>CM064549.1:9497583-9982334 GCA_032716605.1 Paralithodes platypus | reverse complement strand
GTGTTTCCGAGTCATTTTTCGCAAGAAGCGACCACAATAGTCGGAGCCGATGATCAGTTGAATTGGACCTACTACGTCAGACTCTATAGTTCGGTCTGCTAGTTGAACACCCTTCTTTGTTAAGAAGTCAGATGCTTCCTTTAAACCCTTATTTACCACAGAAGTGTTCATGTCTTCCTTAACCACCGCAGTCACCTTACATTTATATTTGCCCAATTTAATCAGGGGTTTAACCACGTCAAATGTTTGTGTTTCCTTATTTGACAAAAATCCAGTTATTGCCATGTTCACTCTTCCTACTGTTGGCAAATTCATGGCTCTGACAACATTTCCGGCAATGAAGGTCTTTTGCGCTCCAGTATCAAAGAGTGCTTTGACCGGCATAACCTCTTTTCCTCTGATCAGTTGAACCTCGGCTGTAGGAGTAGCTGCCGGCGTATGCATTGGGTTTCCAGTGGTCAGGGTCATATTTACACTTGTCGGTTTGGGTTGTACTTCACTGATCTTGGGACACAACGCGGTATGATGTACACCAGTCTTGCACCGTAAACATACCTTAATTTAGTATCACATTCCTCAGTAGAATGTCTTGTGCTAAGGCAAACAAGACACTTACCTAGTTCGATGAGTCGTGGAAGTCTAGCCTTAAGATTTGGGTAAGTCCTACAATACACTGTGGAATGTTGTTCTGAACATAACATACACACCTTCCGGTTTTCTTGGTTTACCTGGTGTGGGGTTAATATCTCTGGTTACTTCTTGGGTCACTGGAGAATTGAGACGGGAATTTTTTCTCTCCAAACACCTTTTGTTTTAGATACTGTATTAGTTTGATTATTCTGCTGGACGGATGTCACATAGGTACCAACCTCTTCCTTCTTGAACGGTTTTGCTTTTTCCTTAGTCCCTGTTGTAGACACTTTTGTGTATTTAACCTTGTTGTCTTCTTCCTTGAAAACCTGCATGTGTTTGCACAGCTCTCTTAAACCCTCTTCTATCTCTTGATACGTGAAGTAGTTCTTCTTATACCTGTGGTACAATTCATCACAGGTTTTCTGAGAGAGCTATGGTTCAAGAGCCAAGAAGCTGAATCAAGATCTTTCTGGGTACTAAGTGATTTCAAAACACAATTCAAGCTGATCCGGAATGACTGAAGATCCTGGTACGTATGCTTTGGTCCTGATAACTCCAGCAATTTGTAAACTAGGCGCTGTAGAGTCAACTCCGTATCTTCAAAATTCTCCTTGAGTACGTCTAGAGCTGCTGTATAATTGGCATCTGTTATGGGAAGTTCCTTGATAAAATCCAATGCAAAACCCTTAAGTTGACCCAATAAGTATGAACATTTATTTGCTCCAGAAATATCTAACCTGTCATGAACTAAACCCTTAAATTTGTCCCAAAAGGTATTCCAATCAGATTGCCCATCAAATTCAGGTAAGGTTATAGGTGGCAACTTAAAGCTTTGTTGTCCCGGAGCCGCAGTACCATTACTGGTACCATTACTCCCTGTCTCGGTAACTGTCTCTGTCGCCAAGGATTCGAACCCAGCTAGTTGATCCAAATAATTTTCACGGGCATTTGCATAGGCTTGCTGTAATTCCTCAAACCTTTCAGATTGTTCTTGTTTGATGCAAAAGTCCTCCAATTTATTGAAAGACTCTTCATACTGTAATTAGCCCACCGGGTTTTAAGATCTTGGATTTGAGACTTTAACAGCTCCCTTGGACAGGGGTCACTTTTTACCTCCTGGCAATTATTTAATGCTCTAGTTACCCAGCCTAATTTCCCCACCATAGATTTTCTCAAGAGTGTATCAGTGATTTTGGAAAATGGGTAATTATTTTCTGGACTATTATTAATGTTTATACTGAAAACTAATTTTCAACTATCAAAATTACATATAGCCTAATTACGCATACTTAATTTAGTTGTTAATTTTTAGCATTATACATAGACCTACCAATACTTGCTACAAACTTAAATGACAAATTAGGCTAGTTGGAAATTATTAAAAGTTTTCAGTATTACTGCCCTAATACGTGGGAATTCTCGGTAGTAGGGGGAGGGAATAAATTATTAATTATTAAAGTTAAGATATGCTCCGTCCTGAGCAGTTAGCTGGTCGACCTAGTCTTACAGACGCAGGTGACATTAAGGACGTAAACATAAAAAATAGGGAAATTTATAGACCCGAATGATTTTAGTTATTAATTAATTTAGTCATTTATAAATTTATTTGTGAGTTGGAACCTGTGGTAGTAGCATTTTCTAAGGGGGAGGGATCATATTTGTTGTTTATTAAATTTGTTATATGTCCCGAGCATATAGCTGGTCGACCTAGTCTGCCAGACGCGGGTGACATTAAGGACGGAAACATAAAATGATCTAAATTGAAAAAGAAATGGGGAAATTTAGGGACTGCAACGCTGCTCAAGCTCCTAGTTTCACAAATGCCAGAGGACGCAACGTTGCAGAACCTCCTAATAGTCCTCTACCACAGGATTGAACCACCATCCCCTAGGGCTTAGGAGTGATATTGCCAATGACCCACGGCCATTGTCTGGTAAACTACCCAGTCGAGCCGCGAATCGGTGATATATTCATGATATCGAGCTACCTGCACGCTTGAGCCCGACGATTCCAGTGGATACCGTCCCGTCGAAGGTTTTGGCGATAGGGTCCGGCTCCAAACTGGAAGGTCTTGTAGCCGCGCAGGAGCCTTTGTAGCCGCCGATTCACGGCCTGATAGATAGTTCGGTAATGACCGCGGGTGACTCCGGGCTCGCCCTCAGGAATGGGAGGCAGCTCTCGTGGCTCCAGGAGCACAACAGCCACTTTCGAGCCACAGCGCTGCTCTATTAAGCGGATGATGGCTGCGATGTTGTCCGTGATTTCCGTCACCCGTACTGCCTCGTGCACATCGTTGCCTCCCAATTACAAAATTGTTAATGGTGGTGAGGCCAGTCCAGCACGCGATTCAGCCGTCGATCGGTGAGGAAATCACGGGCCCTACCTCCTGAAGCCCGATAGCACCTCACCTCACAACTTGAGACCTCGAAATGTTGTGGGATCAGACTATGTCCCACGAAAGCTACCTTGTACATCCCCGCTGTATTAATAAATCCTAACTTAACCCTAACCTAGCCTAGCCTACAGTCAAGCGGGATCCTCACTCGGGGCACCAAAATGTGGGGGAATATCTCTGGCCAATTCTATCCCTTACCACACTAAATAAATAATAAAGAAAATGAAGGACTAAACTTAAATAAATAGATAGGTTACCTGGATGTTATAAAAATGGTATTGCCTATCTCTCAGAAACCCCTAGCTAGATATTGTAAAAATGGCCATGTACTGTATATCAATCAACTTAGCTATCACTGGGGTCCTGGGGTTGTTCTGAGGATCCCGACTATGGTAGGTAGGTAGGCAGGGAGTAAAAAGTTCCCAAACTCCGGGCCGGACACGGGGAGCGAAGTGAGAGGTCACGAGACCCTTGTTTGCGGTTCAAGGTTTTAAAGAGATCTGATCGGAATTTCAATTCCGACCCTTAAGTTAACTATATACAAATTTGTTACCGAGGGTTCATTCACTCTTCACGAAATCATAAATAATAATCATAATTTAAATTATAAAGGTAAATATCGTTTCACAACGATTTAGTGAACATAATATACAGATGTTAACGACCCTAAAGCAAACGGTGGATCGCGTATGCGGTCGCGGGAATATTTAAACTGATCCTCTTTACAGTTCTTCTAAACTTATTTCTACAAAGTTTTATAACTAAATTAACTTTATCAAGGTAATCTTATACAGTACTAAATTACTTAATATTAATTAATCTCTACAATATATACAATCACCAGGTTCTGGTAGGAAATTGTTCACTCTAGTGAGGTTACCCTATTGGAAGGTTGTTGCCAACATTCCCCGGATACCGGTGTAGTCAATTTATTTCTCGCACTAATCATCCCAATCTTCAACCCCCTTTACCTCAGTCTCCATTCCCACCACCATATCTGTCACCCACCCCTCCTACCCCACCTCACCCCGGTGCAGCAGCATCTAACAAACGTCGCATACATAACATCAACATCTTTCAATTAAACATGGATGGCATGAACACCAAACAAAAAAGAACTCACACTTCATCAAGCATCACAATATAATTATACAATGCCACATTACAGGAAACAAAACCACACAGAACACGCAAAACACCTACATTCCGTAATTTCACCACCATTAGACAAGATCGGGCAGTAGGCGGCAGCGGTGGACTCGTCACCCTGGTACACACATCAATACACTTTTCTGATACCAGTGCATATACAAAATCTCTCCTACACCCACACAACATTTCTACAGAAATATAATCAATAAAAATCTGTACTGCCAACAACACATGAGTCATAAATACAAACATCCCACCCAAAATTTCCTCCACAGTACCTAACCAAACCCCTACACCCCATAAATACACACATTTGTGGGGTGTAGTGGTGATGGGCTAGTTTATCAGAGTGAGAGTCGAGCGTGCTCCTCGCCTGGGAGAGGCTTCGGTCACCTGGGCATTCTTAGTGGTAAAGTAGGGAGGGTTCTGTGGGGGCGCTCGGTTATGGCCTTGGCATTGCTCGGGACCTTGGGGCTGTTTGGTCAGACAGCCTGGGGAACAAAAACAACAACAAATACACACATCACAAACATCCCCAACATCTTCCTGGGTGGTGACTTCAACGCCAAGTCGTTGGCCTGGCACTTCAACAATCCTGACAGAGACAGAGGGTTAGTGATCAACAAACAAACAGGTAACCTTTTCATCCTAAAAACATTCATCAGCATACCCATATTCCCCATCAAGCCCTGTACCTCCCTTCATCACCAGACATCACCTTTTGCTACCCCAACCTCACCCACTCGACATCTTGGAGGGCGGTCAAGACATTAAGTTCTGATCACCTCTCGATCATCCCAGCTGACCACAGATACACATACACTAATTATATAAAAGACAACTGGGAAGCTTTCACAAATGAGACAGAACAGCACCTCAAGTTTCTAAACAGTACATCTATCACAAAAATCAACTAAGCCATACACAGGTGAGACATGAGAGAGGCGGGACGTCTGCCCCCGGCGCTCTCCACAACTTTTTGTAACAGATTTTGAGTTTTGCATTGCTTGTTGTCCCATTAACTGTTTGTAATTTGGTCACATTAATACGAGAAAGGGATGTTCCCTATGGATTAGCTGTGGGGTAATTGTTAGTGTTTACCGAGTTGGTGGGATCAGCTGATACGACATAAACAAACATGGCGGACGGAGTGGAGGCAAGTTTTATAAGATATGAAGCTAGCTGAAACACGAAGGCTATGTTAAACACCATATTTGTGAGGGTATAAATTAGAAGATGAAATGGAACTTATGAAAGGAGAGAGAACAAAAAAGGAGGAAAATGGTAAGGCTAATGTTGACATACAGACGTTGGATAGCCTAATCGCTGCAAATGAGGATGCCAGAAAGGAAATCGGCGATATAAAGTGTGAGAAAGAAAGATTGAAGAAGCAACTGAGGGAAATGGAAGACAAATCAACAAAGGTTAGTACTGTGCTAGAGGTGGTCCAGATAGAGCAGGTCAGATGGGTGGAGGAAGGTCAAAATGATATTACGCAGCTTAAAGAAATAATCTATTGCCTGACGCCGTGATCCCCGAAGGGGTGGACACGAATGAACCACCCCCATGCACCTCTGTCCCCAGTCAGTCGACGTCCCTCTTCCCAACCAGCACCGCCTTCATCCATATACTTCCTCACTCCATCCTTCCACCTCTCCTTCAGTTTACCTCTCCCTCTCTGTCCTTGCACCTCGATCTCGTACACCCTCTTAGTCATTCTGTCGCTTCCCATACGTTCCATATGGCCGAACCATCTCAAGGTGTTCCTTTTCACACTTTCCAGCACATCTACCTCCACACCACACCTCCTTCTTACTTCCTCAATCGTCTGTCTATCCCTCCAAGTAACTCCGCACGCACTTCTCAAGTACCGGTAACTCATTTCCACCCCTCACTCTTGGTCTGAGTCTCTCAACCAACGTGCATGCTTCGCTTCCGTAAGTCAGTATCGGGATTACCACACTGTCATGCAAGGACTTCTTCACTTCCATACTGACCACCCTATTTCTTGTTACTGCTTTCAGCGTTCCTACAACCCTCTTCCCCTATTGCACCCTCTCCCGCACTTCTTCATCCATACTCCCATCTTTACTCAACACACTGCCCAGATACTTAAATGAGCTGACAATCTCCATAGCCTGACCGTTCAACTTCACCTCACATTCTGTCTTCACCCCTTTCAAAGACCATAACCTTGCTCTTCCCCGCATTTACCTTCAGATTCCGTTTTTCACACACTGTTCCAAACATATATACCAGACCCTGCAACTCCCATTCATTATCGCTCATCAGAACTGTATCATCAGCAAACAGCAGTACAGGTAGCTTCCACTCATTTCCCTCCCTCATCAGTGATACACCAACATCCACTGCTCTTCCTTGTATTTCTTTCATGGCTCCATCCATATATACAGTAAAAAAACATGGGTACATCACACACCCCTGTTTCAACCCAACATTCAGGTCAAAGAACTCGCTCTGCTCATTCTCCACACGTACTGCCGCACGTAATGCAGCAACAAAAAAGAGGAAGAGAAAAATCTAAAAACAAATTGCAAAGTAGCTTTTGTAAGAGATGTAGTACAGGTTATCCACAACATAGACAAAAATGATAAGGGACACAGTGGACAGAAACAAATGTTAGTTATTTTTAGTGTTACAGAAAAGGAAATGAAAACTTAACAGGAAAGAGGGATGTCCTGAAGATTCCTGCCAGTAAAATTAAGGCGGTACTACTCCTCGACAACGCCCCAGCCCACCCTAGTGAGGACCAACTGATCAGCGATGACGGCCGTGTACGAGTCATGTATTTGCCACCAAACACCACTTCACTAGTCCAGCCCATGGACCAGGGCATCATTAGCGCTTTGAAAAGGCGCTACCTTGATGAGGTGCTGGTTGTGCTCGAGGACGAGACCGACAGCATCGAAGACACCCGAGGAGCTCGTACCCTAGCCAACATAAAGAAGTATCACATCAAATCAGCGCTGTTCAACCTGGCAGATTCTTGGAGTGACATGAAGATTTCCACCCTAAGTAACTGCTGGAAGAAACTCCTCATTGACGATGATAACCCGGAGTTTACTGGGTTCGAGGGGTTCGAGGCCAGGGACTTCCACAGGTTGCTGCGGGATGCTGGAGAAAATGATGCGACAGAGGATGATGTTCGAGAGTGGTTGGACGAGAGTGAAGATGATCCCGGGTATGAGGTCCTCTCTACCCAATAAATAGCTACCTAGGTAACTGAGGGGGAGACGGTGGACTCTAGCGACGAAGAGGATGATGTACCGAGGCACAAAACAAAGCTCTCCACCCTACGCACGTATACATTCATGCTCTAATTGATTACAGTGAATACAGCGACCAACAGGAGGCCGTGGATGCTATGGGACCCTGCGAATGTTCCGAGAGTTAATCATACGTGACCAGCATCAAGGAGGGAGGCAGGAGAAAATCAGCCGCTTCTTTGCCCCTCGACGTCCTGCACAGTCAACCCCTACTACAGAGCCCCAGCCTGGCCCTAGTGGTCACTCAGAGCCCCAGCCTGGTCCTAGTGGTCACTCAGAGCCACAGCCTGGCCCTAGTGGTCACTCAGAGCCCCAGCCTGGCCCTAGCGGCTCTAGAGTTAACCCTGATGACCCCTTGCCCATGTCTGAGGCGGCCAGCTCGGACTCGGACTCGGACTCTGAGTAATCACTCAGAGTCTTCTGATGTACATATCCTGTAAATACATAATAGATTAAGGTAAGAAAAACACTATTTTTTTATTTTTGTCTTTTTTTATACCTGTACCTGTGTTTCTATGTTTTCTATTGGTTTATCTGGGTAATGAAAGAAATTTTTTATTAAAAAAAAAAATATATATATATATGTGCAATATGTAAGGAAAGACTTAAAAACTCCCGGAAAGTTAACCCTCTCACGTTCTTGACGCAATTTTGAGCCTATTAGGGATACTTTAAAGCCTTTGTTACCATCAGGGGTATTTAGAAACCTTTAGTTTAGTTACTTTAACCTCTGCAGTTGTCTTTGAATTAGCTGTGGGCAGAAAACTAATTTTGGAGAGGTAATTATAAGAGTGAGAGAACTCTATTTCTTATTGCTAATCTGGCAACCTCTGCGTCATATGGTCGTGAAAAGGTTAAAAAATCTTTATTTTCGAGGCATATTAGGGCAAAATGGGCGATTTCCAGTAACGGATATTTTCCAGTAACAGACACCGTTTCCCCCCTATTAGTCCATTAAATCGAGGGTCTACTGTACAGTAGAGTGTTTATGAGGAATGATTTACACCACGAAGAGAGAACATTATTGAAGTATCAAAGAGAACAGAGTTAGGAGATTATTTTACAAAATACAAACCTAATATTGTGTGTTTAACCCATTGAGGACCAGCGATGCACTGTTTGCGTCGGTAATGTTTGCAGAGCTGGGCACCACAAACAAAAAGTCAAGTCAGCAAAACACAAATCAGCAAACCCAGAACCATAACTTCAGCAAACACAAATGTGCAAACCTTGTGAAATTTCTAGTCCTCAAATGCAAATATGCATACGCAAACCGTTTTTTATTAATTTTAAATTTAAACTACAGAATCAAGGGTAAATCAATAAATTAAATCTCTAATGTCAATAAATATATATATTTACTTAAATATAATGTGCCCAACTTCCATGGACCTGAAGGATATACAGTACATACAGGCTTTTAAAGCTTGGAAATTGCTGTAAATTGCCAAAACATTCCAGAACATCACCCGCAGTGAAGGGGTTAATATATATAGCATAGGCCACTTAGTTTGTCCACATGGGCAGTAAAACGTTGGGGCAACTTGTTTATGGGAGAGTGCTTCAGTAATAATCAGTATTCACAATTCCGCACCATTCAGGAGGAGGTACGCCGGATCACAGAGGTGCAAGGAGGCGATTTATTCGTGGTCCCCCTTTGGGAATGGCAATAGGCTATATATGCCTAGATAGGTCTACTTTAGATAGATTAAGTAATTTAATAGAAAAGTAGCCTAGGCCTATTAATTTTAATGCTCAGAATAAAGGCCTAGCTTCAGATCAAAATTTAATAAATTGATTGTAGGCTAAAATTTAGTCTAGGCCTATCTGATACTTTCAAAATTAACACTTTCTACTTGACAATAATAAAATGAGTGTGATTATAGGCCTAGGCCTATACATAGAAGTTAGACCATGCAATATTTAGCCTAGGCCTACATGTTTTGAGGCATTTTGATGGAATTAGTGACTGATTATAGCCTAGGCTATATATTAAAGTTAGAAAACATACAATATATTAGCCTACATGCTTTGAGGCATTTTGATGGAATTAGTGATAGCCTAGACCTAGGCTATATATAGAAGTTAGAACATGCAATATTTAGCCTAGCCTACATGCTTTAAGGCATTTTGATGGAATTAGTGATTGGACTGATTATAGCCTAGACCTAGGCTAGCCTATATATATACAAGTTAGAAAATGCAATATTATTTAGCCTACATGCTTTGAGGCATTTTGATAGGATTGGGGTAGCCTAGGCCTAGCCTAATAAAATTACTTATATTAGTAATTAGCCTATAGGCATAGGCTATATTTAGAAGTTAGAACATGCAATATTTAGCCTACATGCTTGAGGCATTTTGATGGGATTAGTGATTACAGACCTAGGCCTAGGTGATATAGCCTAGCCTATATAGAAGTTTGACTTAGCCTAGCCTACATGCTTTGAGGGCATTTTGATGGGATTAGGGTAGCCTAATAACATTAGTTTAGGTTAAAAATTAACATGCTATCAATCAAATTAACGATAGCCTAACTTTATAATCTTAAATTAGGCTAGATTATAAAGTTATAAAACCCTTCTCCAGAGACATCTCTTGGTAATTACAGGCCCATAAAGGTTTCTAGGTGGGGCCAGGGGTGGCTTAGGTCCTCGATTTCTGCATGCTCTGCAGCATCACTGTCGGATGATGGTGGTGAACTGCTCCGCATGCTGTTGGCAGCTGTGGTAGGCATGATGGAAGACTCCATGTTCACTCAATAGGCCGAAAATATAAACAAAGTTGAAGTGCTAGCAGGTTGGAACACTTGGATGCTGTGTGTGTAGGTGTTAGCTCGACGCTTGCTACTAAGTAGTGAACAAACGTGAAGAGCCGATGTATAGGCCTAGATTCCAGAAACACAGGTAGTTGGTTTGGTCACATGACTTTTTTGGCTGGAGCTGCAGGAGCGGCCCAGGCTGGCGGCTGGAATTTTTATTTTGCGGACTCGAGGTTTGCAACATGGAGGTTACTTTCCAGAGCTTCAAACCCGCAAATAGGAAGCATTTCGGCGCCAACGCTAATTCGCCAACAGAATGACACTTCCGCCATGGCGGAATTGGCTATTTGCGGAAGTGTTGGCTAAAGTGCCCAGCTCTGACCATATGTCGACCATTTGGGAAGAGTCAGTCAAGGAATAGCCTAGATGTGGAAAGATGCAGCCCAATTTGCTCTAGCCCTATTTGATATACAGAGGTTAGAGGTCATTGTTGAGGCCCCCCTCATGACATATTGTCATCATCTTATATATTGCCAGCAGGGGGCAAATAACCGAAAGAAATCGCCGTCAAAATAGACGCGAACTTAACCACGGCGATCGACACATGTAAACATGGCGGTGGAGCGGCGACGAAAGCTTGCCATCATGTTCCCGTCCATTTTGAATGCCGTTGGATACAATAATATGTTGAGGGGCGAGGGGGGCAAATAGGCCTAACCAAACTGCGGCGATCGACCATGTAAACATGACGGCGGCGGCGGCGGGGGGCGCTTGCGGTCATGTTCCCGTCTATTTTGGCTGCCATTGGGTACAATAATATGTTGGGGGGAGGGGTTTGCGGCAATTTTCTGGTTGTTTGCCCCCTACTGGCAATATATATGTTGATAACATGTCATGAAGGTATGAGGGGGGTGTTTCAACATATTATTGTATCGAATGGCATCCAAAATAGACAGGAACATTATCCCAAGCGCCCAACGCCGACACCGCCGCGGCTGCTGAAGAACAAGGAAATTAGCAATAGGTTTCATTGTGAACTGGAGGAAATTAATAGAAATAAGGAAGCTAGGCCTAGCGATGTAAATAGTCAATGGAATTTCCTTAATAATGACAATTATATGTATAGGTGTAAAGTAAAAAACAAGATATTTTACATAATTTATTTGCATATCTTACATATTTAAACAAATATATATTAAAAATAGTTTAACCACACCACTGAGTTCCCCCAAAATACTCTAATAGGGCTGGCCTGAAGAATTAGATCAAGATGGACAACCAATCAATCAACACATGATAGGTAGGGAAGGGCAGGTTAACAACGGCGATCGACAAATGTAAACATGACGACCGTACACTCGGAAACTACATCCATCCCCATTAGCCTAACCTAACAACCTTACCTAACCTATCCTAGTATTATGGGTGGAGGCTGCCGCCCCCTAGACCCAGTACGTTGGATACAAAACTAACCCTCACGTAACACCTAGTATATGTCCCTAGTACCCAGTACGTGGGATACCAAGCTAACCCTCACGTAACACCTAGTATATGTCCCTAGTACCTAGTATTTGGGATACAATACTAACCCTTACATAACACCTAGTATATGTTCCTAGTACCCAGTACGTGGGATACAAAACTAACCTTCACCTAGCATATGTCCCTCGCTCAGTACACCTCACTACCGTTCGTGAGTCTTCATACATCTTCATTATCACACGCACCAGCCACTCCTCTATGCCAAATTTTCTCCTAGCCTACTGCACAACTTCTTACTTTCAGTAGAGACGTGATTTTCCGGGCCCGTCGCAAGACCACCGTCTCAACCGAGCCGTCGCAAGATCATCACAGGACAGGAAAAACAACACAGGCTTGCTCCAAGCCAGCACACATCTTACAAATATATAGGCTAGGCTATACAACTTCCATTTCATCGGAATAACATTCACCGCCAATTTAATTATCATAAGGATTATATAAATGCAATTCTGATATGAAAAAACAATCGGTAAATAGCATAGCCTAGGCCTAGTCAAAGCTGGGGTTTGTTGTTGTTTCGTAGACAAAATTTAACCAAGCGTACTGTCCCACATTAATTTATTATCAACAATTGGATATACGTTACTGTGGGCTCTTATTACTCTACTTCCTAATAATAGGCAAGTAAATTATAACATAATGTTTGGATAAACAAATATACCGAAAATAAATTAGAATGGAGAAACAGTAAGTTGAGTGAGATGTTTCAGCTTGCCGTCAAACCCAGCTCCGGAGCTCTCTTGCCGTCGCAAGAGAATATTGGTGTCTCGCTTGCTAAAGGTGGGCTTGCGACGGGACCAGAAAATCAGTTTTTCGGGTAGATCTTGCGACGGTGGTCTTGAGACGGGACCGGAAAAACACCTCTTAGATATCTTTCCTGCAGCTGCCTGACTATGAAGTTATCATACCTTCAAAGACTCTCTCACACTCAAAGACCTTCATGACTTGGCCAAGCATTTTCAGGCCTCTTGTAGCAGTTGCAAGGGGAGCCTAACTCTGAAATCACTAGATAGTGCCTCCAGAATCATAAAAAAGAGGAGAGGGCTTAATTAACACACTTCCCTGTTGGACTCCGACGCGAACTGAAAACTCATCACTCAGTACCCTCACATAACACCTAGTATATGTCCCTAGTACCCAGTACTTTGGATACAAAACTAACCTCCACCTAACACCTAGTATATGTCCCTAGTAACCAGTACATAGGATATAAAGCTAACCCTTACCAAATATCTAGTACCGTACTGTATATGTCAATCCAAGGTCCTCCTGCTAACGAAGAAGTTCGTGAGGTTGGCGGGGCGTCTCCGTCGACTGCGGGGCATGGGTGCCCTCCCCTGAAATCTATGATGTCCCCGTCCTCCCTGTGAAACCTCTCCACCCTGGGGTCCTTTCCGCCCGGATAGGGTGACATAAGCTTCACAGCTTCACTACCCTATATCCTCAACAAGAAGTACTGTATATGTCCCTCACTCAGCTGTACACCTTTTCACCCTCACTACCGTTCGTGAGTCCTCGTACATCTTCATTATCACATGCACCAGCCACTCCTCAACGCCAAGTTTTCTCCTAGCCTACTGCACAACTTCTCTGGCCACCTTATTCAAGGCCTTCTCCCGGTCTGCAAACACAACATCAGATCCCTATCATTTAAGTACATACAGTACATACAGTATCTTTCCCTTATCATACCTTCTAAGACTCTCTCACAGACCTTCATGACTTAGTCAAGCATTTTCAGGACCCTTATAGCAGTTCCCAGGGGAGCCCAACTCTGAAATCACCAGATAGTGCCACCAGAACCATAAAAAAAAAGAGGAAAGGGCTTCATTAACACAGAGCCCTGGTGGACTCCGACGCGAACTGAAAACTCATCACTCAGTACCGGTACATCTTTCACCCTCACTGCCGTTTGTGAGTCCTCATACATCTTCATTATCACACAAATACCTTCATGACTTGGATTGTGCCGTGTCCTAGCATGAAACCAAACTGCATTATCGTCAATATCATACCTTCAAAGACTTTCTCACAGACCTTCATGACTTGATCAAGTATTTTCAGGCCCCTATAATTTTCCCTATCCAATGAGTCCCCTTTGCTCGTATACAGTATATAATATACTTTTGTGCCATTCATCAGAGATTACTTCCTCTCTGATGATGAAGTTAATTAGCTCATTGAACACACCTACTCCTTTCTCACCTGAGGCCTTAATCATCTTGGCTAGAATGCCAGAGCATCCTGCAGCTTTTCTGTCCTTCATTAAGTTATTGCACTGCTTACAAAGGCTGGCACAATCACAGTGAGGGGGGGCTACTGGCTTTTCGTGGCTAGGCGTCTCTATTCCCTTCAAATTCCATGTTGAATAATCTTTCGTAGTTGTATCACCAAACTTATTTTACAATGGAAAATAATGCATGAGGAGGGCTGGGTAGGCCTATTAGTATTTTGTGAAATAACTTAAATTAGGTTAGGCTATAGTATACATCATTAGGTTATTAGGCCTATGAGAAACCAGGCCTAGGCCTAGCTTAATTTGATTTCACTGCTCAACATATTTTTTTTTTTTTTTTGCTTTTGAGCTCTGCATAGGGCTATATTCAGGTAGGCTTGGGTTTTAGTAAAATTGGCATTAGGCTATGCTACATATTTTTGCTTCTATTGGAAAGCACAGGCCTACACAATAGTACACAGTGTTAAAGAATTTAACCTAGCCTACCACAATTTAGCCTAGACGGAAAGAACAAACAAAAATAGGCTAGGCTAATTGCAGCTAAATAATTTAGCCTAGCCTCACCAATTTAGCCTAGACTGAAAAAATAAAAAAAAATAGGCTAATTGCAGTTTTGGTAAGAGTTGTAGTTCGTGCGGCATACCAAAAGCTTTGTTTATATAGCCTAGTCGCACGCTCGCAGTTAGGCCTACATTCGCTTCTAATTTAACTGCTGGGGTAAACTTGGTAAAGCCACCCTCAATCCGCTAGCCGGTAACAAAACAATTTACCCAACGCCTGGCCGTGAGATACAATAATGGTTTGAAGGGGCTTTATCCCCCTATGACTTATTGTCATCATCATCTATATCACCAGCAGGGGCAAATAACCACAGTCAAATTAGACGCGAATGTAACTGCGAGCGTGCGACTACGTAAATAAAGGGGACGATAGCACCCGCTAACACAACTATAACGCATTTTTTCCTAATGTATTAGATTTTTTTATATTTATGACCTCAACAGTTGAAAGATGACAATTTTATGGTTTATTTTAGGCTATACAAAAACATTTGCTTTGTAAAACTTAGATGCTCATATTTATGCTTATAATTGCAGTACGAGTGGGTTTTTTTTCTTTTTATATGTAGGCCTAGGCTAAACACAATGTTAGTTTATGTTTTATAGGCTTAAACTAGGCTGAATTTATGCTAATAAATATTAATTGGAGGGAGGAAATCTGTCAAGGAATAGCCTAGATGTGGAAATTTACAGCCAATTTGCTCTAGCCCTTTTTGAGATACAGAGGTTAGAGGTCGTTGGATACAATAATATGTTGAGGGGTCAATCGCCCCCCATGATATTGTCATCATCATATATATTGCCAGCAGGGGGCAAATAGCCAAGGCCTAGCCTAACTAAAAAAAAAAATCGCCGTCAAAATAGGCGCAAACTTATATTAACTACGGCGATCGACCATTGCCCGCACTGGCCATCCCCCGGTTATTGTTGAGGTCCTGAGGAACCGTATGACTTTGACGAGCTCTTCCCTCCGCTGTCTCCGCATCCCATGTATCGTCGTACGGTACCCCTTCTCCTCCACATCCTACATCTGGTCGTTCTACATATGCCTCCTAAGCCTCGCCTCGTCCCGTCACTGAGCATGTGGATGGGCGTCCCTTTCTGGCTTCAAAGATGGATTCCTTCCGACAGCTCCTACTGGATTGTCTGGGGTTGGTTGATAAGGGCACCTCGCTTCAAGACATTGCTGTGGCCCTATAACCGTGGTTTGTAGGTCTCTGGTTCACCACCTGATGACCTGCTATTGGGTTGTTGCCTTTACAGTGTTACGGTTCTACGAATGACCTAGAATGAAAGTGACACGGTGGTGAATTTTAACCTTAACTATAAACTAATTTAATTGTGACATAGGATCTCCGCGACGGCGAACTTATATTAACTACGGCGATCGACCATTGCCCGCACCGGCCGTCCCCCGGTTATTCTTGAGGTCCTGAGGAACCGTATGACTTTGACAAGCTTTTCCCTCCGCAGTCTCCGCATCCCATGTATCGTCGTACGGTACCTCTTCCCCTCCACATCCTACATCTGGTCGTCCTACATATGCCTCCTAAGCCTCGCCTCGTCCCGTTACTGAGCATGTGGATGGGCCTCCCTTTCTGTCTTCAAAGATGGATTCTTCCGACAGCTCCTACTGGATTGTCTGGGGTTGGTTTGATAAGGGCACCTCGCTTCAAGACATTGCTCTGGCCCTAGTACCGTGGTTTGTAGGTCTCTGGTTCACCACCTGATGACCTGCTATTGGGTTGTTGCCTTTACAGTGTTACGGTTCTACGAATGACCTAGAATGAAAGTGACACGGTGGTGAATTTTAACCTTAACTATAAACTAATTTAATTGTGACATAGGATCTCCGCGACTACGGTAGGGCCGGAGTGGGCGAGTATTCGCCTGAGGTTGCCCCAAGACAAGACAAGACAAAATTCTAGTGCTGGTTTTACTCAGATTTTGTAAGTTTGAATTTAGCCTAGCCTAGGCCTAAGAGTTCAGAAAATTTGCAAAATGCACCCCATACTAGCCTACCCATAGCCTAGTGATTCTTTTTTGGCAGACCACCCACAAATTTTCATATAGCCTAGGCCTAGACTAGCCTAAGTTCTGGAATACATGTTGGAATAGCCTTCCTATAAACTGTAGGCTAGGCTACTTCCTTTTAATTTAAGTTTGATTCTTTGGAAAAATCTATTAGGCCTAGACCAGGGCAGGAAAGTAACATTTAAAATGACGTGTAAAAAGTCGCCCATAAACGGCGGGCCGCTATGTTATTGTAATTTGGGGGCTTATTTCGTCTGTTGATTGACTTTGTCCTTAATTGGGGATCCTATGAATTAGCACAGATGATGATGACTTACTGTACATCGTAATACGTGACGGGCCGACGTGGGGGGGCAGAGCCGCAGAGATCCCCTCAACATATTTGGTGTCCTACAGTAACTTTTAATGGGATGGATTGTATTTACCGTGTGTACGGTCGTCATGTTTACATAGGGCGATCGTCGCGGTTAACTTCGCGTCTATTTTGACGTCGATTTTTTTCGGCATATTTAATTTTATTCACTTCCTTTTATATTTAGGCTATAATCTAGCTTTGGCACGACAATAACCCTAACCTAGTCTTTCTTAAAGATTCTTCTAATCTTCCAGTAGCCTATAGCCTAATTTAGGTCATTTTTAAAGGCACACAATTAATGGTTGGTATTTTAAACGACACTACTGCAGCATTATGAGAAACAATTATTAGGAGATAATAGGCAACATAGATTCACCATATTTTCTCAGCTATAGTCCGCATGGAGGATTTCGTTATCGACAATTGAAAAAATTCCCACTTCACAGACAAAATAAACACTGCAATTGCTCTGAACAGGACTTTCTAGAATTAATGGATGGGGACAAAAGAATCTAGTTTCCTTTAATGACAGAAAACCAAGTACATTCAATTTCTAACCGACACGAATCTCACTGACTCCCATATTTAATGATGTATATTCCCACTTCCCTAGTATTGACATTCTCGGTGTATTCTCGGTGTAACTAAACTACTAACTTGAGCTGGACCACATTATGTTAGAAGCATTGCTAAGAATGCCTCTAAAAAACTGGGACTCCTGTACAGAGTCGAGGATCTTCACTGACGAGCAGTTGGCCGTGATATATAAAAGTCAGGTGGGCGTTCTCAGATGGATTACTGTTCACCTCTGTGGGGTGGAAGTGGAGTGGTTGCATTGAGGCAGTTGGACAAAATAAAAATAAAGCTATTAGATTAATCATACCCTGCAATCACACAGGACCTCTACATTATCCATACGAGAAAACATTGCATCCCTTCCATTATTCTACAGATATTTTCACAGCATTGTTCCGAGGAACTTGCTTCAATTGTGCCGCCTCTCCACATCTTTCCCCGTATAGGCTGAGGAGCGTGAATTACACTTCTCCTCCACAATGCAGAACTTCTGCTTATCAGAATTAATTTATCCCCAGAGCTACTACTCTTTGGAATTCACTTCCCTCGAATTGCTTTCCACAAACTTACAATCTACAAATGTTTAAATCCAGTTGTTACAAACATTTTATGAATGGAGGATGCCTTTAGGCACATGGACCTTTTGTTTTCTGTGTTTTTACGTCCAGGATTGTCTCTTAAAAAAAAAAAAAAAAAAAGACAAATACACCAAAAATTGGGGTGTGGGGGCAGCAGCCTCCACCCATAATAGCCTACTATAATAGGTTAGGTAAGGTTGTTAGGTTTGACTAGGCTAATGTCCTTTCAAAGGGGTATAGGCCTATTAAACACTAGGATAGCCTATACCTGGTCAAGGGTAAGTCCTGCTGTAGTCAACTTGAATGCTACCTTAAATTGTAATATTAGACTAGGCATAGCCTATAGAAAAAATAGCCTAGCTTACTTATTTATGAGCCTATAATATAGGCCTAGCCGGGTAGAATGTAG
Source organism: Paralithodes platypus (assembly GCA_032716605.1). Taxonomy (NCBI): domain Eukaryota; kingdom Metazoa; phylum Arthropoda; class Malacostraca; order Decapoda; family Lithodidae; genus Paralithodes; species Paralithodes platypus. The sequence goes on along the minus strand of CM064549.1, from coordinate 9,963,816 downwards.
AGTTCGGGCGTACCGCCACCATTGTTTACACTGCGCAGAGCGGCGACGGAAGCTTGCCATCATGTTCCCGTCTATTTTGGCTGCCATTGGGTACAATAATATGTTGAGGGGAGGGGTTTGCGGGAAATTTTTTGGTTGTTTGGCCCCTACTGGCAATATATATGATGATGAAAACACATCATGGGGGCAAACCCCCCCCCCAACATATTATTGTACCCAATGCCATACAAAATAGCCGGGAACATTATCGCAAGTGTCCGACGCCGACACCGCCGCCGTAATGTTTACATATGTCGATCACCGTGGTTAAACGGTGAGACCCAGCGTCGCACCTGGTGGGTCGGCAGTGTTTGATCCCCAACTCCCAGCGACGCATCACGTGCGTCGACATATAAAAAACACTTGCTCGTAAGGTAGGAAAATGGCGGGAGAATAGGGCAGGGGGAGGTACCGTAGTGTGTGTGGGAGCCGGGCCAGTAGGTGTGAGCGGGCCGAGACAGCCGCGCGGCTGGTGGTGGTGGGCTTAGTGGGGATACTTTACACCCTTAGTTCACCGCCACTTTGAACCTTCATTACTCCGGTCGTATGGGAGCTAGAGGCTTGAGATTTATGTGAGACACTCCTTAGGATGTATGCCGTACAAAGCCATACTCAGTTTTTACCCTAGTGCTCCCGGGCGAGTGGTCATGCGGGGGAGACGAACTTTCGACCCCCCCCCACCGCCCCCCAAATGACCGAAATGAGTTTTTTTTATTTCTTTCTTCATTTCTCACCATTCTCTTCCATTTTGGCTCAACAAATTTTTTTGAGGCTCCCCCCCCCCCTCAACCCTCCACCGGGCCCCCCCCGCCCCCCAAAAAAAATGTCCGAGGTGATTTTTTTTTTTTTTTTTTTCATTTCTCATCCTTGTCTTCCATTTTAGAAAACAAAAAAAAGAAGTGAAAAGGGCTTGGGATGGGGTGAAAAAAAATATTATAACTAGCCAGGGCTCAACGGGTTAAAGGCTGGTTCACACATAGCCGAGTCGGTGCGCTAGTCCAACACGAGTCACACTCGTCGATTATCGCTGTCGCTGGAGGCTGAGTCGGCCGCGAGTAGCAATTGCTCCCGAGTCAAGGAGAGTGTAACACGAGTTAACTGATTCAATACGAGTCAACACGTGTTAATGCCAAGAGTCTGTACGAGTAACTGAGAGTCAAAACGAGTGTAACACGAACCCAACACGAGTGTCAAAAATTTGAAAAATAATGGCCACAGTTCCAGGGCACGTAAACAAAGAGTATGGACTAGTCAACGCGATTGTTTACACGGATCAACACGATTTTTATACGGATCAACACGAAAGACAACGCGTTGACTCTCGTTGGATCTCTGTTGCACACGTGTTGACTCGTGTAAACTCTCGTTGATTCTTCCTACATTTTTGAAATAACGGTATTTCAAATGACACTTGCTTTTTCGTGTTACACTCGTGTTTTTTTCTCAGTGGATCGTGTTTACCTCTTGTTACTCATGTTTTCACTTGTGTTTGAATCGTGTAAACTCTGGCATCATGGGGGCACCAAATTTTGGCACTCACATTCGTGCTTTCTACTCTTGTTGATACGTGTTGCATGTGTGTTACATACGTGTTGTTGCGTGTAGACACGTGTTGCTTCGTCAACGTCGAAATGATGACGAAAAGCGACGAATCACCAAAGGGTGTTACACGGGTTTACACGAGTCAACACGAGTTAACACGAATAACGAAGAGTTATTCTGAGTCAAACACGAGTTAACACGTATGTACACGAGTCTACACGTATTTAGGCCACACTCATGGATACTCGCCACGGGACCCAAAAATTTCATGCATGCATGAAATTTTTGGACCCCGTGGCGAGAACCCACGAGTGTGTCGAGTATACACGAGCGTAGCACGAGTCTATACGAGTGTTGAGGAGTATCGACGAGTCATTGCTGAATAGCAAAATTTCATCACTCGTGTTGGACTCGTGCATCGACTCGGCTATGTTGTGAACCAGCCTTTAGTTCGCGTCTATTTTGAAGTTTTTTTTTCTCGGTTATTTGCCCCCTGCTGGCAATATATATGATGATGACAATATGTCATGGGGGGGTGACCCTCCTCAACCTATTATTGTATCCAAAAGCAGTCAAATAGACGGGAACATGATGGCCAGCATCCGCCGCCGCTCCGCGTAGTGTAAACAAGGCTGGCGGTACACCCGAACTCTACATTCTACCCCACTAATTTTCCAACTAGCATAACCGATGATTATCAATGATCAATCCCTGTCAGAAACGTCCATGCTTCCCTCCCATAAGTCAATGTCGGGATTACCACACTGTCATGCAAGGACTTCTTTACTTCCATGCTGATCACCCTATTTCTTCTTACTTCTTTCAGAGTTCCTACAACTCTCTTCCCCTGTTACACTTTCTCCCACACTTCTTCATCCATAGGCCTACTCACATCTTTACTCAACACACTGCCCAAATATTTACATGAGCTGACATTCTTCTTAGCCGTTCAACTTCACTTCACACTCTATGGTTGCACCCCTTTCAATGACCATAGTATTGCTCTTCCTAGCATTTACCTCCAGATTCCGTTTTTCACACACTGTTCCAAACATATTTACCTGACCCTGCAACTCCCATTCACTATCGCTCATCAGAACTGTGTTGTCAGCAACAGTAGTACCGGTACTGTACTGTTGAGGCAACTTCCACTCGTTTCCTTCCCTTATCAGCGGTACACCTACATCCGCTGCTCTTCCTTGTATTTCTTTCATGACTCCATCCATATACTGTACTGGTATATATTGAACAACCATGGGGACATCACATACACCCTTGCTTTAACCCAACATTAAGATTAAAGAACTCGCTCTGTTAATTATCCACACATACTGACACCTTTGCACCCTCATACATGCTCTTAATTGCTTTCAGCAACTTGCCATCTACTCCGTATATTTTCAGTACCGGTACCGGTACTTTCCACATACCTTCTCTATCAATTCTGTCATAGGCCTTCTCAAACTCCATAAATGCAGCATACAACTTTTGTCGCTTCTCCAGATATTTCTCCAAACCACATTTCGGGGCAAACATCTGAGCTACACATCCTCTTCCCTTCCTAAGATGACTACAGTATGCTAAGTGTTTCCCCAGTGTTACGGTCCAGGTTCTCAAAGACACAGGGCTCTTCAACATTGGACTAGATAATGGCAAAATGCAACAACGTAACACTAGATCCAACCCCTGCCCTAAACACTGGAAAACAAAACACCATTACCGCCCTGAGTCGTGCCTGGACAACGAGGTATCCTATGACTCGGTAACTGGTGCACACACACCAGGCTGACGCTCGATGAAACAGCCTATTCTCAAACAGTAAAAGATTACTCGATTAGGTTACACAAAAAAGATAGTTAACGTGATTAATTAACGTTACGGTAGATACTCAAATAACTGGCACTCCTGTATTAAATAAAAGTGCAATGCTAGTCCTGCAACATCAACTGGAAACTTCTGAAATAAGTCTGATGCTGGGAAGATGTTCGTAAAGAATCTTGAACAATTATAATGCAGAATACGGGTCACAATAAATACTAGGACATATAGTAATAATAGGCAGGCGAATAATAAAGACTGCGCAAAGGTAGTAATGCTCGACAACTAAGAAATGCTTCGTGACACAACGCAACAGCCTACTAGGGTTGTGCAACTCAACAACAACCTCGGCTCAAAGTGCAGATAATAATGTTGCATACATAATAATGGGGCTTATCTCTATCCAGTGTCTGCTCAGTTAATAAAGTCTACGCGGGGTATCAAGGCAGGGCAACAATGGGTGAGCATGCGGCTCGTAGCTAACGTTGTCCGAAGGTGGTATAATGAAGATTACGTTATATGACGGGGATGCTCTCTTGATAAATCTAGGTCTCTAGTACCTAGTTCTATCCTGGCGATCCCTCAGAAGTCACACAAAGAGGCAGCACTATCTTGTGAGGGATAGGCTATGGCCCTCTCACACCACAGCGCTATGCTCGCAAAGTAAACCCACCCGAAGACAACTTAGGCTCCCACAGTACCTGTCGATGTCGTGCAGGGGCTTAGCTAACACTGCACACTCGGAGACAACGACAGTAACCCTACCCATAGTCTAGCTTTAGATCACCAAGCAGAATCACTCAACACCTTGCCAGGATGACATATACCGGTCTACAACCTTCCCCGAGAGAGGACACATACGGAAAAGTCCGTCTCGCTAACCTCAATAAAGCATAATACCTCCTTAACCTACTCCATGGAAATATCTGAGAGCTTCGCGTACAATACGACTGGTCGACGGTGGTGAACGTCTATGCTGAAACCAGAAGGGATGTTGAGTTTAATAAAGATTAGAGAATGAGAAAGGAGAAGTCGAGAGAGAGAAATAGTATGCAAAGTGGCGAGTATGGGGGTACAGAAATTGCAAAGGATGTAGGCGATACGCGTGTCAGGCAAGCTCTGAGCTGGTAAAGAACACGAGGCCGCGATGGGAAGGAGTTGACCACCGGCCCGCCAACGCCGGTCAGCGCCCAAGCGAGCCGCATCATAGCTCACCCCGCTGCCAGGTGTACTCCCTCACCCTCTTCGCTCGCTCCCACACAAAGCAAATTTATATTATAGCGAATATAAAATACAAGGCGCGGTCACAGACCAAAACAAAGACCATTTCTAGACTGTCTGTGGCAACACGACACTAATTAAATAAAGCAGATCATTCTAGGACAACTGTAGCCCATCCCCCCATCCTGGCGAGCGCTAGCGAGCTGCAATGCCCCACGCAACCATTCTGCTAGCGCCGGGAGGCGTCACACCAGCAATACTGACTGAAAATGCCCAAATTCCTCTGTCCTCTTCAGAATTATCTAAAATATGTAAAATTACACCAAATACCACTACAGTAGCACTGAAATCAATAAAACTCACTAACAGGATAAATAAATGGAAGAAATACTCCAAAAGATTAATATGTTAACCCTTTACCCAGCAATACTGACTGAGAATGCCTAAATAGATTGCATGTGCTCTTTAGATTTAAACATACATACGTACATAACATTTTAAGACTGAGTGCTCCACACAGATGTGCAGTTTCAGTCTCTTTTCCTAATGGCGGCGTTCCAGGCAACCCTGTTAAGGGATGCTTTATGTGTCAAGTTTTTGGATTTGAGATCGGCACGTATAGTCCGATCCCAGGTCTTACTCGGTCCACCCCTTGGTGCAGCTCCCTCCACAATCGCAGACCTGCATCTTTTCACCCAATTTTGTTCATCCATTCTCTCCACATGTCCATACCATCCCAGTTTACTTGTACGCATCTCCTCGCTAATACTCTTTATACCTAAACGTCTCTTCAGCTCATCATTTGTTATTCTGTTGACATCCTCTGAAATATGTAAAATTACACCAATTACCAACTACATTACCAACAAATTTAATAAAGTACACTAACAGGATAAAGAAAATGTAAGAAATAGCCCTAAAGATGAATTTATCTATCTATCTATTGACGGACGCCTTGATCCCCGAAGGATTGGCCACGAACGAAACACCCCTATGCACCTCTGTCCCCAGTCAGTCGACGCCCCTCCTCCCATCCAGCACCGCTTTCACGCATATACTTCTTAACTCCATCCTTCCACCTCTCTCTCGGTTTATTTCTCCCTCTGTCCTTCCACCTCACTCGTACACGCTCTTAGTCATTCTCTCGCTTCCCATACGTTCCACATGGCCGAACCATCTCAAGGTGTTCTTTTTCGCACTTTCCAGTACATTCACACCACACCTCTCTCGTACTTCCTCATTCATATGTCTATCCCTCCATGTAACTCTGCACACACTTCTCAAGTAACTCATTTCCATCCCTTTCACTCTTGGTTTGAATCTCTCCAACAAACGTCCATGCTTCGCTTCCGTAAGTCAGTGTCGGGATTACCACACTGTCATGCAATGACTTCTTCAGTTCCATGCTGACCACCCTATTTCATGTTACTGCTTTCAGCATTCCTACAACCCTCTTCCCCTGTTGCACCCTCTCCCACACTTCTTCATCCATACTCCCATCTTTACTCTGTACACTGCCAAGATACTTAAATGAGCTGACAATCTCCATAGCCTGACCGTTCAACTTCACCTCACACTCTGTGGCTTCACCCCTTTCGAAGACCATAACCTTGCTCTTCCCCGCATTTACCTTCAGATTCCATTTTTCGCACACTGTTCCAAAAATATTTACCAGACCCTGCAACTCCCATTCATATCATCAGCAAACAGCAGTACACAAACATCCACTGCTCTTCCTTGTATTTCTTTTATGACTCCATCCATATACTGTATATATAGAACAACCATCTGGACATCACACACCCTTGCTTTACCAAACATTCAGATCAAAGAACTCCCTCTGTTCATTCTTCACACGAACTGATACCTTTGCACTCTCATACATACTCTTCACTGCTTTCAGCAACTTGCCATCTACTCCATATATTCTCAGTACAGTACTTTCCACATACCTTCTCTATCAACTCTGTCATTCCACTCGTTGCCTTCCCTTATTAGTGGTACACCAATATCCACTGCTCATCCTTGCATTTCTTTTATGACTCCATCCATATACAGTTCAGTATATATTGAACAACCACGGGGACATCACACACCCTTTCTTTAACCCAAAATTCAGATCAAAGAACTCGCTCTGTTCATTCTCAACACATACTGACACCTTTGCACCCTCATACATGCTTTTCACTGCTTTCAGCAACTTGCTATCTGCTCCGTATATTCCAAGTACTTTCTACATACCGGTACCTTCTCTATCAACTCTGCCATAGGCCTTCTCCAAGTCCATGAAGGCAGCATACAACTTTTGTCCCTTCTCAAGATATTTCTCCACAACATATTTCAGGGCAAAGATCTGAGCTACACATCCTATTCCCTTCCTATGATGAATACTGTATGTTAACCGTTTCCCCAGCAATACTAACTGAAAATGCCCAAATATATTGCATGTGTTCTTCTGATTTATCTAAAATATGTAAAATTATACCAAATACCAACTACATTAGCACAAACTCAATCAATCACAGAAACAGGATAAAAACATAGAATAAATACCCCAAAAGATGAATACGTTAACCCTTTCCCCAGCAATACTTACTGAACATGCACAAATAAATTGCATGTGCTCTCCAGATTTAGCTGAAATATGTGAAATTACACCAAATACTAACTACATTAGCACAAAAATCAATCAAGCACTTTAACAGGCTAAATCAAATGGAAGAAATAGCCCAAAAATGAATTTATCTATAGCCTACCGGTATATATTGCCGGACACCTTGATCCCCGAAGGGGTGACCATGAACGAAACGCCTGCGTATTTCAAGCTCGCTTGAGTTATCACTCGATCGTCTTTTAGAGCTTTTTGGCCCGGGTAATTACCACACCATCGCGTCATAAGGAGTTTGAGGGGGTTAAATTGCTAGATACATAGAGGAAGAGGAATGCCAAGTAAAGCTAAACAAAATTATATAAGATATTTTTAACATCTATCTATCATCTATTGCCTGACGCCGTGATCCCCGAAGGGGTGGCCAAGAACGAACCGCCCCCATGCACCTCTGTCCCCAGTCAGTCGACGCCCCTCCCCCCAACCAGCACCGCCTTCGTTCATGTACTTCCTCACTCCATCCTTCCACCTCTCATTCGGTCTATCTCTCCCTCTCTGTCCCTCCACCTCGCTCTCATACACCCTCTTAGTCATTCTCTCGCTTTCCATACGTTCCATATGGCCGAACCATCTCAAGTTGTTCCTTTTCACACTTTCCAGCACATCTACCTCCACACCACACTCCTTCTTACTTCCTCATTAGTCTGTCTATCCCTCCATGTAACTCCGCACGCACTCCTTAAGTAATTCATTTCCACTTGTCTCACTCTTGGTCTGAGTCTCTCAACCAACGTCCATGCTTCGCTTCCGTAAGTCAGTGTTGTCGGGATTACCACACTGTCATGCAAGGACTTCTTCACTTCCATACTGACCACCCTATTTCTTGTTACTGCTTTTAGCGTTCCTACAACCCTCTTACCCTGTTGTACCCTCTCCTCACTTCTTCATCCATAGTCCCATCTTTACTCAACACACTGCCCAGATACTTAAAAGAGTTGACGATCTCCATAGCCTGACCGTTCAGCTTCACCTCACACTCTGTGACTTCACCCCTTTCGAAGACCATAACCTTGCTCTTCCCCGCATTTACCTTCAAATTCCGTTTTTCGCACACTGTTCCAAACTCATTTACCAGACCCTGCAACTCCCATTCATTATCACTCATCAGAACTGTATCATCTGCAAACAGCAGTATAGGTAGCTTCCACTCAATTCCCTCCCTTTTCAGCGATACAACAACATCCACTGCTCTTGATAGTATTTCTTTTATGACTCCATCCATATATACAGTAAACAACCACGGGGACATCACACACCCCTATTTCAAACCAACATTCAGGTCAAAGAACTCGCTCTGCTCACTCTCCACACATACTGCCGCCTTTACACCCTCATACATGCTCTTCACTGCTTTCAGCAACTTGCCCTCTACTCCGTATATTCTAAGTACTTTCCACAAACCTTCTCTATCCACTCTGTCATAGGCCTTCTCCAAGTCCATAAAGGCAACATACACCTTTTGTTTCTTCTCCAGATACTTCTCCACAACACAATTCAGGGTAAAAATCTGATCTACACATCCTCTTCCCTTCCTAAAAACCTCCCTGCTCGTCGCCTATCCATTTCTCCGTTCTCACTCTCACTCTCTCAATCACTACCGGTACCATACTGTATACCTTCCCTACTACGCTTAGAAGACATATTCCTCGGTGGTTACCACACACTCCTCTTTCCCCTTTGCCCTTATATAGGGGGACTATTATGCCGGTCTTCCAGTCATCGGGTGCACTCCCCTTCTCCCATGCTAGTTTGCACATTTTCCATACCCATTCTATCACTATCTCACCACCATACCTCAACATTTCCCCACACACTCCATCTGTTCCTGGTGCTTTCCCCAACTTCACTCTTTTCATGGCTTCCCACACTTCTGACCTCCTGATCCCCACCTCCTCCTCCACTACTTCTCTTCTTCTCCCTCCCATACCATATCCAGCTATGTTTGCTGGCTCTTCATCCTTACATTTAGCAACTCACTGAAGTACTCCCTCCATCTTTCGACTCTCTCTTGCTTCTCGGCTAGCATTCTCCCATTCTTATCTTTCACACCCTTACTGTTTCTCTTGCTACCTTCCCTAACTTTCTTGACTTCTTCCCAGAACAGTTTCTTACTCTCCCTCCATTTTACACTCAGGTGCTCGTTTCTGTCTCTCGGAATCTTCATTCCCTCTACTACCCAACCACTCTCTATATGCTTTCTTCTTTTCTTCCACAGCTATTCTTACCTCTTCTGTCCACCATGCTGTACCTTTCACTCCCCTCCCTCTTCTCCTCACTCCACACACCTCCTCACATGCTGCACAGATCTCATCCTTAAACACCTTGCTCATCTCCTCCACTTCCTCCATAACTTCCAGGTCGAACCCACCTAGTCGTCTTTCCACTGCTCTCCTGTACTCCTCCCTGACTTCCTCCTCCTGCAACCTCTCCACCCTCCTCACCATTCCACCCTCCTCTCGCCTCCCTCCAGCTCTCCTCACCCACTTCTTTTGTATCCTAACCTTAGCTACCACTACATAATGATCAGACAGACCCCCTCCAATACCCCTATACACCCTAGCATCCATCACAGATTTCTTCATTCGTTCATCCACACATACATAATCAATCAATGACTTTCGTTCCACCACTGTCTTATCCTTCATCGTCAACATCCGTTTCCACGTGTACCTGTGGATCATTCTGTGTCGGAAGAAGGTGTTGGCTATCCACAGCCTCCTCCCCACACATACGTCCACAAGTGCACTACCATTCCCATTCACCTCTGATGGTACCCCCCACCCTCCCAACTTTCCTATCACCCACCTTACCATTCACATCCCCAATCAGAAATATTCTTTCGTTCTTGTCAAACTTCTCCAGGCACGCCTCCACATTCATCCAGAACTCCTCTTTCTTTCTTTCAAGTATATCCTCTGTCGGGGCATACACGCATACAATCAATACAATATTTTTAACATGAGGTTGCTTATAATAATTTGTACCTCTGCAGTTTCTCCATGGCTAACGAAAAAGGTCACATTCCTAAGAAGCCCCAACCAAAAAGGCCAAGCTTCTGTACAGAACAAATGCCACACCATTACCCTTATGGTGGGTATCAAATAATAAAAAAAAACACACTTCTTAACCCAATTCCCGCGGGGCCCCTCATATGACGGAGACGATTTTCCGGCTATTTTGTAGCCTGTGAGCCAGGCCAGCTTTTGCAAGCAGCACGGATGGACGTCAGCCGGAGCCTACAGGCCCCGCCACGACACTGAGGTTTGTGTGAGAGAGAGTTCACTTATGTGCAGCGTCACACATAGCGAAAACAGAAAATAATTGGTAATTATTAGCGATTTCGCCTAGGCCTATCGGATTTGGTAATTTTTAGCAATTTTGCCCTTCGTTTGCAAGATCCTTACAAGAAAACCAGACGTCGTACAGGGATGATTCAGGAGTAATTTGAAAGCTATTACCGTACTTTCACGAATACATAATTGTATTACGCTCTGGCTTTTGCTTATGCATGAAAATGAGCAGGGAATGAAGGCAATTTCGGGCAATTATGCCTACTCGTACAGGAGTCCTTGGAGCGGCTTCGGTCGCGCCGGGAATTTCCACACCTCACACCACACACACATCACACAGTTTTTCCTACACCGAGAAATGACTCTCCGGCTGTCATTTCTCGAAGACTTCTTCTAGCTGGAGACATTGAGAGCAATCCAGGACCCACCTACACATACATATGTCCAACTTGCTCAAAACCCATCGCTTTGAGTCGCCATACTAATGGTTCAGTTCTCTGCAATTCATGCAGGAACTGGACCCACTTCACCTGCACAACACTTGCCTCCAAGAAACACTACACGAACACCTGGACCTGTTCCTCATGCCCCTCCCTCTCCCATTCAAATCCCTCACCTAAAACCCGTCCACCTCTCCTCCCCAACCCCCCTAACCTTCCCATATCATCCACTCCCCCCCCTAAAACCTGTCCACCTCTCCTCCCTAACCCACCTAACCTTCCCATACCATCCACATCCTCAACTCAACATACCACACCCCATCCTAATCCATTCCAACCCCCATCTGCTCCCCAATCCCCACCCCCACCTCACCCATCCCAACCCCCAGCCCCTCCCTCACCCCCACCCCATCCTCGTGCAGCAGCACCCAACATACATCGTGCACATAACATTAACATTCTCCAATTGACCATAGATGGCATCAACACAAAGAAACTCTCACACTTCATCAAACAACACAACATACACATTGCCATCTTACAAGAAACAAAACTCCGCACAACACAAAAAACACCCACATTTCATGATTTCACCACCATCAGACAAGACCGGGCTGTCGGCGGAGGCGGTGGACTCATCACCCTGGTACACAAAGAAATATCATACATAGTTACCAGTGTACAAACCAAATCCCTCCTCCCCCCAAATGATAACACAACAGAAATACAATCAATTAAAATATGCACTGGCAACAACTCCAACATAACCATTATAAACACATACATCCCCTACAGTACCAAATGAATACAGACCACACTTACAACACATCACAAACACCCCACACATCATCCTGGGTGGTGACTTCAACGCCAAGATGTCGGCCTGGTTTGTCGACAACCCCGACACAGACAGAGGGCTGGTACTACAAAACCAAACTGTTAACCTCATCATCCTTAACGACATCCATCAACATACCCATATTCCTCACCAAGCCCTCTATAACCCATCATCTCCAGACATCACCTTTTGCTCCCCAGAACTCGCCCCCACAACATCTTGAAGGGTGGTCAGAACCTTAGGCTCTGACCACCTCCCGATCATTATCACCACCAAAACCAGACTCACCCCAGCTAACCACAAACACACATACACCAATTATAAAAGACCTAACTGGGAAGCATTCACAAATGAGACAGAACAACACTTCACAACTCTAAACAGTACACCCATCACTAACATCAACAATGCTGTACACATACTCAATAAAACTATCCAAAACACTGACAAGAAACACATTCCAAGAGGTAACAGAAAAAGACACAACCCCAACTTCACACCAGAAATTCAAAACCTCATCAGACAACGCAACATACTGAAACACTCCCCAGCACCCTACACACAAGACATCACACAACAAATCCAAGCACTCAACACCCAAACTAACAACAAAATACAAGAACAACAAAAACTAAATTGGAATAACTTCCTACAAACACTTGATCACAAAACAAACCCCAAAAAACTCTACAAAACACTAAACAGCATCACACTTTCTAACAGCAACACAACACAATCACATGCTGCAATCACAACAACAGACTCTACTCCTTCATGTAAACAACAAGCAAACACTCTCATCAATCACTTCTCACATGTCAGTCACCTAAAACCTCACAAAGACGACCGACGTGTCATCCGACGTAAGAGACAATTCCCCACAGACCCTGACTATACACCCTTCACCAATCACCAGACAAAGCATATCATCAACAATCTCAAGCACTCACCCGCTTGTGGCCTAGACAACATAAGCAACATACACCTCAGACACCTGGGACCACAAGGCATACAAGCACTCACTAACATATCAAACTACAGTTATTCACACAACACAATACCAGACATTTGGAAGCATGGTCTCATCACCACATTCCCCAAACCCAACAAAGACCCCACGCTACCCTCCTCGCACCGCCCCATCACACTCCTTTGCTCCCCCTCCAAAGTCATGGAACGCCTAGTGTTACAACTAATTACACCCGACCTACCCCTAGCTCCAACACAACATGGCTTTAGGCCACTGCACTCCACAAACACTCTTCTCACAGACCTTACACAAAGAGCTTTTGATGGCATCAACTCAGCTAGACCACCACACAGATCACTATTAGCCACACTCAACATTAGTAAAGCCTTCGATGCCATCCCCCGCCACAACCTAACAAACAAAATCTACAACACAAACATGCACAACAACACAAAAAGGTGGCTGGCCAACTTCCTAGCAGGCAGATGTGCACACGTATCTTTTGCCGGTCAGTCATCTAAAATCAGAAACTTTCCAAACGGAGTCCCACAAGGATCCGTCCTATCGCCCGCACTCTTCAATCTGTACATGCACGATATAACTACACCCAATACGCCCCAAATAAACTTAGCCTCCTATGCAGATGACATAACACTCACATGCACACACCATGACCCAAAAAGAGCAACAGATCTCCTTCAACCCTATCTCAACACACTACATGGCTGGTGCACTACAAACAGACTTAATCTACCCCCAGCCAAATCCACCGCAACCCTGCTCACAAGCTGGACAGGAGAACACAAATACATCCCTCAACTCACCATAAACAACACACCCCTAACACATACACACACACACAAAATCCTAGGAGTAACATATGATACTCATATGACATTCAAACAGCACACCACAAACATTAAAAAGAAATGACACCCAGACTTAACGCCCTCAGGTCACTTGCTCACAAAAAATTTGGACACAACAAAGAAACTACCACCACAGTATATAAACAATACATAAGATCAGTGATCATGAGAGGCACTCAATTCCTTGCAGTAGCCTCCACGAACCAAGACCAACCACTAAACTACATGGCAACACACCCACAGACACCAAGAAATATCAAAACAACACCCAGCACACGGTATCACACACAATTACTGTCCTCTCTCCCACCCCGAACCACCTTCCAGAAGCACATCCATACTCATATCTCTCGCCGATCCATCCACTCACTCACAGACAACACGCAGCTGCAAGCACGACCTCCCGAAATCCATCCTTCCGAATCCTCCCTTCCTCGCGAGGACAGAGTCCACCTGGCCAGGCTGAGATGCGGACACCATCCAGCTCTCCTGAGCTATCAGAAGAGACTGGATGACTCCGTTGTCGATGCCTGCCCGGGATGTAACAGCAGCCCATACCATTAAACACATAATAGAAGACTGCATTTCACACAACCACTTACGCCAACAACACAATCTACACTCAATGAGAGCTCTGTGGGAAAGCCCGATCGTGGCCATGGCCTTCCTTAGGGACTCGGGGCTGTTCGGCCAGGCAGCTTAGGGAACAACAACAACAACAACAACTCGTACAGGATTAATAGCTTTAACCAAAATGGTCACACTCCTTAATGGTCTAAGTGGCCATAGCCAAAATGGCTACACTATATTCCTTCTGTACTTTCTCCATGCCCGATGAGATACATGATATTTTGATATATGTGGCACAGCCCTTGTATCCAACACAATACCCTGCGTGCAACCCCGCTCGAACCCCGCACAACGTTGCTTGCAACTTTAATTATTATTATTATTATTATTATTAATATTATTATTATTATTATTATTAGTGGTAGTAGTAGCAGTTTTTGTTTTGTTGTTGTTTCTTGCAGTTTTATAAGTAGCATTAGTATTATTAGTTGTAGTAGCAGTACTAGTATATATATTAATGTTCATACATTTCATAGTTTATTTTTGACAGTAGTCCACCCAAGAGGAACAACACAAATAGCTTACAATACAGAGTCACGAGTCTATCTAGGTCATTCAGTGACAATATTAACATCGGGATTGATTTATGGAATACAGTTATATATTCATTATAGTAAACATTAGTTATTATAAAATGCATAACTTTATTACATTGATGAAACTGCCTTGGTTGATATACTTGCATAATTAAAACATATCTCATCCAACGAATGTTTATGAGTGATAGTATAATGATGCATGTGTTTGTGCAGGTTTCTAGTTTATATATGTATGTATTTATATATTGTTACTATTATTATTACTAATAATTATTATTTTTATTATAAATATTGTAATTATAATTATTATTAGAAATACATATTTATATGTGTTTTGTTGTCACCTTCAGCTTTGTTCTTGCACTTAAATTCGTCTATTGTATAAATTAATGGTTGGGAGTGTTTTGCAGATGCTTTGGTTAAAGGTTAGTGATCCACTTTTGTTAACAGATTGGCAGGTTCTGTTGTAGAGAAAGAGGAAGGCTACTATTATGGAATAATATAACGGCATGTTCTGTCAGTGTCTTATATAAATTAAACTTGCGGTGTTCATAATAACTGGTTTGTGTGTGTGTGTGTGTGTGTGTGTGTGGTCAGTTTCGACAAACGTTACCCTACGTCACACACACACACACATACACACATATATCTATATATATATATATATATATATATATGTTAGTAAAGCCAGGTAATAAATGTTCTTTAATACATACAAGGTTGAAAGAAATGGCAATTTCTGCGTTGGAAATTTTATTATTCAAAGTTTCCAGGTCTCTGATGAGTTTTCGCTGGGTGGCAGGAAGTAGATGAATGATATTAGCAAAGTTCATGGTGGTACAGGGTTACATTAATGTACATGATGATACAGGATATACAACGCATTTCACTGGACAACCAGCATTATCAAGTAAGGATAGAATGATATAAAAGGTAAACAGGAAGGGTATATATAGAGGGTGGAGGATCAGAGGAGGCGAAAATCAGGGGGCAAAAGTCTGCTATTGGTGGAGGGGTATTCTAGGAGATAAAAAGGGAGGACTGCGTCACGCATGCGCACTGGATGCGGGAAGGTGGTGGTCGGTTGGCGGGGTCGAAGCTGATTGGCTGCGTGTCGAGGGGCGTGGCCTAAGTTGCGTAGTACGTGTGGCGCCGGCAGAAGACGAAGCTGAAGGAGGTAGCGCGGGGGGCTGCGTCAAGGACACCGGGGGGCGAGGGGAGGCGTTTGGTCCTGTAGGATAGTGCCTTTTGGCAGAAGGAAGGATCTGAAGGTCCAGAGTTTGGTTGTTGATGTTAGGATGTAAGGCTTGGATATATAATGCTTCGAGTATAGGTAATCTCCTTGGGTCACTTTCTTTATCGAGTATGGTGGTGTGTTTCTCTTAACTCGTTGCGTGTGAGATGCACACGCACCTCACACGCAACGAGTTAGAGAAACACCACCTCACACGCAACGAGTTAGAGAAACACACCACCATACTCGATAAAGAAAGTGACCCAAGGAGATTACCTATACTCGAAGCGTTATATATCCAAGCCTTACATCCTAACATAAACAACCAAACTCTGGACCTTCAGATCCTTCCTTCTGCCACACCTCACACGCAACGAGTTAGAGAAACACACCACCATACTCGATAAAGAAAGTGACCCAAGGAGATTACCTATACTCGAAGCGTTATATATCCAAGCTTTACATCCTAACATCAACAACCAAACTCTGGACCTTCAGATCCTTCCTTCTGCCAAAAGGCACTATCCTACAAGACCTAACACCCCCCCTCGCCCCCCGGTGCCCTTGACGCAGCCCCCCACGCTACCTCCTTCAGCTTCGTCTTCTGCCGGCGCCACACGTACTACGCATTAGCACACGCCCTCGACACGCAGCCAATCAGCTTCGACCCCGCCAACCGACCACCACCTTCCCGCATCCAGTGCGCATGCGTGACGCAGTCCTCCCTTTTTCTCTCCTAGAATACCCATCCACCAATAGCAGACTTTTGCCCCCTGATTTTCGCCTCCTCTGATCCTCCACCCTCTATATATTCCTGTTTACCTTTTATATCATTCTATCCTTACTTGATAATGCTGGTTGTCCAGTGAAACGCGTCGTATATCCTGTATCATCATGTACATTAATGTAACCCTGTACCACCATGAATTTTGCTAATCTCATTCATCTACTTCCTGCCACAGAGCGAAAACTCATCAGAGACCTGGAAACTTTGAATAATAAAATTTCCAATGCAGAAATTGCCATTTCTTTCAACCTCGTATGTATTAAAGAAAAAAAATAAAATATATATATATATATATATACAGACACAAACTAGAGCTTCTGGCTGCAATTATTAAACAAAACGTTTATTATTATTATTATTTTTATTTTTATATTATTATTATTAGGGCTACGGGGAACCCCTATTGTAATCATTAAACCCGGTTATTCATCCAAATTCTTCTTACACGCCGGTTTTGACGTAATAACTCCAGAACCGCTTTTTGGATTGAGATCAAACTTTCACAAGAGGTGCGTTTTTGTATTGGGCAACTTTTGATATGCTAAACATCCGGCATGGCGGCCTATCAGGTCCGTGGCAGCCAATTTTCCGAAAAAATTTGACGCCTAAATACCGTCTCTCCCACTCATAGGAAATTATTGGGCTTTGACATATGGACTCCACTACTAATGCTCCGCAAATGTTATAAAGAAGGTTTTGCTTTTGCACGTGGGGTTTTTTCCGGCAATCTTGAAAAAAAATCAAATTCCACTTAAAATTCCACATCTTGAAAACTACGCCGATGATCAAAGCCATGTTTGCGTAGTTGGGTGAGGCTCGCGATTCCGAACGTTTTGATACCAAAAGAATATAAATGGGTGGAATAGTTTGGCCGCAGCATTGAAAACTGTCTGTTCTTAAATGATTTTAAAACCGCATTCGCTACCCCCACAAAGTTTACCGTCTACAGGCTTCCACGCATCCCCCAGCTTTGCTTAATAACATAGTCGATTTATTATTCAGATCTATTATTTTTGTTTTATTTAACTCTCTCAAAATAGTTTGAGTCCCTACGAATCCCACCAATTATTTAGCCAACCTACCTATACATACCTACCCTACCAAATAATAATGATAATTCATATTTATTTTTGGTGAATAGCAGAGTATTGGCTAAGGTTTTTAACAATTTCTCCCTTTGCCAAATGCTTTGTTTAACCCTCGTGGCCCGGGCTGGTCCTCCAAAGGACGGAGGTCGTATCCGGGCGATCTGGCCGAAAAACGTCTAGGCTTAGGCTACCGTATTTTTGTTTATTTTAACTGCTAGAAATTTCCCACGCATCTATAAACGTAGTGCGGTTTTCAATCTGTAGACTGGCGTTGAGTAGAGCTCTGTAAGTCAACTGGTTCAGTTGTGATGACGATTTCAGTGGAGCAAATTTTGCCGCGATGTTGACAATATCGTAGCTTTTCAGACACTAATTTTGTCTTACGTCACAACAATAACATTGATCCGACGTCTCCTTATTGTTTTCGGAGGTGCGGTGACGCAACGATCGGCTTTGTTTACATGCGTCGGACGCACGGCGTTCAGACCAAGCTTAATAGGCTTTCAAGCTTACGGATTTTAATAGGACACCCGGGTACCGGCCCATCTGCCGCGGTTGCCTTTTAACACCTTACGAGCGGGCTAGGCGGTATATTTGACCGTGCCGCACAGCGTTTTTTTTTAACCATAAATGGGGTTGTTTCCGTGCTCTTTTTCATGTATAAACAAGACCCAGAGCGTAATACAAGTATGTATCCCTGAAAGGGCGTAAATTGAGCTTTCCAATGATACCCGAACCATCCTTCTACGATCACTGGTTGTCTTGCAACGATCGTGCAACCGAAGGGCAAAATCGCTAAAATACGGTAATATCTTTATATAATTACGTATGTAGCGAGGGAGTGAGGGTGGATGTAAGTGGAGTAAATCTCAGTATGTCCACGGCGGCCGTGGCGAGCGGTCATGAGGTAACCCATGCTCCTCCAGTCACTCGTCTCTCTCTCAGAGCCAATATTGCGCCAAAATTGCACTCAGACTTATGGCGGGCCCCGCCACATAGTCCAAATTTTTTTATACGGACTTAAGTCGGGCCCCGATCTTTAAGGGTTAAAGGGACAGCCGGGCTGGAAGGGTTAATAACAAAGTTCTAGAGTTCTAGACCTTCAAAGTTTTGGCAATTTTTGGTGTGGTGTGACTAATGCCCCTTTCCCACATGTGCGACTTCATACGATTTTCGTCGCCGAGGACGTAGTCTTATCAATTCGCAAGCATTCGTGTGCGACGTATACGATTTTGACCATTACAAACAGATAACAAATTATACTCGGCGAAGATGTTGCCGATGAATGCGACGCAATCGCCGCCTTGTGCGACGTTATCGGCGAAGAGAGCGATGTTTCGCCGATGATCTGTGCGATGAATGTCACATTTTCAAAAATATCTTGGGATATCATGCGATGGTGAAATAAAACTCGCCGAATGTTCTGCGACGTCTTCGGCGATTCAAGCGATGACACGAAAGTCTTAATATTGACAACGAAATGGGGTGAAATGTCTTAAAATCGCCAAACTAATGGGCCGAACGTCATAAAATATTAAAGCTAATGGGGTTAACCATGAGGAAGGAAGGGGACCAGAAAAACGACCCATCTCCCCTTATTTCGGAGATTGGCAATACTTCGCCGGAGAAATGTTTCTATCAAATAATGTACAAATTTAGCTTGCTCTCAAAACAAAAAATATATATGTTGGCTCGCTACCGCTCACCAGGGAAATATTGAAACCTGGAGGGGGGTAAACGTCTTAAAACAGTAGGCTGAATGGGGCCGAACGGATACAAGGCAGAGAGAAAGGGAGAGAAATAGGAAAAAAAGAAAACGAGGAGAGAGGGAGAGCAAGAGAAAACAAAAAACAGCGAGGTGGGCTCAATGTTTGCGTTACGGCTTAAAAATTGAGCCCACCTCGCCTTTTTTAGTTTTCTCTTTCTCTCCCTCTCTCTCCTCGTTTTTTATTTGTTTTCTATTTCTCTCCCTCTCTCTTTGCCTTGTATCCGTTCGGCCCCGTTCAGCCTACTGTTTTAAGACGTTTACCCCCATCCAGGTTTCAATATTTTCCTGGTGAGCGGTAGTGAGCCAACATATATATATTTTTGTTTTGAGAGCAAGCTAAATTTGTAAATTTTTCGATAGAAAAATGTCTCCGGTGAAGCTGGATTTCTCCATATAATGCTGGTTCGCTATCGCTTGCCAGGAAGATATCGATACTTGGATGGGGATAAACGTCTTAAACCAGTTGGCTGAATGGGGCTGAATGCATACAAACCAGAGAAAGAGAGAAAAGGAGAGAAAGAGAAAACAAAAACAGGTGAACCCCCCAAGAGAGGTGCATAGAAAAAATGGTTGACAGGTTCACTATAGGCCTAATCATTCTTTTTTACCCACCTCGCCGAAGGTGCTCAAGGTGCTCTTTGGCACCGTCGATGTTCTCGCAAGCATCGGCGAGCATCGGCGAGTAGAGCATCTGAGAGCATCGGTGAGCATCCATGCAGCGTTGCAAAGTTTTGTTTTGTGCGAAACCCTCCGCGATGTCTCACCGATGATCCCCGAGGGCCTCACAGATCTTTCTGCGATGTTCGACGATGCTTGCGAGGGCTACGAACCCTCGTGAGTCCTCGTCCAAATTTTGAACAGTCCGAACTTTTGCGACGACCCGCGAGGGCCCATGCGAGGCCTTGCGAGGCACACGATTATTATGCGAGGGTATACAATTTCTTTGCGACATGTCACGAATGTGCCAATTTATGGGTGAGGGCGATGAAAATCGTATGAAGTTGCACATGTGGGAAAGGGGCATTACCTTTCCTCCTCCCTCAAACAGCAAGCAACATTATCTGGGGTTCGAAAAGTATTGCACGCTTCCATAAAAATATATGTAGTCCGGTTTTTACGCAATAACTCCGGAACTGCTTGTCGGATCGGGACCAAACTTTGACACAAGGTGCATTTTTGTATTGGGCAACCTTTGATATCATATCCAAAATGGTGGCCAGACATGCCCGTAGCAGCCTTTCACACCGAACCCATCTCGTCCTATCTAATTTTATGTTGAACTCTATTGTTCTTGATCCCACTATAGGACTCGGTAGCCTATTCCACATATCTACAACTCTGTTACTAAACGAATTGAGGCAGATCCCTTACACACCCAGTCTCTCTCTGTCGCTTGTTTGCTTGCACACCGGTACAAATGAGGCAGATCCCTTACACATGCAACTAAGATGAACATGGGAATCTGCAGAGAGACAAGTGGCCCACAAAAGGCAGATCCCTTTCACATCCAACCCATTTCGTCCATATGACTATCTGAATTTATCTTAAATTCTCTATTGTTCTTGATCCCACTATAGCACTAGGTAGCCTATTTCACATATCTACGACTCTGTTACGAGAGAGGCAGATCCCTTACACAGCCAATCTCTCTCTCTCTCTCTCTCTCTTATTTGCACACTTGTACAAATGAGGCAGATCCCTTACATATGCTACCAAGATGAAAATGGGAGTCTGCAGAGAGCCGATTGGCCCACACACGGCAGATCCCTTTCACACCCAACTCATCTCGTTCTATCAAATTTTATGTTGAAGCTCTATTGTTATTGATCCTACTATAGCACTCGGTAGCCTATTCCACATATCTACAACTCTTATACCAAGCGAATAGAGGCAGATCCCTTACACAGCCAATATCTTTCTCTCTCGCTCTTGTTTGTTTGCACACCGGTACAAATGAGGCAGATCCCTTACACATGCAACTAAGATGAAAATGGGAGTCTGCAGAGCCAAGTGGCCCACATAAGGCAGATCCCTTTCACACCCAACTCATCTCATAAATGTTACCTGTTATTTACACTACTTACTATACACCCATGTTATCATATACCTGCAACCAAAACACAATTGTAAGAAATAGGAACATAAGAAAATAGGAGTCTGTAGAGAGCCAATTGGCCCACACAAGACAGATCCTTTTCACACCCAACCCATCTCATAAAAACTCTCTCTCATTTATTTCTGTCTTCCTTACATTTATGACATCCTAGTCTCTGTCTCTCTCACAAATGAGAAGATAAGAAAACCAGAGTTTGCAGAGAGCCAATGGGCCCATACATTTCAGATCCCTTTCACACCTTATCCATCCCGCGCTCTCTCTCTCTCATATTTATCGCTATCTTCCTTATGTTTATGACATCCTATTCTCTCTTGCCATACTCTCTCTCTCTCCCTCACAAATGAGAACATAAACAAAATAAGGAAACAGGAGTCTGCAGAGAGCCAATTGACCTACACATGGCAGATCCCTTACACACCCAACCCATCTCGTTCTCTCTAATTTCAAGTTGAATCTCTATTGTTCTTGATCCCATTATAGCACTCGGTAGCCTATTCCACATATCTACAACTCTGTTACTAAACAAATAGAGGCAGATCCCTTATACAGCCAATCTCTCCCTCTCTCGCTCATGTTTGTTTGCACAATCTGTTCCTTCTGTATTTTCTCCAAGCCCGATAAGTTAAATGATCTTTTGATATCTGTGACACAGCTTATGTATCCAACACAATACCCTGCTTGCAAAACAGCTTGAACCCCGGACAACGTTGCTTGCAACTTTAATTATTATTATTATTATTATTATTATACTCACACACACATTATTAGCATCCGACAGTATTCATAAAATAAATAAATTAGTGCTGCAGTGTTGCAGACATTAATGTTAAGTAATCTCACAAATACACATGAAATACAAGGGATTGGAGTTCTCGAAAAGGGGCTCCAGTCCTGACGTTATACTTGACTGGGTGTGCTGGCTAAATAATCCAATAGGGTTGATAGTCTCTGAAGTCCTATTTAATTAAAACAAAAATAAAACAAATACACGAGATGTATTTGATATTTATATGTCTCGTGATTGGTTAGGTAATAAATCAATTCAGCCTGAGTTGTGTGGCACTACTTGTAAAAATCCCTGTATGATATCCTGGAATAGGGGTCCGACGACTTGCTATGAAATGGAACAGTTTCTCCAAGTAGGATATATATACCTTCTCCTTGATATAAATAGGAAAGGATATTTTATTTGTATGTGGATGAGCCAGATAAAAGGCAAAACTGCCTGTGACGAGTGCCTCCCCCAAAAGTTGAAAGAGTGACAGGGCCAAAATCAAGAAACCGTCGACCCAAAATGCCTGGACACACGGAGTTTGAAGCAACTTACATCATAGGAGGAGGGAAAGATGGATTCAGGGAGAGAGTTCCAGAGCTCAGCTGTTGAATAGAAGAAAGATTGGGAGTATCATTTCATTCTTGAGTTGAAGAGTTGCGCAGAGTAGGGGTGGGATTGTGTTGCAAGACGGGTACTATGTACCCTACGTAGAGGAGGTGGTATACACTGGGAGAGCTCTGAGGAACACTGATTATTGTAGTAGCGATAGAATAGCGAGAGAGATACAACATTGCGGCAAAGAGAGAGAGAGACAGAGATTGTAGAGAGTCAGTGAGTGGATGGGAGTTAATGATACGAAAGGCTTTGATCTCTACTTTGTCTAGAAGTGCAGTGTGAGAGGATCCTCCCCACACATGCAAACAATACTCAATACAAGGACGCACTACGCCCCTGTACAGAACAAGAAGCTGTTCAGGGGTAAAGAACCCCTTGAGGCGGTTGAGCACTCCCAGCTTCTGGGAGCCTGGGAGGCCACCTTAGCAAGACTGGTAATATGGTCCTTCCATGAGAGAGCATAAGAGAAAGAGACACCGAGAATACTGAGAGAAGTTGAAGGGTTGATTTTTGTATTGTTGAAGTATAAGGGATAGTCCTCTGATAGTTCACGACGGGCAGATAGATAGAGAAATTGAGTTTTAGAAGCATTAAAGGCAACAAGGTTTTCTCTGCCTCAATTGGAAATGGTAGTTAGATCAGAAGATAAGTATTGTATGGCTTCATTAACCCTTAAAGATCGGGGTCGGACTTAAGTCCGGTTCCAATTTGCAGCAAGTTAGGAGCATTATTAAGGCTTTTAAAGGGTTAAAATCGAGTGCAAATGGCCGGGAGCGCAGCGGGCCAGACAGCTGACTCCCAGGGCTTACCGCCGCCCATTAACTCATGTTCCCTGTGTTCTCGAGAGGCCGGCAGTGTAGCCAGTAGTGAGCATAGCTAGGAAACATATGCCGCTATACGCTAAACTCCCATGTTACTGGTATCACTGTATGAGAACCACGAGTGCTACGTAGCTGGTTCTGGTCTCATTTTGAAGCTTTTAGCGCCTAGTTTTTTGCTAAATATTTATTTTGTTCATGCAGATACTTGATTTATCATGCAGGAGGGCCTGAATATGCCCAAATAAGCCCAAAACCCCCCGCTAGACAAGGGTTAAGTTTGTTTTTGAGGAAATGTTTGCCGGGGCGTTCCGGAAATCCAATTGAATAGTGTAAGGTAGAGTCGTCTGCATATGAATGGATAGGACTGGAGGTACAGTTGAAAAGATAATTTATGAAAATTAGAAAGAATATTGGAGATTGTAAGTAGTACTTATCACGCTGTGGTAGAGTTGACTAAAGCATGGACATTCGTCCTGACTGTTTTTGGCTCGAGCCCGGTTGAAAGTATTTAAAATGAATATATATATATGTATATGTATATACTCAGGCACATACCCCATAGCTGGGGGTGGATAACTTAAGACAGAACCCGAACAGAAACAATATTTAAAGTTCCCGTTCTTAGGGTTAGGGACCACTTTCGCATTCCCTCGCCCCTTTCTTTGTCTCGTCAAGTAGGTGAATTTTACAATAGATATATTATATATATATATATATATATATATTTTTTTTTCCCTTTCTACACATGTGTATGAAGGAGACAAAAGGCAAATCTGCTCGCAACAAGAGTCTCCCCCAAAGCTGTAAAAGTGACAGTAAGCTATTTTAAACGTTGTTCATCTTATATTTTATTTTTTGTGTTTTCTTGTATTCGAAAGAAATTGATCTTATTGAAAGTGTGCTTATTTAGTAGAGTGAAATTAATAGGAGGAGATGATGTTTGTGAGAGCTAGCTGGATTACTCTCTGTATAGATGAGATACAAACAGATACAGTGATGAGAGCCAGACAAATCAAACAAGAGTTCTAGCAACTCTTGATCACATGCCTATATGGCCTCCCCTGAGTATTATATATATATTATATGGATGGTTGAATGCCACAGTTGCTCGGGCTTGCGGCTAACACATATTAGGAAAAAGCATGGATCCCTTCTATAACTTACTTTCTCTCGCTGTACTTACCTCAAAAAATATCTAAGGATAACAGGCTTTCTACAATACATAGACGAAAACAAAAATACATAAATATATAAAAACTATGGATGGTTATTTGTGCCTCCCCCCGCCCAGACTGGAACCCTCCACTCCGCGGTGGAGTTGGCTACCCAGACGAGTGTCTGATGGTCCTTGACATTCACCACAATAACACACTTAACTAAATAATAGGAATCATATTCTCTTAGCAGGAACGTAAGTACAACTGTTAGTTCGTTAAATAATCTTATACCTAATATTATTGAATATTTCAAGCACTTATAGTCCAACTCTGAAATAGGTTAAAAATATAAGCTTCCACTTTAAATTGTTCATCTCCTGTAATGACTACCTAGAGACAGTCAAACGTGGATCGTATTGGCGGGGAAATGTTAGTAGTTTTATGTTTTAAACCTCTTCCTGGTAAGTCATCTTAGTCCAAGATAAAGCTTAATGTTGGACTGATTACGGTAACGTCTACCCCGTGAAAGAAACATTAAAACATGAAAGAAACAAAGGCCAACCTCACCACACTTTATATTTTAGTAATTATCTTCCTCTGTAAACAATGAATGGATTGTTGAATCAGAGAAAAGTTAGTATCCCTTAGTTTTAAAGACAATTCCGAAAATGCTACTTCTATATTTAACACGTGTGTTTACTGGTTTGGCTTGGAAGAAAGTGTAGATAAATTGTAAAGCAGTAGACAAATAAAATAAAAAGTAGGGTATAGATTTAACTTCGTTTTTCACCACTGACCACCTCCTCCCTCTACTTTAAACGCCTTTTAATGTTTGTATTATATTTGTTTTGTGTTATTCCCTTTCAAGATATCATACTGAATATATATGGTCTCCATGTACAGTAAAGTGACAGTCATATCATGATCATGGAGAGTGAATGTCGGTATGGTCAGATAATTGCCGTACTTATGCTGCTAACCATATCTGAATATGGAGTAAAGAGAATAGTTTCTCTGGGAATTATCCTTGGGTATTCGGTTTTGGCAACCATTTAACTATTTCATGAATTCGACCATCAATAATATAAAACAGTCAAGTTTCGGATACCACTGTAACCAGCACATCCAGTGGAATATTCTTCACAGTAGCGCTCTGTGTGGTGTGTACGCCGTGTCCGTGTACTGGAGTGGAACTAAGTATGACACAATTTCCATCCCATTTTTGGTCAGAAACCTGCAAATACAGTGACATAGCAGATGTATTTAATTCATCGGTTATCTCTTAGCATAGAACACAGAGCTCATCACTCAGAAGTCTACACTCTTCCTTACAAGTAAAACACATTATACCGGTAAACAAGTCCGACTCAGAACACAAGCTTACTATAAATTACAGGTGTTTTAAATGAATTATATTTTGTAACCGAATTTTCCAATACAAAATATATAAAAGTATTATACCGAGTACAACTAATATTTTTAAACTCAAACATTTCTATCAACATTTTCTTGTGCTTAAATAATGCCATAGTTACATATCGAATTATATGTAACAAGAACAACTACGAATACCGTAGTATAACAAAGCCTGCCATAACATAAAGGCTGAACATTTACCTTACCTTTGTTCCTCATTATTACTTATAGGCAGGCAACATATTACAATTAGTCTCCCATACGATTATAGATTATTGATAATGTGAATTCAATATGGTATCAGCCATACAAAGGAACATTGCTATGACCAATATTCATATTAGTCAATAGCCGCTATCATGTCAGTGCACACAATTATTTCATTGAAATACAATAATCAATATTTGTTTTAGTAATATATTATCCAGTCGAAAAATAACAAATATATAGTCTGGCCATCACAGAAGCTATGTTTTGTCTCGCAAGGTAAGGTAACTACACCTGGTGATGATAGAATATCAACGCCACACTGCATTGTTTTTTTTTTTTTTTTTTTTTTTCTATATTCCAACTACTCCCTCTCGGGCACTGGCTGATAGCCTTTACACTCTACCGCTGAACAGCTGAACATGGTGAGGCCCGTGAGGTCTTGCTCCAGTCTAGGGAGTCAGATATGCGAAGCCTCACAGCTCGAAGCAACTCCATCTCTGAAGCCGCCTCGCCTCTGCGCTTCACAGTCTCATCCCTCAGACTCGGACCCTCACTCTCAGAACGCCACCTATTGAGAAATTAACTCACGAGGCATTGCCCCCCTGTAGCATATTTTTGAATATGGGAATAATCATACAATGCTATTTAATCAGGGAACAATGAGGGTATTTTTTGTTTTGGCATTTCGGTGTGCTGTGGTAATGCACTGAAACTAGGTACAGCACAAATTCCATCCCAATAATATCTTCCCATTGACATATTGGGATTCGAACCCGGGTCCATTGGATTACCAGTCCAGTGGCAAGACCACTCCACCACACCTCCCCTAGGCCATAGTCCACTCATAAGAAATAGTAAACCACTTATAATATTATTTATTCAATGCAATTATAATTAGCTGGATTTATTTTTGGATAGCGCTTATTTTTCAATTTATAGTAAATATAGTTTTGTAGCTGGTGAATAGACAATTATATTCATAAATGTGTTTCAGATTACAAACCTTATCAAAACTTAGTAATGATAAACAAAAACAAACTGTATATGTGTAAGATGTTACGGCACCAGTAATACCAAACATGGGGTATTGGAACTAATTAAACATGAAAAGAAACAGTCATTGCACTAAAAACACTCAAATGATAGGACAGGTAACAAGCATAACTGTTAGTGAATAACACATAGGCTGTCCAGGGAGTGTTCAAATGTTCAGCGACTTTTTGTACAGTATACAGTTTTATCCTGACACCGATTAAGAAAGAGGAAGGGTGGAAAGAGACAACAGGAATATTGAGAGAGAGAGAGAGAGAGAGAGAGAGAAAGAGAGAGAGAGAGAGAGAGAGAGAGAGAGAGAGAGAGAGAGAGAGTTAGAGTTAGTAAATAAAGCCAGTGAGAGTTAAGACAGTTAGGGAGGCAGGTCATGTCCAGCTGACTCCAACACTCGTCTCTCAATATAATCTTTATTAATATAACTTTTTGTTAACAAAAAATTCCCCTCTGGCCAGGTACGTGAACGATGTTGGTGTGCAGAGCAACCCAGCTGAATAAGCGGGTCTGTCATTACTGCTTTCATTTGTTCCTGCATCGAAAACGAAGCCTTATTACTTGTTTTGTGTTGTTGTTGAAGATTAGAGGTGGGCTGTGGATCAAACATGATGTGTAGCTGTATTGGTTACAAACTTTAAATACTAAGCTTGGTATGATGGTTGGTGTGATTTTATTAACGTACTGTCCAACCAAAATAGCATGCCCATCCCTGAGAAATGCGCAGTTGTTTAATATTATAAAATGGTTTTGTTGGCTTTATGCCCCCCAAAGACACATTTAAATAGGGCACAACAATTGCCCAATGTTGGCCTTTGTATGTATACTCTGGAAAACAAAACAATCACTACACTAGTGAGCTGAATTATTATTATTATTATTTTTGTTTTGTTTACTGAAAAGTAACCTTACTATCGTTACTTACTATGTGTTTTATGATCTAGGGACAAAACAATCAATTTTGATATATCCTTTTTTACTCTCCTACCTTTGCGATATTCTAGTATACCTCTTCCGCCTTTCTAATTAAATATAAGTGTTTGTCAGGTCGTCAACATTCTTTGGAAATCAATTGTTGGTGGGGCCACAGTAAACAGATGTATCTCATTAGCTGGGCTGGTGTTTGATCCCCGTGGCTGCCTGCAATAATACCCACTCTTACCTTACCACACAAGATCATGTTTTTTTAAGGGTCTTCAGAGGAACCTTGTTAGCGATATTTGTTTGGTTAAGAAACAAAAATTAAGACCTTTGTGTTAGCCGATAAGTGTTATTATAATAGTAATAGCTAGTTTCGGTTGGAGATGTTGCAAGGTGCTAAGCCTTATATTGAACTCTTTCTGATTACCTTGTATATTTCTTGAGTATTAAAGACAAGATTTGCTCCAAGAAAATATCATATTTGAGAACAATAATCTGAATATTGTAGCCAAATAACTTAGTGCTTGATTCTCTACTTCGTTAATTTACGAGTGGTAAATTGGTAAACCTTCCAAAAGTGCTGAGCGAGTGACAAGTATAGTATGACATGACATTTTTTGGTAAATTGTTGTGACGCCTACCAGCGTTGGCAGAATCGCCTCTCGTTAGCCACTAGCGTCCGCCAGGGACATCGAAATGGCTACAGTTATCAGAGAATGTTGTTCTTTCTTTCATAGTACTCGCATTGTCACAGACAGTCCAGTGGTGGTCTTTATTTTCGTCTGTGACAACGGGAAGTATTTTATATCATTAGTAGAATATAAGATGCATTGTGGAGGGAGAGAGGCGAGAGCATGGTAGTAATATGTGCGTGCGTATGTCTGTGCTACCTCGCTCAGAGGAGTTTTCCCGCTCGCGCGGGCTTTCCCTCGCCTTTGATTGGCTGGTGGCTCCGGGCACGTCCTAGGGGCCTGCTGCCTTGTGACGTCTCGGCCCGTGATTGGCCGACCATCACGCCCTTGCAAGTTCCTGTGTAACTAACCTCCTGCGTGAGGGTCCCGAGGAGCTACCCTCCTCAGGACAGGCTTGGCGTGCATGCTTCTAACATCCCTTTGCATACTCTCTCCCGATCACCCCCTTTACCACCGTCTCTCTCTCTAACCTTCTTCTTTTCCATTGCTCCTCACCTTTATTCAATTACTTATCCCCTTGGGTTCTGCATACGGTTTCCATAGCCGGCCCATTGTATTGCATGCGCCGTCCTCTGAGATATTTACATGTACTTAGAATAGGATTGAGGGTTCTTAGTTGGGAGAGGTTGAGAACTCTGTGTGTGTCTCCATTATTGATTTAGTGTTCTGCTCTTTTATTTAATGCTAGACTGGGATAAGGTTACTGTAGTCGTTGTCCCCGATGTGTGTATGGTTTGTTTATACCTACACGACTTCGACCGGTCCTGTGGTAGCCTGGGTTGCCTTTTCGGCTGCGTCTTTTTGCGAGTGTAGCATTGTGTTGACTGAGGGCTTTGGCCTGTTCCAGTTCCACACTTTGCTTGTCTTTTGAGGGTCGCCAGGTTAGAACCAGATACTTGTGATCTGGATCTATCAAGAGAGCACCCCAGTCAATTAACGTAACTTAAAGGATGCAGTCTTAAGGATATCGCTAGGTTACGAGCCTATCTTGCTCAACCCCAGTTCCTTACCTAGAGTATCCCAGCTAGACATTATTAATTGAGTAGACACTTGTTAGTATTTTATATAAGCTCTTTGATATGTACGCATTATTATTCACAGCATTTATTAGTCTAGGTTGTTGCTGAGCCGCACAACCATAGCAGACTGTTTCGTTGATGAGGAAGTACTTCTTTTAGTGTCGAGCATTACTACCGTTGCGCATTTATAGTATTCTCGTGTCAGTTAACATTATATGTCCTATCTTTTAGTGTATTCAGTCTACACGTGTGGTGTCCTGCCTCCTGCCTTTATATAGTTTAAGATACGAGCATCTTATGAGCATCAGACTTTCTTCAGAAGTTTCCAGGTCTATGCTGTAGGACTATACTTCACTTTCTTTCAGATAGGAGTGAAGAGTTTATTGTTGTTTAGAGTAACTGTATTGAAGCATCTTTTTATTGTATTAAATCTTGCAGTGATTTAATTGATCTTTCCATAGCTTCCCTTTCATGCATATTAACGTAACTTGCATCTTGTTTGTTATCAGGCTATACCAGTGTGGGTTAGCCTGAAGTAGATTACATTTATGCCCAGTTAAGGATACCCCGTTATCGCAGATTAACTCTGGAGGGTATAGGTGGTTTTGTTCGCCGGCATATAAGTTCGAGAGTTTGGATCTAGCGTACCGTTGTTGCATAGTGCCCTATTACTAGTCCAATAATTAAGTGCCCTTGTTTTATTCGTAGCCCCGGTCGTAACATTGTACGTTTGTCCAAATAAGCCACATCACAACAGTTACTAGGCATAGTTTCCTCTCCATTGTAATATTATCTACTTCATGTTAAATAATGTGTTACACTGGCTAAACAAAGCAAAACAAGAATAAAACAACAACACACGACTCTCGCATTAATTATATCAAGTCTAGAAAATTATATTTGCGATTTTTGTTATTACAAGGTAGTATTGCCTTATAAGTTCCTTTCTAATCGTGGGTAGTGACTTGGTAAATGTTTGAGCAAATTAATCCTTCAAAAAACAAAAAACAAAAATAGAAGAAGGGTTGAGTGGCTTACAGGAAAGGAGCCAGTGTGGGGCATAGGTGAGGGAGGAAGTGATACTGCAAATAGTGCAGGGAATAGAGTTTGTTACATGGCGCCACATCATATACAGTATACATATACCAGTATATATTTTGCCAACTATATAGGCGTGCATTTATAATGAAAGGGAATTTCAGGTTCACTCTTAACCATTTTAATGACACTAAGATTGTTGTATATCTGTTCATCTGCCTTCACAATAAATGCAATACTAACATTAATGAAATAAAACAAACACTTGAGAAAAGCACAAAAGATGAATATATACAAAGTGAAGCATCATACTATCAAGGTAAATAAATGAGCCATAAAAAGACAACGATAATTATATTGCAAGAATATTAAGGCCAAATTCCCCTGAAGGTATTTTGTGCAGGCCGCCCCAAGAATTGCTCAAAGCCTCCCGAAAATTGAAAAACAAAAACATCTGAATAATAAAACTAGAATAGAGGGAGCCACTTTACATAATGACCCAAGAAGAAGTTTTAGGAGTCACGAGTAATGGTGTTCAGGCCACTTCACCATCTGGGTTGTCCACACCTGCAGCTTCTTAACACGTAATAAGAACATAAGAACATAAGAACATAAGAAAATGGGAGTCTGCAGAAAGCCGATTGGCCTAAGCAAGGCAGATCCCTGTCCCACACAATCCTAAATTCAATTACAAAGCCCAATTATAGGCTTCACACTCTAATACCCTGAGGATCATCTTACCAAAACGGTTAGAGATTAACGCAGGATTATGGGGGTCTGCAGAGCGCTGATTGGCCCAACCCGGCTGATCCCCCTTCACACCCAACCCTTCTCGTCCATATGCTTATCCAATTTTATCTTAAAGCTCCCTACAGTTTTAGATCCCACTATAGCACTTGGTAGTCCATTCCACCCATCTACAACTCTGTTACCAAACCAATACTTGCCTATATCTTTTCTGAAACGAAATTTAACTAATTTGAAATCATTGGTACGAGTTCTTTCGCTATCACTGAGCTTTAGTACATTTGTCATGTCCCCTTTGTTAATCCCACTAACCCACTTGAACACCTCTATCATATCCCCTCTAACTCTGCGTCTCTCTAACGAATGTAAACCTAATTTCTTCAACCTTTCTTCATACGAAAGATTTCTAATATTATGGATCATTTTTGTCATTCTACGCTGTACTCTCTCCAATGAATCTATGTCCATTCTGTAATAAGGACACCAAAATTGGACAGCATAATCCATATTGGGTCTCACTAATGACAAGTAAAGTTTTAAGATAACATCAGCAGTTCTGTTACTCACACTCCTAGAGATGAACCCGAGAATCCTGTTTGCCTTATTACGAACGCTTATACACTGTTTTCTAGGCTTCAAATCATTGCTAACAAACACACCTAGATCTTTCTCGCAGTCTGAATTTTCTAATTCTAAATTAGCTAGTTTATATTTAACATTTGTTTGCATCTTCCCTATCTTTAATACCTTGCATTTGTCAATGTTAAACTTCTTCTGCCAATTTACTGACCATTCATGTAAGGTATCTAGATCCCTTTGGAGGCACTCTATATCGCTATCTGAATCAATTGATCTCCCTATTTTAATATCGTCTGCAAATGTACTTATCCTACTAGTTATACCTAAATCTAGGTCATTTATGTATATAAGAAACAACAGGGGACCTAATACCGATCCCTGGGGGACACCACTTTTGACTGCTCCCCATTCTGACTTGGTACCATTTATGCTGACTCTCTGCTTCCTACCAATTAGCCATGACCTAATCCATCCTAACAACGCCCCACCTATTCCATGTGCCTCAACCTTACTCATCAATCTCTCATGAGGGACTCTGTCGAAAGCTTTACTGAAATCTAAATATATAATATCATATGACTTGTCATTATCTACTGCTTCATATACCTCTGAGAAAAAACTAAGCAAATTAGTAAGGCAAGACCGTCCCTGAGTGAATCCATGCTGAGAAGAATTGATTAAGTTAAATGTTTCTAAGTGGTTTCTCATTTTCCTAGCAATAATTGACTCTAGTAGCTTTCCTATGATTGAAGTGAGACTAATGGGACGGTAATCATTATGAGTTTCACTACTGATGGATATAATGTGTTTGATACGAATATTATTGCGAGTGTATTTGTGTGTGTGCGAGCGTATGTGTGTGTGTGTATTTATGTACTGTATGTGTGTGCATACAGTATATGCACGAACTTCTATAGTTGGAGGTTGTAATGCATAACAACGGTGCATTTATGTAAGAAATAGTATGGTGTGCGGGAATAATAGAGTGGGTCTATGTGTGTGTGAACGTATGTGTGTGCTTTACTATCTTGCATGTGTAGTGGTTAAGCTTTGTTTACAGTCTAAATCAGAAAGTCTGCTTGATATCCAAATATATGCTAGTTTAATTCTCCCGCAGTTCCAGATTTCGAGGCGAACAATACTGTAAATCTATAATAACTAAATGGTTATACCCTGTTCCAAGTAGGTAGGCCAGAAATCATTAACCATAACCTCTACAGCTCAAGAACGGCTAGAGCAAATGGACGGTAATTTTCCACACTTATTCCTTGGCTGACCCTTCCCAGGGAGCTAGTATAAGTACAGAAGTGCTGAAGTTGAACTAGCATGAGTATACACATTTCTGCAATAGGTATCTCGGTTGCCGGCTATACCACCAGCAATATTCAAAATATAGGACGGAGATTTGTACTTCAGAGATTAATCATTAATTTTAAAAACAATAATTCCAGTAGGTTACTAAAAGCTACTATAGGGATGGTTGAATGACAACATAATTGATGTCATCAGAACTATACATCGATTAACCTTTCACCTAAAAAAGATAAATGTTGTCCGATCTTAGCATTCTAAAATGTTTATCTACAATTTGTATCGTCCATGTGGTGTTGAGATTAATGCTAGAAAAATAGACCCAAGGACCTTATATATAAGAGGTGGGTCAGGGGAGGGAGGGAGGGAAACACTCTTCATATATTATGGCCACACGGTGATCAAAGTTACATTAACCTGCAGAGTAAGTCATAAAAATGTAAAGGCCCTCGGATGTCCCCGTATTTTTAGAGTAATTTTTACGCCTTGAAGGAGATAAAGGAGGTGGGTGATTCTCTTCTGTAGTCTCAAGACTACTACCTAATGTTCTATTGTTTAGTCATTACGTTCTTTCTTTTATAATATATATAATTATTACTAACATATACAGTATATATATATATGTGTGTGTGTGTGTGTGTGTGTCTGATATCAGTGAGTTCACCTCTATCGAACGCTTAATAAGTAAAAGGTTGCGAAAAAATATTAGATTTGTTTGTTTCTTTTAGCGTCCAGTTTTAGCTCTACGATATAAATGTTGAGTTGCTTTATGTATTACAAACTTCCTATTATATTACTTTAACTTTTATGAGAGAGAGAGAGAGAGAGAGTAGAGTAGAAGTGGGATAGGTTTACTGAGGAGGCCAACAATCTTTGGTATCTGACCCCGGTAATAGACCAACCAATCACTATAATGTATTACGATGGCTTTGATTTCACTTGAGCCTATCAGAAGAGGGAGCGAGGAGGAGAAGGAAGAGAAGTAGGAGGGGAGGAGAGTGAGTAAGAGGTATTGGTCATTGGAAATATAAAGAGAAGTTACAGTTGAGAAAGAATAGAATAGCATAAAATATTTCTATTTAGCCAAAACATGTTGTTACGTATCTTGATCCTCAAGTGGTTAACTTGATGAATCTAGATAGCACAGAGATATATATTAAGGTATCAGTCAGCTGAAGGCAAAACAAAAGTAAAATCTACTAAAATTATTTCCTGTTGTTGCTTCCTATCCTTTTGGATCTTAGGACTTGGTATCCTTTATTGACTGATACTCTTTAATTATGAAAAAATACTGAAACTAATTAAAGTCATGTAGTATTTATAAAGAATTATTATTTAACCGAAGCTTAGTAGGCTATGGTTATGAACCGAATAAGTTATATCTAAAGAAGGACTATTAATTCTATATAAAGCCTTGAAAGATAAATATTAAAGTAAGAATATTTCTGTCTCTTACCCTTTTTGAAATGAATAGATAGTGTTCTTATATCATGTCCTATTATTTATATTTAATGTAGTTATTATTCTTGGTTCTTGTCTTACGTTAATAGTATTATATTATTATTATCAGGATCAATATCAAAGTCACATAAAAAGTTAGATATATATTTAATAATTAGATAAATGTATTTTTTAACCACGTAACATTGAGGTTTGATTATGAGTAAATTAATTTACAGGATCGCTTCATAGATTCGATTCAGGTCTCACTCAAATAATATGAAAAGCAAAAATAATATTTTAAAGCTAAAAGAATTTTCTTCAGCTTAGGAAATCACTAGAAGTAACATTAAAACAGCCATGTTAGTCTAAGGCGATATTACTAATATGAGACAATAGTATCACCGTTCTTGTTCTTACCAGCAATGTAAGCTTCATTAAAAGAAAATTAAAGAACTCGCAAGTATTAATATAAAACAATAGTATTACTTTTATCATAACCCAATTACTTAAAGAGTTGCTTTAGTCCACAAGTCAGTCAACTAAAATAGTTAAGTACCGGTACATAATAGTAGCGTTAACGTTAATTTCCAATCACATATCTCGCTAACCAACATAACGTAAGTGTTTACACCGAACACACTTAACACACACTTATATAATTTGACTGACAGTCACAATCCCATTATAATACTTCACCCCGTCTTCCTCCAGCTGCAAGTTCACCTTCCCAACTCCAAATGAGACTGATTTGAATGCCCACTACTCGGGTCTTATATACTATGCAATGATGGTGTAGGAACGAATCAGGAGGCGGGGGATGGTGCGCGCCCCAATCACAGCTCCTCTAGTTGCGTAGCAGATGCGTGATCCAATGGCGTCTCATGGCGTCGATCATCGTCAAAGCGTCGGGTCATCGAAGTAGTTTGCAGGGTCCCATATGACGCACGCAGGTGTGAAGGCTTGTTTGCTGGTATGCAGACGAGCTGGTTTCCCACTCGCTGGTTCGCTCGCTGGTCTGCTTCGCCACCTGGGTAATTCGTCACTCCTTCAACTCTTAATTCTAACTCTTAAATAAACATACAGGGCTCCGTATGTCAGAATGTGTATACTAATGGTATATAAATATATATCAATACATTGGCTGAGCCTTTTGAGAGATTAACTCTCGTGAAAGGCACCTTATTGTTAGTCGCTTTAATACTTCTCTTATAGTGACTACTATAGATTTATATTAGCAATGTTAATCATATAAACCGGCAAACATACTTAAGTGAATATATATATATATATATATATATATACACACGCCTGCAATTATATAATCATACAGTACACACCTGCACATTCACATACGTGCCTGCACATATACATACACCTCTGCACATACACATACACACCTGTCCATACACATACACACAAAAGAGGAGTATTGGGATTAAAGGAGGTCGGGCATATAGTTGCGAAAAGATACAAAGTAAGACACGAGAGAAAATAAAAGAAAACACAGGAAAAGGAAAACACACAAACTAAAGATAAAGCAAAAGAGCTTAAACACAAACAAATGACATGAAGTTTGCGAAAGACTACTAGGGTAAGGCAAAGTAGAAGAAGAATAGGTATACAGAAATACGTTAAATGTTAAAGATAATGAAAACAAAGCCAACGAGGAAAATACAAAATAAGAATAAACTAAAAAATAGGAAATGTATGCAAAAATAAATAAAATAACTTTATCGATGACATAATACTACTCAATAATGGAAAAGAATCAGCAAGTGTTTGACTTGGACAAGGATTTGGGTGTTTTGATTAGAGCCTGTGTGGCTGAGTGGTATAGAGTAGCAACGTGGGCGACTCGTGGGTGGAGGTCCATGGTCTGCCACCCCATGGTTATTTGTCAGAGGGCATGGACTTACGCACTTCTCACTCCACTGGCGGACATTAGAGGTTTGGTAGATCAGTATCGCATGTACGAGTATATGCTAGCACCTGATAAGCATGGGTTGAGCTTATTATACGGGCTACAGACTACATTCACTTCCACAGCCATTCCGACAGTACAGTAACCTTCCACATGCACATTGCCTCGGAATATGGAGGTGATTCATTCGTGACCACCCCCTTGGGGATCAAGGTTTATGACAATAGATGATGAGTTGAAGTGTCCCAAGGTTATCCAAGCAGTGTATTGAAGTAAAGAAAGATAACATATAATTGTGTATATTAAGAGCCAGTTCCAATGCAGACAATATGTGATAGTCTTCATATTCAAAAGTGAAACGGATTTTCAAACTTATGATGTTTATTTCTGTTGATACATTATTCAGGACAGATCTATTACAACTCGAGATAGTTCATTAATATGTGGCTATTATTATACCGTGTAATGTAAGTAAATATATGTATGTGTACATGTGGTTGTTTTTATGTGTGTGAATGTGTGGGCTGATATGTGTACATGTCCACCAGTATGTGAATCCAAGTGCATGGAGTGTGGGTGTACATTGTGGAAGAAATTTGGAGTATATGGGTCGACATGCTTTTTAGATGGCACACAACATAGCATTACAATTGACAGTTTTAATTCTACGTCACTCTGCAAGTCAGAAAAGTTAGCCCCATACATCAAGTGAAGGGGGACACAAAAGGAAAAAGACTCTACGGAAAGAACACCGTGAAAACATTAGATGTCACAGGATGACCTATATATAAAAGGTGAAGGAAGGAAAAATGGAGAAGCGAGTCAAGGCACATTCGGTGAGCGAGGGACAGAAGTAAATGCCAGAGGAGAAAGACAAATGAACTGAAAAGGGAAAAAGTTAGGGGGATATTATCAAATTAAAATAAAAGTTGAAGTTAGATACAGTTTTGTGTGGGACGGGCACTTACACCAAAGAAGTAAAACAAGAGTAAGAGAATATTAGTAAAATATTCGAGAATATGAAGTACTGTAGGAAACAAGACAATTAAAATCTAAATTGATATAACTTAAAGACATATACATATATATAAAGCAAATGTTGCATACAACAGGAATATCTTATGCAAACAAAATATGAGGTAATGTAGCATTTAATGTAAATAACATACAAATGCACTGTAACATTTGTAAGCAAATTGTAAACCAAAGGCAACAATTCAGTATTTGTCTAAATAAC
This sequence comes from Paralithodes platypus, assembly GCA_032716605.1. Taxonomy (NCBI): domain Eukaryota; kingdom Metazoa; phylum Arthropoda; class Malacostraca; order Decapoda; family Lithodidae; genus Paralithodes; species Paralithodes platypus. The sequence continues at coordinate 9,925,013 of CM064549.1, read as the reverse complement.
ATATGAACAAGACATTGTACGTGATAAAAGATAATTAGAGTAAGATAGTTTGTTGAAATGAAAACGGATTTTTGTTTCTTTAACCCCTTCAACACCATGACGTTATTTTCATCTTATTCTAGTTACCATTAGATGATTTTCTTTAGTTTATAATCTACCTATGCAACTCAAAGCTGTACATATGATCACAATAAACCCTCTTAGTAGCATATTTACTTCTTAAACTGCATTAAATCGTCTAATGTTAGCCAGAATCAAAGGTAGAAAGACGTCATGGGGCTGAAGGGGAGGCTACTGATTGATCTTAGGGGAACTAGTATTATCCACAGTAAAACGTTGACCAAAAAACACATTTGAACATCACGCTAAAGTTCCTTTATGAATTTGGTGAAGGGGAAATAGGTTTGTGTTACAATGATTTGTGTGTGAAATACAATTAGCATTAACTATACCCTGCCCATTATAGGTAGGCAAACAACTTTGACTCTTAACCTCTGTAACTCGGAAAGAACTAGAGTAATCGAGATAATTGTTCTACTAATTGGGAAGAGTCAGCTATGGAACAGATGTGGAATATTACAGCAGTGTATGAGGTACAGATGACAGAGGTCACAGCTTTTGACCTACCTATAATTAATGGACTATAGTGTAACCTAGTAACTTTATGATTTGGATTGTCATCTTTTAAATGTATGCCAACAAATCATAATTTCTCCAAATACTGTACAGCAAAAGTAAAATCCTAACAATAATATTTCATATTTATATGTTCATACAAAAGACTCGCCACGGTTTCCCTATTTACCTCTCTTAGTTCCAGGTTTGAACTTCACCCTTTATAGATCCGATTACGCATTGTGTTATGTTCTATGGCTATTAGTATACAACTTTATCCATATTGGAAAGGGCTTGTGGCAGTCAGAGTAAGCGTTTACCCATATAGTTCCCACAGGTCTGTCTTAAATTGTATAAAATCGTCTAATGATAGCCAGATCAAACTGTCGAAATGGGTCATAATGTTCAAAGGGTTCATTTTGGTACACCTCCATTAGTTGATGAGGGTAGTGGGCAACTCTACTTATTTGACCTAAGCCTCAATTACGCCTTGTATTTGTAAAACCAACACCATTTTGCCTCCCGAGTTCATGCTGGGAATCGATACCTGTGCCTGAGCCTTATTATGCTCTCTCTCTCTCTCTCTCTCTCTCTCAGTGGCTAAGTAATTCAAGGCAGAACTGCCTGTGACAAGTGTCTCCCCTAGATTTGAAAGAGAGACAGGGCCAAAATCAAGGAATGTACAAGCCAAAATACCTGAACACACGTAGTTTAAAGCAATTTAAGTCCCAAGATAAGGGAATGATGGATTCAGGGAGAGAGTTCCAGAGCTCAGCTGTTGAAAAGAATAAGGATTGGGAATATCGTTTAACTCTTGGGTTGGAGAGTTGCACATAATAGGGGTGGGATTGTATGGCAAGTCGGGTCCTACATGCTCTATGTAAAGGAGGTGGCATACACTGAGAGAGCTCTGAGGAACACTGATTATTATAATGGTGGAAGAATAGCAAGAGAGATGCAACACTACGGAGAAGAAAGAGAGATTGCAGTCCTATAAATCACCAATATACTTCCATTAATCGCAATAATCGGGTTCATTTGTGTAAAAATTAACCCCTTTACTACGGGGGACGACTTTGTCATGCTATTCTGGTTGTATTTACACAATAATATGTAAAGTCAATCCATGGCTCTGCGTTTAATATGTGATGAGTTCTTTGATTGTATTATTCATGTTATGACCACGATGAGAATTTCTGCAATACACATCACCAACAATACGGCACCAGAAGGACACAGAGACACCAAAGAGAGAGGACCAGTGCACCCTTCATGTACACAGGTGCCCCACGTGACCAAACGACAAACAAAAATACCGTCGGAGACCGCGTAAACAACAACAACACTGAGTTAAGCTGTTCTAGCTTGCATAGGACTGAAAACCAGCAAACGCTGAAATAGGAGTGACTATTTCACCCAAACTGGCAAAAGCAAGACAGCTAGGTAAGATACTAGCTTCTCTAGTTCCAAAGACTGGAACAATCCCAAGTACGAGACTGGGCATTCTAGGTTCGAAACTAAACATCAGGTCACAAGACTGGTGGCAAGTGTTGTTGGTAAACAGTGTTTTAATAAGCATGATAAATACGAGACTGGCCAGTCTGGTCTAAGGACGGACAAGTTGGATCCGAAACCAACTAGTGTGCAAGGTAGTAAAAACATGAGGCTCGATGCTCACATTCTTGGGCACAGCCTAGAAGTCCAGGGTTGCCAAATCAAGTCCGCTAGATAGTAAGTACAAGCCGAAAAATTCTAGAATAATGTCACGATCTCTAGAATATCGCCCTAATTGGCTCAAATAAAAAAACATATCGCTATAATTCATGTCGCTAGATGTAAAAAAATGCTTCTAGATCAAAGTAAATGCCTTTAGATCTAGCGAGAAAGTAGCTAAATTGGCAACACTACGGCTAGAACACCAGCAGCCGAGGCTCACTTATACCTATTCTTATGCATGTGGTCCGAAACTGTGCACTGTTAGTGGTACCAGATCTAGCCTACAGGCAGAGCAACAACAACAGAAGACAGCAAGTCTCAGCAAGACGAAATCCAGGCCCAGCCAGAAACAAACGAAGAAGAGCAGAGATAACAGTCCAGTACGCCACCCATGAGAATAATCACTAACTCACCTTGCAACACCAGGGAAATCCTAAACATATATAGTGTGTCTCAAGCTTTAGAGTACCTTCTTGTTGTTTTGTATTTTCTCCCCTTTCAGGAAAACAAAACACACATCTACCATCCTTGTGTTTTCCTTAGGTAATTGTCTTATTATTACAAACGGGCATTCTAGTTCGACGTAATATAAAAGTTTAAATAACTGAGACTTTATTACGAAAGACACCCCAACACCTGCTCATGCACACTTCTTATCTTTAGTGATATACGAAGAGTAAATATGCTTCTATGATTTATTCAATGTAGAATAATATAAAATATGGAGAAAATGTGAACTTGTGAGAAGCATAAATATGAATAGCTTCGCTAAAACTCCACTCTCTTATAAAAATAGTCAAAACAGTATTTTTACCATTTCCATGGATACTAAACCATCATATATATTCACAGCCAACTAAAAGTCAGAATTTGCTGAATCTAAGAACCCACAAGCTACAATAAATACAAAATCTCATCTAACCACGTGTACCAAGTACCCAGTACCTACTGTGTTAGAGAGCGTCAATAGAAGAATGCATATTTTCCTTTTCGCCGCTATAACTAAAGTCAATTATAATTTGTGACTTGTAACATTTTTATAATCAGCTATAACTCATGTTAACTTTATTATCATTTGTATTGTGAATGACATGTTTATTTTATTCTATGTATTATTGTACTTTGGGGGAGACACTCATTACAGGCATCCTGCCTTTTGTCTCATCCATACACATAGAACACAAAAACAAACATATCGTGCGACTCATTACTCCATTTGTGTAGAATAATATTGTTGTATTGTACCTATTGCATGACTTTCCTTTGTTTTTCTATTTTATATATATATATATATATATATATATATATATATATATATATATATATATATACTGTATATATATATATATATATATATATATATTTAACACTTATTTCTGCCTGATAGGGTAATTTACCATTACCAAATTTGCTCAAACAAATTATTTCAACTAATCGCCCACAGGAAGAGAAAACAAAAAAGCTACAAAGTGGTCTTCTAAAAATATGATTATGATTCTTCGTCTCTTTCCTTAAGAAGAAAAACTGGGCAAAATACAACAAAGGCAACAATGTCGGTTCTAAGGGACCATACCTGACACATAAAATATACAGGCCTATGTATTTTGAGCATTTCTGTTACCCAGTAAGATATCATCTTACAATTCTGGCAGTATCTGAAAACACAAACACACACACACACACACACACACACACCTTAAGGTATATGAAGCATTTTGACCACTTATGTTTTGTTCTATGTGTATGAAGGAGACAAAAGGCAAAGTTGCCTGCAACATGTGTCCCCCCAAGGTTGAAAGAGTGGTAAAGAACCAAAATCAAGGCACATTAGCAGTAAGTTAGGTGTGTGGGAGAAGTGTGGTGTGCTTGTAAAGTGTAGTGAAATTAATAGGAGGAGGAGGTGTTTGTGAGAGTTAGCTGGATTACTCTCTGTGTAGGTGAGGCACATTAGTCTATGGCTATCATTAGACGATTGTATGTAGTTTAATAAGGACCTCTAGGAATCTAAGGGGTCAAAACCAACTCAATTATGCCTCAGGCTCCTATAGGTCCTTCCTAAGCTGAATATAATTGTCTAATGATTGCCGAGATGCTACAATGCGTCATAATCTCCACGGACTGAATTTGATGTCTTGGTTAATATTAGGACACATGGGTCCGATAAGTGTAATTTAACCCTTTGAAGATTATGACGCATTTTGACAGTATACTCTGGCTATCATTAAACGATTTTATACAATGTAGGAAGGATCTGTGGGAATTATAGTGGTAAAGACTATTTCAATTAACCCTCTGACTTCCATAATAATGCTCTTCCTAATATATACAAACTCGTCTTTAAATCCCAGAAAACAGAAAAGACATGTGTAATCGGATCTTGAAAGGGTTGATGACGTTCTAGGACAGGTGGTGATATAAAGTAATGGACAAGTAGAAGGGGAGATTTTGGTTCCTTCTGGACCCCTTTCGCCCTAATGCTTAGCCCCATTTGTTTCAAGTTTTTAAGATGTTCGCCCCATTAGTTTTGCAATTTTAAGATTTTTCGCCCTATTTCTTTATAATTATTATAACTGTCCGGGCCATTTAGGTGTCGATTTTTCATGGCCATCGATAGCGAGCCTGTACTTTAGGATGAATCGGCCTTTGGTCTGGAAATTTCTGTCGAATAAGGTACACATTTTTCTCGAATGGGGCTCTGGAGGGTGTTTACTTAAGCTTGGTAGAGGTATAGAGAGTAAACAAGAACATTGAACTTGCTTCTACATAAGACGTAAGCAGTAGCCTGTCAAAATAATTTTTTCACTTACCATTTTATTATACAATAGTTCAGAACACAAGGTAAACAATATGGCGACCACCGGAACACAGAATTACTCTCTCTCTCTATGTCTCTCAGCCGAGTGGTATTGTTTTACACCGAAATTGGGTCGATTTATACATACAGTATCATAGACATTAGTGAAAATAGCGCATCGTCATCTAGTCTACTATTCTAACCTCTTAATTATATCCATTTACTCCATTTCAATAAACCATAAATAAAACAGTATAATACAAAATAGGGCTCCACCCATACCACACCTCTAGAAAGGGTAGAGTCAGAAGCATGTCTCATCAACTCATTTCCTATAACTATTTCCCTTTCAACTCATTTCCGTCCCTATTCTGTTCAATTCTAACCCAAGAGTGAACCCAAGTTCCCAGTTTTTCTTCCACTCAACAAGTAAACTCCAGAACTTTACACTGACCACACAGACCTTACGATCCCAGCGAGATGGTCAGGACTTAATTCTAGTAGAGATAGCTAACCCGAGAGTAAGGTATAGTGGAAGGAAAGGATAGCAAAGAAGAGAGAGAGAGAGAGAGAGGTAAGAAATTAAGAGAACATAAAGGGGAGACAATATTATGGAGCAGATACGACTCGTGCCAGACTCTTTGGACTAGAATTATACACTGCGTATTACGTGATATGGATATGAGCTGGTATACCAAGAGAGAGAGAGAGAGAGAGAGAGAGAGAGAGAGAGAGAGAGAGAGAGAGAGAGAGAGAGAGAGAGAGAGAGAGAGAGAGAGAGAGAGGGGGGAGAAGGGAGCCAAGACAGAAGATGCGGCATAGGGTAAGTCATAAAGCCGTGTGTGTGAGGAGGGGGGGGGGGGGGGGGAGGGGGGGGGGGGGGGGGGGGGAGGAATTGTTACAGACACCTTTGCCTTTTGTTTTTCTTCTTCATATACATAGGGGGAAAAGTTGCTTGCGTGCATGTGTGTGTGTTCCGTGTATGAGATAATAAGGTTTGAGATAATAAGTGTTTCTGCCATATGAATTATTATGTTCCCTCCACCAACCGACTTTACTCCTAAACTCAATTAATGAAATCAACAAATACATGTGGCAGTCCAGGGATGCTCACACCGAAATTCAGTGCAGTTATCCATTGCACTACGAAGACAGTTAAAGAATGGTGGACAAGCCTACGATTTATTATGCAGTTTCGAATCCTGCATAACAATCTAAGCACGTACACAAATTCCAACTGCGCCATCATAGGAAGTAGGAACCTGCCCTCCTTCTAAGGTAAATCAATAATCTCCCAGGTGGTGGTGGTGGTGTTGGGGCATGTAACATAATTAGCCCTTGTTGCCACAGCTAAGCCGTGATCGCTGGTCAAATACTTCTTCGGAATTATAGACCAGATTGGACCAAATTGGACCAGAATGACCTATTTCACCCCCACTCCTCCGGCTATATTTTACCACGGAAGCCCAAAACCACCCAATGCTGAATTGTCTACACACAAAACACAGATTGGTCAATGTTCTTGTTATTCTACAGCTACGTTCATCTTGGCTACATTTGGGTAGTTGAAGATGTTCAAAGTTCTCCAAAGTATCCATCAAAAATGTACCAATCGCAGGAAAAACTAAATATTAGTAGAGGTCAATGGAAGGTCACATAATTATTATGAATGTGGTCAGTCGGATTCTTTACTAAACTCTGTTTTCTGTCCAAAATAGATTAAGACCTGGACCAGATTTGAGGCACGTCATTACCTCAATCTTGTCTTCTATTAGATACATATAATGAATTAATCTAATGATATAACTATCCGTAATATTCAGATCCTGATCTTCACTGGACTCAACGACCTGCCTTGAAAAAAGAAAACAACAAAGTGATGAAGGTTAAGGGGATCTGCTTCAGGGTTTGGACAGACATAAGGTACAGGAGTTGAAACAGTAGCTAGTAGTAGTGACAGTGGTTTAGTTTTTTTTCTGCAGTAGGTTAGCCCCATTAGTTATGAAATTATTTTCACCCCATAAGTATAGCGATTTAATTAAAGACCTTTTGCCATTTCTTTTACAATATTAAGACCTATCGTGCCATTTAGTTGTAAATTTGGGGGAATCGGCCTTCGGCAGGGGTATTTTTCTACCAAAAAAAGTAAAAATTTATCTTGAGGGGGGATATTGTTGATGTTTCTTTAACACTTACGGTGCGGGCATGTTTCCACCTATTTCCGCCATATTAGGGCTCATTCAGGCACTCCTGATTGATTAGGCAAGTGTCTGCATAAAATTAAATGTATTCAGGCGAAAACCAAAAGAAAATAGCTTCAAAATGACGCCAGAACAAGCTTCGTAAGTCGCGGGGTTCACCCGCAGCGCTACCATAGACATTCGCTAAAATGAGCAATTCTCGCTAATGTCGCGGTATTTTTGCCTTTTGCAGCATTGTATGTCTAGCGAAACTGACTCAGACCCTTCAGTGTACCGGGCGGCTGCCTGGTAGGAAGACGGGTGGCCTGTTGCGTTCTCGCTCCCTCGCACTCGATTTTACAGGCTTTAAGAGGCTTTAACACCTTAAGAGTGGGTGGTGAAGTATATTTGACTGTACCACCCAGCGTTATTTTTTTACCATAAATGGGGTTGTTTCCGTGCTCTTTTTCATGCATAAACAAGAGCCAGTGCGTAATACAAGTATGTATCCCTGAAAGGGCGTTAATTGAGCTTTCCAATGACACCAGAACCATTCTTCTACGATCCCTGGTTGTCTTGCAACGATCGTGCAACCGAAGGGCAAAAACGCTAAAATACGGTCATTTCGTTACATAATTACGTGTGTGGTGAGGGAGAGAGGGTGGAGGTGTGTTGTGTAAGTGCCAGTAGTGGCGCGAGGTTCGTGCCGGACGGTCATGAGCTGCCCTATGCTCCTCCCACCGCTCCGCTCTCTCTCAGAGCACGTTACGTGCTCAAAATTGCATGCGACTATAGCCGGGCACTGCCACATAGGCCACATTTATTTCACTCGACTATAGCCGGGCGCCGCCAAAGAAGGGTTAAGAGGCTTTAAGAGCCTGTAGATTACTGTAAATTGCCATGACGTTCCGGAACGTCTCCTGCAGGGGGGCTTGATGGGGGTCTAGGAAGCGAACTAAAATACGAAGCAAATAAAGAAAAATACATATGAACAATTATATTATAAACCCTACCCCTTTAGGTACTCCAGAAAAACAAGCACTTTAACCTGTACAGCCCCAGCGACGCATCTGACGCGTCGGCGATGTATGTAACGCACAGCCCCAGAGACGCGCCTGGCGCGTCACCCTAATTGCGCCGACCGTAACCTCAGGTGTAGCCACTCAAGAGGGCTCAGATTTGTATGGGAACTGTGTACGTATCCCACGCAACCGTGCCGATGGTTGAAAACTCTCAAAGTCCAGGTGCGTGCGCGTGAGCGCGCAATAACCTGTTTTTTGGGGGTAATTGCCTTCAATTTTTTACTCTTGTAAAATACGTTTTCGGGGGCTCTGTAGGACCATTTTTTAAGCTTTTTGAGCGGTTTTTCATGGTTTTTCCTTCATTCCTAACCCATTCGCTATTGTTTCTGGAATAAAACAAAATTTTGAAAACCGGCCGGGTTCTGGTGAACAAACATTACAAAACTAGCCGGGGCTGGACGGGTTAACCTTATTCGGTCTGTTTTTTTTTTTTTTTTGGGGACCTCCCCTGTTTTGCTCCAGTAGTTTGAAGATTTTAAGACTGTTACATCAGATATTTTACTGTCACTGTGATGGGTTCTTTCCGAACTAGGAGAGATGAAAGACATGCATACACACTTAATATTACAACAAAGCAAATATAACACAGGAGAAAGTTCAATAACATTTTATTTATACAAACGTCAGCAATAATTCAGACGCAATTCATACATACACATACAGTACATACTATACTGTAGGGATACGGTTTTAAGTTCTGAAATCTTGAATACAACAATAATTAATAATACCATGGTCAGTAGGAAAAACGAATATGATAGAAAATGGGGTTCCCTCCTGCCCTAATGAAAATGGAATCACAGGGATGTCTAAACAATATCTGACAAAGTCCGGTATTACGAATCAGGTATAGATGTGGTGAGCGTAATATATATTGACTCTATATAATTATATTTTAGTTGCCAATGACATACAGTGCCAGAGGTTTCCTAGTATAACTTTATTGGGCCAGATATAGAGGTAATGTGGCTGGTTTCCCCAAATGGAATAAATATTAGTTACAAGAAGGGTCTTAATCCCCTGGATCCCAAGCGATTTAATAAAAAAGTACACTACAGGACCAGCCACTTGTCAATTTGTTTGTTTTTCCTGATGGGATGGGTTAGTAATGAAGGAAAAACAACATAAAACTGCTCACCTAGGTCATTTATTAGTCTTGATGGGCGGGGGAAAGTCACAATTAACAAGGGGTGATGGGTAGGCAAAATACTGAAAAATCACTCCCGCCCGCACCCACATGCAAGCGGCTGGACTCGGGGGGGGGGGGGGGGGCAATCATCGGTAATGTTCCGTTGGATCCTAAAGCAGTTCCCATAAAAATCTGAACCCTCTAGGTGCCATAGGACAAGAGTAATTAAGGCGGACGCAACCGTTAAGTCGCTGGGACTGGGCGTTACACACATAGGCGACGCATAACGTGAATCCCTGGGGTCCAGTGGGCTAAAACTCGACTGATATATAAATTCTAGATTTTTGCCAGGAGTGCTAGGGATGTTAGTCAAAATAGTACATAGGCCCTTAGAGGGAGGAGGCGAATTATCACTGTTAGTCCCTTTTCTTATTCCCGGAAAGTCTTAAGTTGGGTTGAGAACCGGTTTGATGACTGGGGTTTTGTTCCACAGTTTGTACTAAGGTGGTATTGCTACTATGCCAAACATCGATCTCTTGCCCAACTGAAGGAGAATTAGGTTCATCAATTCTGAATTGAACCGGACTTACAGCTAATCCCTAAACAATACCTGATTAACTTGATTTAGCTTGCACAGGGTCTGGGTGAGCATCATGTTTAGTTTCTGTAAGACTACGGGACAGACTATAATAAATTGGTTGCAAATGGCAAAAGCAAACATATTTTTCAAAAGTAATTAAACAAAATATCATAATAACTCACGACGTCATACCGGAGAGTGAACACGCACACGCATATACAATTGCTGTCACACACTAACACACAGTCACCACACACACACAGTCACCACACACACACAGTCACCACACAAACAGGCTACCCACATGCTTTGATATCAACGGAACCATGCACAAAATTACATGCACGTGCACTCTCACAAGCGTCCAAATGCACCCATGCACAACACTAAACCCACCCACCCCCTTGTTTTTGTGCTCTCTCTCTCTCTCTCTCTCTCTCTCTCTCTCTCTCTCTCTCTCTCCCCCAATGGACACATAAGCGTGAAGGCACCTAAGCGTCTTGGCACATAAATTGGCCGTGGTGTATAGGTTGCTTTTGAAATCAGGTAGTTTTCCTCTTTGCTGGCGTAAGGCTAGTATTACTCCTATTCCAAAGGGAAATACTGCCTCATCATCTCCTAATGAATATCGCCCTATCTCCATTACGCCTATCCTATCCAAGCTCTATGAGAGGCTTTTGTCCAGACGCCTTTCCTCTTATTGTAATAGTCATAATTTGATACCAAACTCACAGTTTGGTTTTCGTAAGGGACTGGGTACATGTGATGCGCTTCTGACACTCACCCATGACTTGCAATCTTCATTGGACCAGGGACATGAGTCTCGTGTCGTGGCTGTTGACTTTAGTTCTGCTTTTGACTTAGTCATCCATAAAGCACTTCTGTATAAGTTACAGCTCACCGGTATGGGTGACAATTTTTTAAGGACCTTTGAAGATTTTTTGACGAAAAGATCTCAGTCTGTGGTCATTGATGGGTGTCATTCCCCTTCTGTTCCTGTTGTTTCTGGCGTTCCACAAGGCAGTGGCCTTGGGCCTTTGCTTTTTATTATTATTACTGCTGACTTGTGTTCCGAGATTGAAAATAAACTAATCTCCTATGCCGATGATACAACTTAATATGTGTCAATTCCATCACCAATAGATCGACACGTAATTGCTACTGCTCTGAGTAGGGATTTAGCCACAATTACATCATGGTGTGAACTTTGGGGTATGAAACTTAATGCAAGTAAAACACACTCCATTATCATCAGCAGATCTCGTACCTTGGATCCTTCCCATTCTTATCTACAAGTTTCTGGCGAGCAAATTGAGAATGTGGATACTCTGCGTTTGTTAGGAGCTACTCTGGATCCCAAACTTACTTTTGAAAAGCAAATTCGTTCTTTCTCCTCTTCCATTTCCCAAAAAAATGGTCTGCTTCGCAAGGTTTATAAAACATTTGCTTGTGACACCACAGTTATAAAGTCTTTTTATGCTTTTATTTTGCCACAATTCGAGTACTGCTCACCTGTCTGGTTGTCAGCAGCTGACTGCCATCTCAAGTTGCTTGACAGGTCACTAAATTCTATCAGTTTTATTCTACCTCATTTGTCTCTTGATCTGTGTCATCGACGTAAAGTTGGTGCCCTTAGTCTTTTATTTAAAGTTTTTAACAACCCTCAGCGTCCCTTACATGGGGTTCTGCCTGGGCCTTATGTCCGGGCTCGTGCAACTAGATTCACAAGCAATCTTAATGATCTTGCCATGAGCCGTGTTAATTTTTCTACTACACAGTTTTCACGGTGTTTTGTGCCGGCCATGGTTGACTTGTGGAATAAGTTGCCAAATGAGCTAGTCAATTCAGCTCATATCTCCATTTTTAAGTCTAGAGTTAATGTTTTTTTGCAGCATTAAGTCTAAATTTTAAACTTATTTTATTCTATTTTATTGTATTATATTTTTATATTTGATATCCTCCACTGCATAATATGTTATCTGTGTTTAATATATGTATATATTATATACAGTATACAGTATATGTTTGTTTTGTTCCTAAGTTGCCGTAGTCTCTCTCCAGTGCCTCCGGGTGTTTTGTGTGGATTCATCTTGCTGGTGTTTCTGCACCCTGGTTGGAGACTTTGGCATCTCATATAATAATAATAATAATAAAAGGACCAGCTAAAGACGATACAATTATTATCGCGAAGCGAAAAAAACAAGTTTTAATGAAAACCCCTTCTAAAGTACGGTATACAGAGTTATAGGCATGGCCTTAACATTAATGTGGGAAAAAGTTCGCATAAATGGACGACATAACTTGAAAAATGTCATTATCATTAGAAATGGGAATGCTAATCCGTGAACATTCTGAACACAGGCAATTATTCCCATAGTATTCACCAACGAAGGGATATACTTGTATAAAGAATACAAGCTGTAGAGACTTAAGGAGGGTAAGATTTACTTATTTGTGTATTTATTATTTTTTAGTTTCCTCCCTTGACCTGCCTAAAGCTTAACAAACGTTCACAAGATCCCCCTTCAAGACAAATGTGTACAATCTTTGATATGCCGGCTCTTCCAAAATTACAGGCCCGCAATTGCACTCCAGGAAATATTCGTTATATAAACGACACTAAAGGTCTCAATATTGACAAAGAAACATTGTGAAAGATCTCAAAATCGCCAAACTACTGGGGCAAATGTCATACCATTTCAAAACTAATGTGGCTAAACATGAGGGAGAAGAGGATCTAGGAAAACCCCAATCCCTCAAAACCCGTTCGATGTGGATAGCCTTGGAATCCCAGTACTCGATTATATTATACTGTAGACTGTTTAGTTACGCATGTTATTCGATTATTTACTCTTTGGTTGGTTGGTTGGATAAGTGGGGGGGGGGGGGCAAAACCATATTTTGAACCTAAAATCATAACTATTGCACATATTAAAAACAAAAATAGTAGTCGCATTCACGCACCGAATGTTTGTGTGAAGTTTGGTGAAAATCCGTCGAACGGTCTGGGAGGAGTTATCGGACAGACAGACAGACGTCTCACCATTATCATCACATCTGAGACATGTGTATGATGTGTGGCTTTCTGTGATGTGTGTGCCCTGTAGGGGCACACACACACACAGGGAATAGGTACAGGGTGGGGGGTGGGGGTCCTGAAGGAGGGGGGGGGGGGGGGACATGTTTTTGGACCTAAGATCATAACTATTGCACAAATTCAAAACATCTTTTTTTAATTACCGTCGCATTCACGCACCGAAGGTTCGTGTGAAGTTTGGTGAAAATCCGTCAAACGGTCTAGGAGGAGTTCTCGGACAGACAGACGGACAGACAGATATTTCGGTTTACATGTACCACTATACGGGGGGCGATACCAGTCTGCTTACGCAGAGTTGATTACCTTGAGGATCATGAGGCAGTTTGACAGTTTATTCCGGCTATTATTAGACAACATTATAGTCTGTTGGAAATTTGTGTTATGATACAGACAGAACATTGAGCCCATCACTACAGGACAGGGTGGATGGAAGGCCAAGAGGAGGTAGACAACATGGCGCATATATAAACAATGATGTAGGATCTCCCTATAGATGTATTTAGATTAAGCCAAGTCGGTCAATTTACGATGCCTCACGAAATCAGGGAATATGCAAATTAGGACTTTAGCTACAGATCCTAGTTAAAACGACCATGGAACAGACCAACATACACACATACAAACAGTACAGACACACACACACAAACACTACACACACACACACACAGAGACACACACACACCTGTAATAAAGTAGACGTGCCGTTTCGCCCAAAATCAAAACGGCATACCCAACTCTGCGATAGGTCACCATCAGCACTACTAGTCACTCATTACTATCATCATCACTACTACTACTACTACTACTACTCTCACCATCATCACTACTACTCTCATCATCACTACAACTTTCACCATCATCACTACTACTTACCAACATCACTATTACTGTCACCATCATCATTACTTCTGTCACCATCATCAATACTATTATGACCATCATTACTACTAGTACTGTCACCATCATATCTACTACTGTTATCATCATCACTACCATCATCATCACTACTGTCATCATTATCACTAAATCTACAACCATCATCACTGCTATTATCACCATCAACAATATCCCCACTATTACTACCATCACTTCTAATGTCAACTATACTAAACCTAACAATTGCGGGCGAGTTTTTGTTTCGCTCCCTGATCGATGGCGTTCATTGTGAGTGTGCCCCATGGGGCACACACACAGAACGCCACCATCATTGCTTGGGAATAGGTACAGGGGGGGGGGGGGGGGACCTGGGGAGGGGTCTGGTGGCTTCGGGGGGGGGGGGGAAACAATTTTTAGGACCTACGGTAAGATCATAACTATTGCACACATTATTATTATTTTTTTTTTAATTACCGTCGAATTCACGCACCAAAGGTTCGTGTGAAGTTTGGTGAAAATCCATCAAACGGTCTAGGAGGAGTTCTCGGACAGACAGACAGACATTTCGGTTAGCATGTACCACTATACAGGGGGCGATACCACTCTGCTTATGCAGAGTTGATAAATTAGACGTGCCGTTTTGCCCAAACTCAAAACGGCATACCCAACTCTGCGATCGGTCACCATCAACACTACTAGTCACTATCATCATTAATATCATCATCACTACTACTCTTACCATCATCACTACGACTCATCATCACTACAACTTTCACCATCATCACTAATACTGTCACCATTGTCACTACCATCATCACTACTATCACTACAACTGTCATCATTACTCGTCACCATCATCACTACTATTATGACCATTAGCACTACTACTAGTACTTTCACCATCATATCTACTACTGTCATCATCACTACTGTCATTATCATCACTATAATTGCAATCATCATCACTACTATTATCACCATCATCGCTACTACCACCACCATCATCCCCACTATTACTACCATCACTTCTAATGTCAACTAAACTAACTTAACCTAACAAATGCGGGGCAAGTTATTTTCGCCCCGTAGGGGCAACGCCATCATTGCTGAGGGGTTAGCACGGTGGGTGGGGGGGGGGGGGGAACCATATTTTGGACCTATAATCATAACTATTGAACAAATTTAAAAAATCTGTTTTCTAATTACCATCGCATTCACGCACCGAATGTTCGTTAGAAGTTTGTGTGAAAATCCGTCGAAAGGTCTAGGAGGAGTTTTCGGAAAGACAGACATAAGTCTCATTATTATCATCACCTCTGAGACATGTGTATGATGTGTGGCTTTCTGTGATGTGTGTGCCCCTATGGGGCACACACACACACAGGGAATAGGTACAGGGTGGGCGGTGGGGGTCCTGAAGGGAGGGGGGCTGGTTGAGGGGGGCTGTTGGGGGGGGGGGGGGGGGGGGGGGGGGGGGCTGGTTGGGGGGGGGTGGGGGGGGGGCAAACACATTTTTAGGACCTAACATCATTACTTTTGCACAAATTCAAAACATATTTTTTTAATTACCGTCGCATTCACACGCCGAAAGTTTGTGTGAAGTTTTGTGAAAATCCGTCAAACGGTCTAGGAGTAGTTCTCGGACGGACAGACAGACAGACAGACAGACATTTCGGTTAGCATGTACCACTATACGGGGGGCGATACCACTCTGCTTACGCAGAGTTGATTAGCATAATCCAGGTTAGAGTAGTCTAGGTACTAACCCCTTGACTTGAATAATATATTTGTAAGTTTTGTTTTGCTTCCTTATACTGTAGATGCATCACAACTGGAACAGATAATATTGATTCATTGAAGGAAACTTTTCGCGGCGATATTTCCAAGCTGGTGGTTACGACCATTACGCGTCTAATTTGACCACAATTTGTATCTGATGCTATTCCACGGCCAGCGGTTATTAGCCTTCTGTTGCCAATATATATGATGATGACAAGTCCTAGGGGGGATGGGGGAGAGGGGACGAATCCTCCTCTCAACCCAAAAGCGGTCAAATTAGAGGCGAATGTAATGTTTGTGACTGAGAGCGTGCGAACCACGGTGATAGGTACTGTACTTACAAATCATCAAGATTCCCACACTTATGATATGAACAAACAGCTTCATTGGGACAATGAAGCTAACTCTAAGCTATTCGTGACAGAATGTATCGTTTGTGGAAATATTTTCCAGATAAGGGGATATAAAATTCAACTGCGTCTTATAGAGGATGGAGAAATGAAGGATTCAGTATTCAGAGATCGGTATATCTTACTTGTTTGTCTACGAACTTCAAAAACCTTTACACCGATATTCTACTGGGCGGAACCACTTGAAAAAAAAAAATAAAAAAATAATATATATATATATATATATATATATATTATCCATGTTGATAATACAATATACGGAACTTCAAAAACCTTTACTCCAATATTCTACCGGGTATAACCACTTCAAAAATATCAATGTTGAAAATACCATTCAGTTATATAAACAATTGTAAATCGAAATCAGTGTGTTTATTTATCTAGCATTATAGGAAGACCAGGTGGTAGTTTAAATTATTGAGAAATATCCGAGGTATCATTAAAAAGTCTTTAGGGGAGGTTTTTAGTTTGCTTAATAATCAACTTTAAAAAAACAAAAAAAACAAAAAAAACAAGACCCCTCTACGAGATGAATTTGTACATTTTTCGGAAGATCTCAACAGTAACAATCACTACATCTTCAATAAGAAGTGTCGGTCATTGTCTGGGCCTGAAAGAGGCGGGAAATTATTGAAAACGTACCAGACTTTGCAAAACAAACATTGCCTCCATTGTCTCCTGTGAAATAAACAAAGAGAAAACTACGAACACGGTGACAATCATCCCCAAAAAGCGTTACTAATTCCAGATAAAGGCTTCCCTTATAGAGACTGTATTATACGCTGGTCTTTTGTATCAGGTGTATATTGTTTATCAGTCACGGGCCTACGATGGTTGCTCAAACGGCGCACCACTGTATTGTTGCCGTCTGGAAGCTTTGTTGTCGTCTCGGGAACAAACAAACATCCAGTGAAAGCTTGCCGCCTCGAACGAGAACAAGTCGCCTGAAAGATATTTGTTGCCAATGTTCAATCAATAGACGGGTACATTGTGACCATCACGACAGCACAAACAATCCGGATAGAAGAGCGCAATACTCTTTTGAAACTGTGGGTGAAAGGGAAATACGACAATTGAGAACCTACATCGCTTTGGAGGAAGAGCTTCACTCAAATGCATTGATTTTATCTTAGTATGGTTTATTATTATGTTCGTAATATGAAGACCATTTCAACTGGTACCTAATGTTATGGCAGTGACTATTGTATCATAGTGTACATCATTTTATAAATCTGGCGATACTATAATTAATAAAAGAAAAAACGAATAAAACAGAAATACTAGAAATTCGCGGACTTTCCTCTAACTTTCACTCTGTTGAGCACCATCTCTCCTCCTACAAACCTGATCTTCTCTTCCTCACCGAAACTCAGGTGTCTGTAGCAACATCCAGCAACCCCTTCTCTGTATCCTCCTACTTTCTTATCCTAGTTTCAAAGCCAAAGGCGGATGTTGTGCATATGTGCACAACAAACTCACTTGCTCTCGTTTTCCCGATTTCGACTCCTCTGAATTCTCAACTTTATGGCTCAAACTTTCCTGTCATTCTCTTACTAAATAGTTCTGTGCTGTCTATCTTTCCCCTAACTCTACCAACTTTCCCAAATTCTTTGACTATCTAAACTCTACAGTGGAACACATTCTATCCATTTCTCCTTTCTCAGAAATCTCCATCTTAGGAGATTTCAACGTTCACCACCGCCATTGGCTCTCCTCTCACACTACTGATCCACCTGGTGAACAACCCTACGTCTTTTCTATCCTAAATGACCTAGAGCAGTTAGTTCAGCAACCCACCCGTATCCCGGTTCGCATCGGAGATCGGCCCAACATTCTTGACTTGTTTCTAACTTCTAACCCTTCTTCTTATACTGTCGATCTTTTCTCTCCTTTGGGCTCCTCCGACCATAAACTTATCTCTGTCACCTGTCCTATCTCTCCAGTACAGCCACCCGATCCTCCTAGCCGGCGGCGCTTGTGGCACTTTGGCGCTGCCGACTGGGAGGCTCTTCGGCAGTACTTCTTTCATTTCCCATGGAATGATTTCTGCTTCCATGGCCGAGGACCCTCGGAGAGTGCTGAACGCATTACCGAGGTAATCCTATCGGGCATGGAAGCATACATTCCATTCTCTTTCTCTCAGACTAATGCTAAAAAATCTTGGTTTACTCACGCCTGTTCTACTGCTGTCCGCAATAAGGAGGAAGCATTCAAACGGTACCGACGCCTTAAAACTCAAGACTCTCATTCTTCATATGTTTCTGCCCGGAATCAAGCCAAATCTGTTCTTCGACTTGCCAAACACTCTTTCATCAATAATAAATGCACTGAACTATCCAACTCTAGCTCTTCCCAAGCTTTCTGGCATCTAGCCAAAAACCTCTCCAACAATTTCTCTTCCTCGTCTTTCCCTCCCCTTTCCCACTCTGATGGCACAACCATCACTTCTTCCTCTGACAAAGCTAAACTCTTCGCTCAAACTTTTGCTAGAAACTCCACATTGGATGATTCCGGTGCTATTCCTCCCTCTCCGCCCTCCTCTCTCTTACTTATGCCTAATATCCTAATCTCTTCTAAAGATGTACTTTCTACCCTCTCTGGGCTTAACACTAATAAGGCGTACGGTCCGGACGGTGTTCCTCCTGTTGTTCTCAAAAACTGTGCTTCCGTGCTGACTCCCTGCCTAGGCAAACTCTTTCGTCTCTGTCTATCCTCTAACGTCTTCCCTTCATGCTGGAAGTTTGCTCACATTCAACCTGTCCCAAAGAAGGGTGACCGCTCTCAACCCTCCAACTATCGTCCAATTGCTCTTATCTCTTGTCTTTCTAAAGTTTTTGAAACTATTCTTGCTTCCAAATTTCTTAAGCATTTCTCTTCTCATAATCTGCTCTCAGATCGCCAGTATGGCTTCCTTAAGGGTCGCTCTACTGGTGATCTTCTTTCATATCTTAGTAACTCTTGGTCATCCTCCTTTCGGGACTTCGGTGAGACTTTTTCTATTGCACTAGACATATCGAAAGCCTTTGATAGAGTCTGGCATAAATCTTTAATTTCTAAACTACCCTCCTTCGGTTTCTATCCCTCCATCTGTGCCTTTGTCTCTAATTTCCTTTCCGGCCGTTCCATAGCCGCGGTTGTGGACGGCCATTGTTCACTTCCTCACCCTATAAACTCCGGTGTTCCTCAGGGCTCTGTCCTATCTCCTATTCTCTTTCTAATTTTTATAAATGATCTCCTTAACTGTACCTTAATTCCCATCCATTCATACGCAGAGGACTCAACCTTGCACTACTCCATTAGTTTTTCAGAACGCCCCAGCAAGCAATCCCTCAACGACAAACGTAATGAAGCCATAGAACTCTTAAATTCTGATCTAAATACTATTTCCAATTGGGGCAGAGAAAACCTTGTTAACTTTAATGCTTCCAAAACCCAATTTCTCCATCTATCTACCCGTCAGGATCTCCCAGCGGACTATCCCTTATTCTTCAACAATACAAAAATCAACCCTTCATCTTCTCTCAATATTCTTGGTGTCTCTTTTTCTTCTGCTCTCATTTGGAAGGACCATATTACCAGTCTTGCTAAGGCAGCCTCCCAGAAGCTGGGTGTGCTCAACCGCCTTAGGGGGTTCTTTTCCCCTGCACAGCTTCTTGCTCTGTACAGGGGCATAGTGCGCCCTTGTATTGAGTATTGTTCACATGTGTGGGGAGGTTCCTTTCACACCGCTCTCCTAGACAAAGTTGAAAGGAAGGCCTTTCGTATCATTAACTCCCGTCCACTCACCAGCTCTCTGCAATCTCTCTCTCTCCGCCTGCATCTCTCTCGCTATTCTATCGCTACTATAATAATCAGTGTTCCTCAGAGCTATCCCAGTGCATACCACCTCCTTTACGTAGGGCACGTGGTACCCGTCTTGCAACTCAATCCCACCCCTACTCTGTGCAACTCTCCAACCCAAGAGTGAAATGTTACTCTCAAACTTTCTTCTACTCAACAGCTGAGCTCTGGAACTCTCTCCCAGAATCAGTCTTTCCCTCTTCCTATGACTTAAATTGCTTCAAACTCCGTGTGTCCAGGCATTTTGGCTCGAACGTCCCTTGATTTTGGCCCTGTCACTCTTTCAACTATGGGGGAGGCACTCGCTATACGCAGTTATGCCTTTTGCCTCCCTCAATCACATAGAAAAGAAAAACAAAACAAAAATATATATATATATATATATATATACCGGTATATATAATATATATATATATATATATATATATATATATATATATATATATATATAAAAAAAAAAAAAAAAAAACTTATGACTTACGACTAGCATTGTTACTGTTCTCTCTTGGCCAGTATGTACAGTCAGAAACCGCAATATCTGAGACACTTTGACATGGCCCGGACATATGGAGCGCATCGTTTCTGGACGACAGCCCACTTTAACTATCACAAGGCTGCATACCTATGACCACACGTTTCGAACCAATAGATGCTTCACTCAGTCTACCATGTCAAATTATAATGCTGCTGCTATGCTATGATCCGCATATATATATATATATATATATATATATATATATATATACAAATTACAAAAATACCTTTATTACATTCCCTTACTTATCTAAAGTAAATGCGGACACAAATATTACCATAAGTTTTAAAAACATAAACATTAAAGGAAATACTTCCAAATTGCAGTGAATGAACAGGATTTTGGTGTGTGTGTGTGTGCGCGCGCGCGCTATTTTCTTTGCACATTGATATAAAATTATTTAATAGCTATCCGTGTTTAATGTAGATACAGGAGGGAATAACAAACAATGGTATTTTTGTCATTTTTATATCAGATTGTGTAGTATGAATTGTATCGAAGCATAACAACAGCACAATCATTTTACATGAAAGACTGAGTGAAGCATATATTGGTTCGAAACGTGTGTTCGTACGTGTGCGGCCTTGTGATAGTTAAAGTGGGCTGACGTCCAGAAACAATACGCTCCCAATGTCCGGCCCTATCCAGGTGTCTCAGAAACTGTGGTTTCTGACTGTACAGCCGTGGAAATGAATACTTGAACAGCTCCTAATTATAAAAACAAGACAGTGCGTGTTTAAAAGTGAGTACCATTAATATGAACTTTGTGGCTCAAGCGGTTTATCAAAATAGTTCGTCGGTGTATCATAATTACGCTTCCAATAATTGTCTATAAATTCCTGAACATGACTTTACATAATCAAATAATGAAGAAATACATAAATATATATAAAATATATACAATAAATAAAAAAGCGACTATCACTCTTTCAACTTTGGTGGAGACACTTTTTGCAGGGAGACTTTTGCCACCTTCATACACAGGAAAACAAAATAAATGACACCGAAGAGGGAAAGTAAGAATATTGAAAGGAAATTAAAAACAAATCGTGGTAGCAAGCCGGAGAGAACAAGAACGAAAGAAATTGAGTAAGCACAAGAGAAGCAAGAAGAAACAAGTCGAAAGAAAAATATAATAAATAAGCAATTACAATTACGAAATATTAGCTAGATACATAGAGTCGCAGAGGGGAATTACTGTTATTATATTATAATAAGGTCAATTGTCTATGCATAAAGTAGATGTGCCGCTTTGCCCAAAATCAAAACGACATACCCAACTCTGCGCTGGGTTACCATCATCACTTCTATTACCACCATTATAACTACTACTATGACCATCATCACTACTGCTATCACCACTACAACAGTCACCATCACCATCACCACTTGTGTCATTATCATCACTACTATTATCACCATCATTTACAATCATTACTGTCACCACCATCACTACTACTATACCCATCATCACTACTACTAGTACTATCACCATTATCACTACTACTGTCACCATCGTTACTACCATCATCATCACTACTGCAATTATTATCACTACATGTATCACCATCATCACTACCATTATCACCATCGTACCTGCTGTTACTAGCATCTCTGTTACTGTCATCATCAGTACTATCACCATCATCACTACGACTATCACCATCATCATTAATAATATCACCAAGAATACTGGAGGATTTTCCCCGAAAACAATAAATTGACCAACCGAATTTGCCTGTAAAATTTGGTGACGATACATTAACCCGTTCAGTACCAGTTTCCTTTTCATTTTATACTGGATAATAATATACGATTGTATTTAGTTTAATTAGCAGGCTTTCAACTATCCAAATAAACCTTTCTCCACCACAGATCCTTCTTAAGCTCCACAAAATCGTCAAATTAAAGCTAGACTATGATAAACAAAAGATGTCTCCAGTACAGAAAGGGTTAAACAGTCTAGGAAAAGTTTGGGAAAATTGATAAACACTTATTTTGATCTTTGACCTTGACCTTTGACCTTAAGTATTAGCATATTTGTATATGAAATTTACATATATATATATATATATATATATATATATATATATATATATATATATATATATATATATATTATGTATGTAAAATGCAACAAACAGTCAGCTTATCAAAATTTGAGTATTTTTTATGATGAAGGTTGACTTTTGACTTTGACCTGTGACCTTGAACTTTATGTAGGATTATATTTTTTGCTTGCATTGATGTAACCCTGGAAAATCAAATAAGTGTGCCAAGATTCATTACAAATCATCAAATAGTTCCAGAGGTATTAAAGGAATGGCTGACCATGATCTTTATCTTGACCTTCATGATGTCCGAAAATGTAACACTCTAATTTTCATTTAAAGCGCAACTGTATCAAAGAATGTTGTGAAGTTAACATGCAGTCAATAAATTAGCATATTGACCTTATATTTGACCTCGACCTGTGACCTTGACCTATCAAATGAAATTATGAATAATCTTGAATGGCTTTGGCCTAGGAATTCCAATTATGCATGATATGCTTAGTGAGAATCTTACATTATATAGGAAATACCAGCAAAAATAATATTTTGACCTTTAACCTTGACATTTCACCTTAGAAATTCTTATCGAGGAATTAGCTTAACACCAATGTTTGTATTAACTAGCATTATGAATATGGTGTAATTCGCATAAAAACTTATAGATTACAAATAATGATCATATACTGTGACCTTGACCTTTGACCTTTGACTAAGAATATAATACATATATTTGGATGGTCGTCGCATTGACCAACTGAATTTGCCAGTACAATTGGGTGACATTACATTAAACAGTGTAGGAGGAGTTTAGGGAAAATGACAAACACTCGTTTTTAACCTTGACCTTGTACCTTAACTATTACAATAGTACAATTTGGTAAATATGTTATTTAAGTAATAAGTAACTAACACAAGACAGTTTTCCTAAATTTGAGTAATTATTTTTTTAAATAATAATAAAAGTTGACCTTTGACCTTTACCTTTGACCTTGATCTTTATGTAAGAGTACATTTATGTTTGCATTGACATTGCCTATGAAAATCAAATGAGCATGCATAATTTCATTAAAACTCATCAGTTAGTTTCATATATATTAATAGAATAGTTGACCATGACCTTTGACCTTTATCTTGATCTTTGTCTCAAAATTTAATATTTTCCTCTTCATATAAAGTGCACCTATCTCACCAATATTTTTTAAAGTTTACATGAAAAGTAAAGACAATAGTATATTGACCTTTAATTTGACCTTGACCTTTCACATGAAATTGTATAGTGTCTTGTATGACCTTGGCCTAGGTATTCCGAATATACATGGTAAGCCTAGTGAGAATCTAACAGTTAGCATAAGAATTACTAGTAAAACCTTATTTTGACCTTTGACTTTGACCTTACCCCTTAGATTATTTATCTAACATTTGTGCAATGCGATATCAAAGTTACCAGTTACTTGTATGGTGAAAATGAAGATATTTGTGTAAAAACTAAATACCATTGACCTTGACCTTGACCTTTATGTAAGAGTATTTTTTTTTTTCATTGACATTGCCCCCGAAAATCAAATAAACATGCCTAATTTAATTAAAATCCATCAATTAGTTTCATATATATTAATATAATAGTTGACCTTGACCTTCGACCTATATCTTGACCTTTATGATATGTGTGTCCAAATGTATTATTTTCCTTTTCATTTAAAGTGGAACTATTTCACCAAATTGTGTGAAGTTTGCATGAAAAGTAAAGAAAATCGCATATTGAACTATTATTTGACCTTGACCTTACATATGGAATTGTATACTTTCTTGTATGACCTTGGCCTAGGTATTTCGAATATACATGGTAAGCCTAGTGAGAATCAAACAGTTAATATAAGAAATACTAGCGAAAAACTTGTTTTGACCTTTGACCTTGCCCTTTATAATATTTATCTAAAATTTGGGCAACACGATATCAAGGTTAGCAGTAACTTGTATAGGGAAAATGAAGATATTTGAGTAAACTAATAAAATAAATTGTAAAAGATGACCTTTGACCTTGACCTTTATGTAAGAGTATTTTTGTTGTTTTCATTGACATTGCCCCCGAAAATCAAATAAGCATGCCTAATTTCATTAAAATCCATCAGTTAGTTTCATATATATTAATAGAATAGTTGACCTTGAACTTCGACCTTAATCTTGACCTTTATGATATGTGTCCAAATTTATTATTTTCCTTTTCATTTAAAGTGGAACTATCTCACCAAATTTTGTGAAGTTTGCATGAAAAGTTAAGAAAATAGCATATTGAACTTTTATTTGACCTTGACCTGTGACCTTGACCTTTCATATGGAATTGTATAGTTTCTTGTATGACCTTGGCCTAGGTATTTCGAATATACATGGTAAGCCTAGTGAGAATCTAACAGTAAGTATAAGAAATACTAGTGAAAAACTTATTTTGACCTTTGACCTTGACCTTTGACCTTACCCCTAAGAATATTTACTTTAAATCTGGTCAATACGATATCAAGGTTAGCAGTAACTTGTACAGTGAAAATGAAGACATTTGAGTGAAAACTAAATAATATGAAATATTTACCTTATTTTTAACCTTGACCTTTGACCTTAACCTTTAAGTTAAATGGAAAAATTCTTTTTGACTGACCATCGCATTGACCAAATGGATATATCTGTGAAATTTGGTGAAAATCCATCGAACGGTCTAGGAGGAGTTTCCGGACAGACAGACAGACGGACGACGACGACGACGGACGACGACGACAACGACGGACGACGACAGACAGGCTGGCTGGTGGTACGGGCAGGATCTGTTTGCACAATACCACTCTGCTTCGCAGAGTTGATAATGTATGTTAGCTAATGATGGAAAAAAAATTGTTCTCTCTCTCTCTCTCTGTCACGTTCCAATGCACTGAATATTTTCCCATTTGGACCAGTCGTAACTTTCCCCTTCTTCCTGTGATTCGAATCCACGGACTGCCACATGTGTTTGTAAATTTCATTAATCGATTTTAGGAGTATAGTTGGTTGTTGGAAGGAACATAATAATCAACGACCTGCTGCGAACTTCCTTCTCTACTTTAAGTTCCCTCCTCTCTTCCCTTCTCACAGGAAGGAAGGAGGGAAAGGAGTAAGGAATAGAAATATGCTTACTTCTTTCAACAGTTATATACTTACATAGATAATTTTTATGATAAGCCTTGCAAATGTAAGAATACCTCCGTCGCCCGATCTCACCACTCAGACCCTCCCTAGAAGAAGGACGAATGTGATGCCAGTTCGTTATAAGTTCAGTTTCAAATCTATCTTATTATGTAATCTGTCTATTCTTAAATTACTTTAAAACCGAATTCGCTACCCACACAAAGTTTACCGTCTACAGTCTATAGGCTTCCACGCATCCCCCAGTTTTGCTTAATAACATAATCTCTTTATTATTCAGATCTATCATTTTGTTTTTATTTAACTCTCTCAAAACAGTTCGAGTCCCTACGAATTCCAGCAATTTTTTAGCCAAGCTACCTATACATACCTACCCTACCAAATAATAATGATAAATTCAAATTTATTTTTGGTGAGTGACAGAGTATTGGCTAAGGTTTTTAACAATTCCTCCCTTTGCCAAATGCTTAGTTTAATAACAATGATATGGACCTTTAAAGTTTTGGCAATTGCCCGTGTGACTCGTATTTTAACCCTCCTAAAGTGTTACCACGAAATACCGCTAGATCCTTTCTCAAAAGTCGCTAGCATGTTGCTACATAGCCAAACAATGTTAGGATAATGCTGCAATTTCTAAAGAATTTTGGTTTGTTTGTTTTGCAAATTTTACAATGTAGTATGACTAGAATGTCTGAAATTTTCAAATGATCCCTAGTAAATGTCTCTAGATATAAAAGAAATGGCTGCTAGATTGAAGTACATAGCTCTACATTTAGCGGTAATATGTAGCTTTACAAATGGCAACACTGCAACCACCACCTCCCTCCCAGTATGTCTCCACAAAATACCACTAGATCCTTTCTCAAAAGTCGCTAGCATGTTGCTACATAGTCAAACAATGTTAGAATAATGCTGCAATTTCTAAAGAGTTTTGGTTTGTTTGTTTTGCAAATTTTACAATGTAATATGACTAGAATGTCTGAAATTTTTAAATTATCCCTAGTAAATCTCTCTAGATATGAACAAAATGGCTTCTAAATTGAAGTAAATAGCTCTACATCTAGCGGTAATATGTAGCGATACAACTGGCAACACTGCCTAAGTGTTACACCAAAATACCGCTAGATCCTTTCTCAAAAGTCGCTAGCATGTTGCTACATAGTCAAACAATGGTAGAATAATGCTGCAATTCCTAAAGAGTTTTGGTTTGTTTGTTTTGCAAATTTTACAATGTAATATAACTAGAATGTCTGAAATTTTCAAATTATCCCGAGTAAATGTCTCTAGATATGAAAAAATGGCTGCTAAACTGAAGTAAATATAGCTCTACATCTAGCGGTAATATGTAGCAGTACAACTGGCAACACTGCCTACAACCACCACCTTCCTCTATCCTCCCCAGAGACGACAGTTACAAAGTGGTGTACAATCTATCTTATTCTAGTTACATTGTAGTTTATCTTATTGTACCAGTACCTCCCTACAATCAACCTAGTTGTTCCCCAATTCGTCCCTCCACCACGACCATTTCAAAGTCCAAGTCTCTCACTCTTGTCCTCTGTAGCGGGGAGGACCTTGTACCCCTGAGACATAGGAGTGCAGACCTGAGAAGAGAGAAAGAGAGCCAGCATCTCATCCAAGTTATGACTTGGCTTCTATGCTCGCGCTTTTTCTCCAATATTTGTTCAGCTAATCTGGCATAGAAGACACTTGCAGAAGGTCCCATACCTCCCGACGATGAGAAGACCAGAGGAGTAAAGCTTCCTTGATCCCTGTTCAAAATTCTTTCTTCATAAGCGCGTTTTTTCTCACTTTCGTTTCTCAAGTATGCCGCCTTGTGTCCTCGCTCACGATATGTTTGTGCTCTTGGGTTGAAGATTCTGATGTCGAAAAAAGCCCGTTGTCCCCTCGTCCAAAAACCTTGAGCACTTACGTCCACTCTTGCTTCATTTGAAGTATTTGCAGTATTGTGGGCCAAGCGCTGTCCGTCCATAGGCAGAAGTTCCGGTTCGATTCTGACATCATGGCACACCTCGTCCAGCATTTGTGCAGTGATGTCTCGTATTTCATCATGCCAGATACAGATGAATCCTCCTTTCTTACAGGTCATTCAGTGGTCTGGGTTGTTTATTTCACCGCATGCACATTTAAGCGGCAGGTTCGAAACTGGCCACCCATACCTCAAGGCTACGGCATCATTGAATTCGGTCCACCCCTTATACCTCCCTCCCTCCTCCCTATCCCAATGGGAGGTATAAGGGGTGGACCGATGAAAGGGAAGAGAACCCCGATATACGAGATACATAGCTTCATATGCACGTATTGATCACTTTCATGCTATTATATATGCATACAGAAGTAGCAGGGCACATATGTCAAGAGTGAACACTGTGGTAAACTATCAATGGAAGTTAAATATTACTAAGCTATAATGAAGCAAATAAAATCAATCTAAATGAATACTCTATATCTAAATTGAATTCAATCTGAAACAAGCCAATTTATATCCAAAGGTCTCACATAATAAATGTATATAATTATAGGGTAAGGTTATAAGGGTTAATATTAGCCAGGAATTAACTCACCAATAGTTCCACGTGGCAATGAGGCAAGGGAGAACGTTTTACCCAATATGGCGGTGGACAATGGGGAACGAGACTTCGGTCCCAAGACACGAGTCAAGTTAAAGAAAGAATAAATGATTACATGGGAATGGACATGAATAATATGCTTATCTATCAGTCAGTCATGATGTCGATGAGAGCGTCGTGATGGTGTAGTTGTGTGTATTGCTGTATGTGTATTGTGATTAGAGGCACAAAAGCACGATCAACTGAGGGCGGAAAATTAGATGTTAACTGGTTGGTGTTCGTGAAGGCTCTGACGTACCTCAAAAGCACACCTTGCTGCCTTGGCAAACCGCCAGGAGCCCAAATTATCGTACCGCATTTAGGTTGCTCTATACGATAAATTATATTAATATATACGATAAATTCATATATACTACATAAGACCATGGCAATATTGCTTAATAGCATATTAGGCCTTTTATAACTTAATTTATTTACAATCTTATAATATACGATCTACTCGTCCTACGTCGTTCTGTAGGAGAGATTATGACGTCACAGAGACATAAGAGATCACAAAAGAGTCATATTCTATCGTATTTATACGATACACTCCCCCCACAAAAAAGACCTGAACCCCACCTTAAACCTAAAGTTGCCCAGAGGCTATCTTCTGACGCCACAAGTCGACGGCGCCAGCAGCAGCGCGTCTGGGACGCGTCCCGGTCCGAGAATGATCACCATCAGTAAGAGGCGAGTCGTTCCTTAGAGAATTCTCGGACCCAGCAATAACAGGTGGAGCCTCAGATTGCAATGCCAAATCGAGCTCCAAAGCGTACAAACGTGCGATAGGACGAACAGTATTTCCAGTGGCTGTCTTTAATAGCGCCACCCGCTCTACAGAGTCTGCCCCCTTGTATACCTCCAATACGCGGCCTAATTTCCAGTATAAACGAGGACTATCTTCTTTAATTAAAACAACGTCACCAACTGTAGGGGCCGTTGGTCTACCAGAGGGAGTAACACTCCTTTCCCTCAATGCTAGCAGATATTCACTAATCCACCGTTTCCTAAAATCCTCGATTATCCTGGATATATACTGGTATCTCTTAGACACCGCTACCGCAGAGTACAACGAGGGATCCTCTAACTCTACTATGGACTGAAAATCAGATGGAAACGCAGTCAATGGTTTTCCATATAGCAAGTGAGCTGGCGTTAATGGTAGTGGTTCTTGCAGGTCGGTGTACACATATGTAAGCGGGCGATCATTCACGACTGCCTCTATCTCTGTGAGGACTGTTGTCAACTCACTCTTCTTTAATAGAGCACGTCCTACAACCGCTCTTAGTCCTGACTTTACTATGCCGACACACCGTTCCCACATGCCACCAAACCAAGGTGCCTTAACTGGAATGAACCTCCATTCGCACTTCTTCTCTCCCAAAAAAGTGATGATAGTAGGATCACTACTCATATCCTTTAGATATTTTGATGCCTGGACATAAGTGGGAGCATTGTCGCTAAGAATGAGTTGAGGGAATGAACGACGGGCACAAAACCGTCTGAACGCCAGCATAAATTCTTCGCTAGACATATTATCACATAGTTCTAGGTGTACCGCTCGAGACGTCGCACAGGTAAACAATAATATATAAACCTTCTCATGCTCCCTCGTCTTCAATGCCCCTGTGTAATCTAATCCTACCGCTTGGAAAGGTTCTACGTGCTTTACACGGCATTCAGGTAGAGGTGGAGCTGGTCCAGTTGCATATGGTTTACCCTTTAGTCTCTGGCATATTACACACTTTCTCACTACGCGTCGAGCTACTTGTCGAACTCTGGGTATCCACCATATGAGACGTAAATTTGATATAATATGACATACCCCGTAGTGTTTTACTTCCCTATGTGCACGTATGATCAATAGATCAGTAACGTGATGTCTTGTTGGCATAAGTATAGGTCGGTTTGTGCCGTCTGGTACACCCGACCACTTCAGGCGACCCTCACACCTGATGAGGCCATTGTCTAGGTGCAACCTTAGTTGACACACTATATTAGGCATTAATGTCTTATTCGAGCCTTTCAAGGATTCTAATTCATTGGAAAAGGTTTCTACTTGAACCCATTTGATCAAAGTTACTTCAGCTGCTTTAAATTCACGAGCATCAATGTTGTGACCCCTGTTGCAGAGTTGGCCCGTTACTTTAAGCTTAAGATTGGATACATATCGCAACACCCAAGCTACAACTCTGACTAGTTTATTATAGTCACCGAATCTTGCCCACTTTATGATAGGACCCGGTGGCTCATTTGGTTGGGCTGTAACTGCCACTGTTTCCAGTGGCAGAAGTCCCTCACCAACAGCATGCCATATCGTCCATTCACTTTCATGGAGCAGCCACTTTGGACCATGCCACCACAATTCGGACTTCATTAACTGGCTAGCCGTTATACCCCTAGTTATGAGATCACTAGGGTTTTCCTTTGTATTTACATAATGATAAGCAACGTCTGGCAAAAGGGCTCTAATCTCATCTACCCTATTCCGCACATAAACTGGCAGAGACTTCTTGCTATGTATCCAGTTGAGTGCGACCTGACTATCGCACCATACGTGAACGATTTCAATATTTAATTCGCTCTCGTATGCTGCGCGTACATGTTGCACCAGACGTGCTAATAGCAGCATGGCAGTCAATTCCATTTTAGGGATAGTTACCTTCTTAACCGGGGCTACTTTGGCCCGGGCTGTAACTAAATGTGCCCCAAATGAAGTAACAACATATATGGCTACCCCGTATGCCGTGGCGCTAGCATCGCAAAACGTGTGTAACGTAACGTCACCGAACGCCGCCACTTTACGAGGTATAGGTTTAGTACATAGGATGGCATATTCATTCAACAACAATGTCCCTTGGTCATTCAGGTCCTCGGGCAAACTGTCATCCCATCCTATTTTACGTCTCCAAACTTCCTGCATTAGAATCCTAGCTCTTATGGTAATAGGTAATGCTAGACCCAAAGGATCAAAAAATTGCGCAACTTTGCTCAACAGACTTCTTTTTGTGTGCGCTCCTGTCTGCTGAGCAAAAGACCTTGTTTGAAAAGTTAGTATGTCATGTTTAGGTTGCCAGATCATCCCCAAATTTCTGGACTTTTCCTGGTTAAGAGATGCCGTACCATCCACCTGTATTAAACTCTGAAGATCTTCACTATTAGTAACCCACTCGCGGAGAAATAGATGTGCATCCGCAAACAATCTGCGTGCTTGCCAGTATGCATACAACAAATCATCTTGACTATCGCTAGTACCCTGCAAATTGTCAATGTATAATCCGCG
The DNA here is from genome assembly GCA_032716605.1 of Paralithodes platypus. Lineage (NCBI taxonomy): Eukaryota > Metazoa > Arthropoda > Malacostraca > Decapoda > Lithodidae > Paralithodes > Paralithodes platypus. The sequence continues at coordinate 9,893,242 of CM064549.1, read as the reverse complement.
AGATAGTTTACTTGTGTCCTCATGAGTGTCAGCTAGATGTTTTCTGATTGTGGCATTTAACAAAAACTGCGAGCAAGTGGCCCCAAAGAGTACAACCCGAAAACGGTATATTATGATGGGACTTTCAGAGTCGCTAATGTCGCTGAACCAAAGAAAGCGGGTAACATCTCTATCTTCCTCCTTTAGCTTGACCATCAAGAATGCTTTCTCGATGTCACTGGTATAGGCGTACTTTCCCAGCCTAAACCGCAATAGATGTTGGGACAGGTCCGACACCATGGACGGACCTGTCAACAGGCAGTCATTCAGACTGGGTTGTTGACCTTGGTGGGCAGAACAGTCATACACCACCCGTATTGGTGTGGTGACGCTGTCATTTCAAACCCCATGATGGGCCAGATAGTGAACCCTACCCTTCTTACACGGTTCCTTGACATCGACTCTCTCAATAAAACCCCTATCCTCATAACTCCGAAATACATCGTCATACGCCTGGCGCGTGCTCGGTTCGTTAGACAATTTCCGCTGCAATGCGCGCAAGCGACCTAATGCCAAACCATAGTTGGTAGGTAGGCTTATCTCACTGTTCTTCCAAGGTAAACTAACTTTATATTGCTTGTCTGAGGCACAGTAGCACACAGACTCGTCAAACCTTTGTAGCGCAACTTCCGAGTCATAATCAGTCTCCATAGGATTAATGCCTATGTGATCCAATCTCCACAGTCGTTCCAGGTCGAACTCGGCAGCCATCTTATGGTCACTAGGTTGGGAATCCTCCCTTCCCAACTCCTCTGCCGCGGTTACATTGACTCTATATATCGAGACCGTGTCGACCAGGACCTTTGACTGTGTAGTATGCACCTTTCCGCTCATGCAGTATCCAAATTTAGTGGGGATTAAAATTACACCACACATCTTTTTAAATCCAGGGTATACTACTTCATAATAATGATCCACACCAAGTAGAACATGCACCTCACTCTGATTTCCCATGGGATCTGACAAGTTAACCCCTTTGCTACGTAATGCGTGTTCCACCTTCTTCACACCCACAGATACATATTCTGGTAGGGTGTCTACTACGATACAAGTCATAAAGTACCGGTTTTTACGATAGAAATATGAAATCTCCGCTATCTCGTAGTCTTGTTTATCAGTAACCCCTGTGAAGCCCTGTAATCGAAGAGTCTCAGCCCCTACGATTCGGTGCTTCAGTCCCACTAATACGGACCTCTTTATAAAGGAACGTTGAGACCCTTGATCTAGAAGTACCCGACAAACTTTGTTACTGTCATTACCTTCCATGGGAATCTGTATTGTGGGCAATATAGTGGTGTCTTGCGTGCTACCTAGTGTCACAGTTGTAGTACCCTCATTTTTGACGTCTTTGACTTTATCTGCAGTAGGACACAACTTATCAAAGTGATGTCCTTTGCAGTGCCGACAGGGCCTTAAGTATGTAGCAGTACATTGTTCCTGCTTACCATGTTCCCCACTTAGACAACCTACACATAGCTTCAATCTTCTCGCCTGTGCTAGTTTTGTCTCATTTGTCGGGTATTTTACACAGAAACTCCATTTATGTTTGTTGTTACATAGCTTACATAGAATCTGAGCAGGTTTCTTATACACACCCTCTTTCTTTACTTTAGTCCCCACTGTCATGCTTACTGTTCCCCTCTTCTCCACATTCTCACTCCCTCCCGACACATACATTCTCCCTTTGTTCAACTGTAGATTATTGATCTCCTTACTGAACTGAGTTTTGAATTCCCCCAGCTCAAATGATCTTACCTTATCAAGTATTGCCATAGGAAGCTTCTGACGCAAGATAATGACTATCATTTCCTGCGTGGTAAGCCCTAGGGTATCTAGCGATCGAGTATGGCACTCCATATTTGCCCTGAAGTTTGTCAACTCATCAACCTTATACTGTGGTTCTGCGAGCCCCAACAAGGCAACGACATGGGCCATCTTCAACTGCTCTCTATCCCCGTATGTGGACTCTAATAAGTGTACCGCTTCAAGATAACTACCACCTACTACTGCAAAACCCTCTATTAAATGTAAGGCCTCTCCTTCCATTTGTCCCTTCAGATAGTGAAACTTGCGGACATTATCCAAAGAGGATTCATGAACCGTAGATCGAAATACGTCCCAGAAAGCTAACCACTCGGTCAACTTGCCCCCAAATGTAGGAAGATTGAGCTTTGGGAGGTGTACAGTATGTTTTGGGTCAGCCCTTCTATGGGCCTCATTATCGCCTCCCTTCTTACTCGCGATTGCACGCTGTAATAGGTACTTCGCTCTAAAGACAGGTTCGTCATAGAGGGCGCGATTATCACACTCTGTAACAATCTCTTCCTCCTCTGTCATGGCAGCCACAATCACCTCACTCAGAGCCGTAATACGACCGTGGGTAACCTGGACGTTTTCTAATCTAGCCTCCAATTCCTCTAGTTCAGCAGTAGTGATGAAAGTGTTGACGTCCACTATTAGCCTATTTTTTACTCCCCGAAGTCCCGCCCTTTGATTTTTAGGGGCTTTGTTCAGCACCCCACTAGACGGTGTCTCTTTACCGTTTTTATCCATTTTGCTTGCGAGCCTATAGGCTATGTATCTAAATATCACGTTACAAAAACAACGGCCAAATAATAGGCTACTTAAGAGACGCCAACCGGCGGACTTCTATGTTATGGAGAAAAAATAGTACACTAAATAGCAATACCTACTAATGGATCATATTGAACAAGAAAAAATGTTAGGTCAGGTCATATGTCACAGGAAGTCTGAAACAGAAAAGAACATTACTGGGGAAAGACGATGGGTGGGATGCAGGACTTAGGCAGGCACAACGATGTGACCCTGCATTCCGGCTCTAACCATCGCTTGGCTAGCCTTGCCAGTTTATCATAGAGTTGTTCCTGCATCCTGTTATATGTCCCCTTGTTCATTGCCTTAAAATCCCTTACTGGTAGCTAATTCCCGGGTCTGGGCACCAATGTGGTAAACTATCAATGGAAGTTAAATATTACTAAGCTATAATGAAGCAAATAAAATCAATCTAAATGAATACTCTATATCTAAATTGAATTCAATCTGAAACAAGCCAATTTATATCCAAAGGTCTCACATAATAAATGTATATAATTATAGGGTAAGGTTATAAGGGTTAATATTAGCCAGGAATTAACTCACCAATAGTTCCACGTGGCAATGAGGCAAGGGAGAACGTTTTTCCCAATATGGCGGTGGACAATGGGGAACGAGACTTCGGTCCCAAGACACGAGTCAAGTTAAAGAAAGAATAAATGATTACATGGGAATGGACATGAATAATATGCTTATCTATCAGTCAGTCATGATGTCGATGAGAGCGTCGTGATGGTGTAGTTGTGTGTATTGCTGTATGTGTATTGTGATTAGAGGCACAAAAGCACGATCAACTGAGGGCGGAAAATTAGATGTTAACTGGTTGGTGTTCGTGAAGGCTCTGACGTACCTCAAAAGCACACCTTGCTGCCTTGGCAAACCGCCAGGAGCCCAAATTATCGTACCGCATTTAGGTTGCTCTATACGATAAATTATATTAATATATACGATAAATTCATATATACTACATAAGACCATGGCAATATTGCTTAATAGCATATTAGGCCTTTTATAACTTAATTTATTTACAATCTTATAATATACGATCTACTCGTCCTACGTCGTTCTGTAGGAGAGATTATGACGTCACAGAGACATAAGAGATCACAAAAGAGTCATATTCTATCGTATTTATACGATAAACACCAATAACTTAATCCATAGACAGTAAAAAAGACGGAAATAATATCGTACATACAAAGTGATGGAATAGGGAGGGGGGGAGGGAGAGACGTACTGTAAGTGCGGGTGGGAGTCTCTGGGGAGGGTAGGGGAAGGTGGTGGTTGTAGGCAGTGTTGCCAGTTGTACTGCTACATATTACCGCTAGATGTAGAGCTATATTTACTTCAGTTTAGCAGCCATTTTTTCATATCTAGAGACATTTACTCGGGATAATTTGAAAATTTCAGACATTCTAGTTATATTACATTGTAAATTTGCAAAACAAACAAACCAAAACTCTTTAGGAATTGCAGCATTATTCTACCATTGTTTGACTATGTAGCAACATGCTAGCGACTTTTGAGCTAAAATATAATGTTTACACATATTATGTGTAAACATTATATTTTAGCTTTCCGAAGGTAAATACGTACTTCCGATAAATATCTAGCCTTGTATTTAAATCATGAATCCTGTTTAATGTCATTATTTAATAAAAACATGTGTAAGGGTTACATTTATACACAGGATAAGATAAGCAAATACAAACCTCAGAGCATAATCATTGGCGATGAGTGTGTATGATATGTAAACAGGACAGTTCGTCGCTAGATAGGCGTGCTTGTGTGATGGTCTTGTGTAGCTATGTGTGTGCTTGTTTGAGTGTTGCTATAGGCTACGCATTAGTTATCTCTCTCTCTCTCTCTCTCTTATTTATCGCTGTCTTCCATACGATTTGCGACATACTGTACTAGTGCATGAGAACAGGAAATAGGGAGCCTCGCTCTCTCTCTCACAAATGAGAACATAAGTGAACAGGAGTCTGCAGAGAGGCGATAGGACTCGGTAGCCTATTCCACATAATCTACAACTCTGTTACTAAACGAATAGAGGCAGATCCCTTACACACCCGTCTTTCTCTGTAGCTCGTTTGTTTGCACACCGATACAAATGAGGCAGATTCCTTACATAATGATGAACATGGGAATCTGCAGAGACACAAGTGGCCCACAAAAGGCAGATCCCTTTCACATCTAACCCATTTCGTCCATATGACTATCTGATTTTAACTTGAAATTCTCTATTGTTCTTGGTCCCACTATAGCACTAGGTAGCCTATTTCACATATCTACGACTCTGTTACGAGAGGCAGATCCCTTACACAGCCAATCTCTCTCTTATTTGCACACTGGTATAAAGGAGGCAGATCCTTACACATGCTACCAAGATGAAAATGGGAGTCTGCAGAGAGCCGATTGGCCCACACACGGCAGATCCCTTTCACACCCAATCCATCTCGTCTTATCAAATTTTATGTTGAAGGTCTATTGTCATTGATCCCACTATAGCACTTGGTAGCCTATTCCACATATCTACAACTCTTTTACCAGGCGAATAGAGGCAGATCCCTTACACAGCCAATATCTTTTTCTCTCGCTCTTGTTTGTTTGCACACCGGTACAAATGAGGCAGATCCCTTACACATGCAACCAAGATGAAAATGGGAGTCTGCAGAGAGCCAAGTGGCCCACATGAGGCAGGTCCCTTTCACACTCAACCCATCTCATAAACGTTACCTGTTATTTACACTACTTACTATACACCCAAGTTATCATATACCTGCAACCAAAACACCAAAACACCAACCAAAACACCTTACACATGCTACCAAGATGAAAATGGGAGTCTGCAGAGAGCCGATTGGCCCACACACGGCAGATCCCTTTCACACCCAATCCATCTCGTCTTATCAAATTTTATGTTGAAGCTCTATTGTCATTGATCCCACTATAGCACTTGGTAGCCTATTCCACATATCTACAACTCTTTTACCAGGCGAATAGAGGCAGATCCCTTACACAGCCAATATCTTTTTCTCTCGCTCTTGTTTGTTTGCACACCGGTACAAATGAGGCAGATCCCTTACACATGCAACCAAGATGAAAATGGGAGTCTGCAGAGAGCCAAGTGGCCCACATGAGGCAGGTCCCTTTCACACTCAACCCATCTCATAAACGTTACCTGTTATTTACACTACTTACTATACACCCAAGTTATCATATACCTGCAACCAAAACACAATTGTAAGAAATAGGAACATAAGAAAATGGGAGTCTGTAGAGAGCCAATTGGCCCACACAAGACAGATCCTTTTCACACCCAACCCATCTCATAAAAACTCTCTCTCTCATTTATCTCTGTCTTCCTTACATTTATGACAACCTAGTGACCTAGTCTCTCTCTCTCTCTCTCTCACAAATGAGAACATAAGAAAACCGGAGTCTGCAGAGAGCCGATTGGCCCACACATGTCAGATCCCTTTCACACCCAACCCATCCCGCGCTCTCTCTCTCTCATATTTATTGCTATCTTCCTTACGTTTACGACATCCTATTCTCTCGCCATACTCCCTCTCTCCTTCACAAATGAGAAAATAAGAAAACGGGAGTCTCCAGAGCCGATTGACCTACACATGGTAGATCCCTTTCACACCCAACCCATCTCGTTCTATCTAATTTCAAGTTGAAGCTCTATTGTTCTTGATCCCATTATAGCACTCGGTAGCCTATTCCACATATCTACAACTCTGTTACTAAACGGATAGAGGCAGATCCCTTTTACAGCCAATCTCTCCCTCTCTCGCTCTTGTTTGTTTGCACAATCTGCCCCTTCTGTAGTTTCTCCATGCCCGATAAGTTAAATGATCTTTTGATATCTGTGACACAGCATTTGTATCCAACACAATACCCTGCTTTGCAAAACCGTCGAACCTCGGACAACGTTGCTAGCAACTTTAATTATTATTATTATTATTATTATTATTATTATGTAGTAGTAGTAGTAGTAGTAGTGCCGGTAATTCCTGCCATCAAACGTGGTGTGATTCCCATGAAGCCAGTAGTTGATGCCAGGTGTTCCCGTCATCACAGTTAATTAACAGGTGATACACACGGCCGCTGGGTCACGGTAATGGTCAGCTCGTCACAAGTTTATTCGCCTATAAGTTCCTTCGTTCACACTAGGCTGGTGTTGACTACACCTAGATGTGAGTTTGGCTAGGATAAGACTGAGTTATAATACGATAGGCTAAGATCAGTTCAGTTAGGCAAGGTTAGCTTAGGCTAGAATTAAGTTCAGCTTATTAAGTTCCTACTATGCTTGGTCACATGTTAGGTTACAGTTAGTATTGAATAAGTTAGACATTATGTAGGCTTGTTACCTAATGTTAGGTTAGGTGTTGTTCAATGGACTCTAAATAAAATAGTTTAGTCGGATTAACCACAAATTTGTTATGATCCCCAGGGCGACAAAGTGGACAGCGGTAATTGGAATCAGCCAGTCACTTAATTTTTCAGTGGACGCAATTACTGTTCATCAACAGGTATGGAATTAACTCGGTCATAGGTTAAAATACACTCACCCAAACTTTTAAATTATCTTAACCCCTTCAGTACCAGGGACATCCTTTTCATCATATTCTGGCAGCTATTAGACGATTTTACTCAGATTAGGAAGGACCTCTAGCAATAATAAGGCTTCAACCAATCTCAACCAACTCTTTTAACTACCACAGGTCCTTCCTAAGCTACATAATATCGTCTAAATATAGCTAGAATCTAATATAACACACGTCGCTGGTACTCAAAGGGTTAAATACCTTTTGATGTTGAATATTTTGATAAGCATATATAAAGACCTAATAGGACCAAATGTAACCTAACCAAAATTAAGCATTTCCATTCCAATCAAACCTAACTTTACTTATTCCAACTTAATTCAACCATATGTATTATAACCTAACATAGCCTTCTACACATCCTGACGTAATCATATTAACATCAGAGCGCGGGGAAAACCAACTTTCATGTGGGCTTAATATTGCTAAGTATAACTATTATTATTTAAACAAATGGTATTTTCTTAATAAGTTAACTAGCGATAACATATATTGCTGCAATTTGGCGTTTCTAAGAGTTTTCGTCCCATTTCTTTGTCAATTTTAAGACCGTTCATGCCATTTAGATGTAAACAAATCCTGGCGAACGATAGCGAGCATGTAATTTAAGATGAATCGGCCATCAACCGAGAAATTTTTCTACCGATAAATGTGAACAAATATCTAGAAGGGAAATCTTGTGGATGTTATATTTTTATGCTTGATGGAGGTCGAGGGTGGAACTAAAAACAAAAAAACATAAATAAGTAAATAAATATACCCTCTCCCCTTAAGTGAAAACCTTCCTTTAAATTATAGGCGTCCTGGAAGACTGAAAGGGTTAACTTGATGTTCAACAATTGTAGATACATGGGTCATTATATATAATTGATTTTGTTCTGTATCAACATTAAATACACACACATACACACACACACACACACACTCACTCCCATTCTCTATCTCTCTCTCTCTCTTTACGAGGCCAGATTATCGTGTGTTTTAAGATTATTTGACATAGTAGATATCAATGCACTGTTCATGATTGATAACAATGCTTCAACCCGAGGTAATGGAATTAAATTAAATGGAAAAAAGCCATGCCTAGTTGTTCTTGTTGTTGTTGTTCCCTAAGCTGCCTGGCCGAACAGCCCCGAGTCCCTGAGGAAGGCCATGGCCACGATCGGGCTTTCCCACAGAGCTCTCATTGAGTGTAGATTGTGTTGTTGGCGTAAGTGGTTGTGTGAAATGCAGTCTTCTATGATGTGTTTAATGGTATGGGGTGCTGTGTTACATCCCGGGCAGGCATCGACAACGGAGTAATCCAGTCTCTTCTGATAGCTCAGGAGAGCTGGATGGTGTCCGCATCTCAGCCTGGCCAGGTGGACTCTGTCCTCGCGAGGAAGGGAGGATTCGGAAGGATGGATTTCGGGAGGACGTGCATGCAGCTGCGTGTTGTCTGTGAGTGAGTGGATGGATCGGTGAGAGATATGAGTATGGATGTGCTTCTGGAAGTTGGTTCGGGGTGGGCAGGGAGGGAGAGACGACAATAATTGTGTGTGATACCGTGTGCTGGGTGTTGTTTTGATATTTCTTGGTGTCTGTGGGTGTGTTGCCATGTAGTTTAGTGGGTGGTCTTGGTTCGTGGAGGCTGCTGCCAGGAATTGAGTGCCTCTCATGTCCAGATGGTCTTTGACTTTGAGGATTTTGGTTTCTTGATGTAGGTGATCTGTGGGTGCAGTAGCTGTGCAGCCTGTAATGATCTTCAGGGCTTTGTTTTGAATAGTCTGTAAGGTCTTATGATGTGTTTCAGCTAGGTTAGAAGCCCAGGCTGGGCTTGCATATTCCATCACTGATCTTATGTATTGTTTATATACTGTGGTGGTAGTTTCTTTGTTGTGTCCAAATTTTGTGTGAGCAAGTGACCTGAGGGCGTTAAGTCTGGGTGTCAGTTTCTTTTTAATGTTTGTGGTGTGCTGTTTGAATGTCATATGAGTATCATATGTTACTCCTAGGATTTTGGGTGTGTGTGTATGTGTTAGGGGTGTGTTGTTTATGGTGAGTTGAGGGATGTATTCGTGTTCTCCTGTCCAGCTTGTGAGCAGGGTTGCGGTGAATTTGGCTGGGGCTAGATTAAGTCTGTTTGTAGTGCACCAGCCATGTAGTGTGTTGAGATAGGGTTGAAGGAGATCTGTTGCTCTTTTTGGGTCATGGTGTGTGCATGTGAGTGTTATGTCATCTGCATAGGAGGCTAAGTTTATTTGGGGCGTATTGGGTGTAGTTATATCGTGCATGTACAGATTGAAGAGTGCGGGCGATAGGACGGATCCTTGTGGGACTCCGTTTGGAAAGTTTCTGATTTTAGATGACTGACCGGCAAAAGATACGTGTGCACATCTGCCTGCTAGGAAGTTGGCCAGCCACCTTTTGTGTTGTTGTGCATGTTTGTGTTGTAGATTTTGTTTGTTAGGTTGTGGCGGGGGATGGCATCGAAGGCTTTACTAATGTCGAGTGTGGCTAATAGTGATCTGTGTGGTGGTCTAGCTGAGTTGATGCCGTCAAAAGCTCTTTGTGTAAGGTCTGTGAGAAGAGTGTTTGTGGAGTGCAGTGGCCTAAAGCCATGTTGTGTTGGAGCTAGGGGTAGGTCAGGTGTAATTAGTTGTAATACTAGGCGTTCCATGACTTTGGAGGGGGAGCAAAGGAGTGTGATGGGGCGGTGCGAGGAGGGTAGTGTGGGGTCTTTGTTGGGTTTGGGGAATGTGATGATGATACCATGCTTCCAAATGTCTGGTATTGTGTTGTGTGAATAGCTGTAGTTTGATATGTTAGTGAGTGCTTGTATGCCTTGTGGTCCCAGGTGTCTGAGGTGTATGTTGCTTATGTTGTCTAGGCCACAGGTGGGTGAGTGCTTGAGATTGTTGATGATATGCTTTGTCTGGTGATTGGTGAAGGGTGTATAGTCAGGGTCTGTGGGGAATAGTCTCTTACATCGGATGACACGTCGGTCGTCTTTGTGAGGTTTTAGGTGGCTGACATGTGAGAAGTGATTGATGAGAGTGTTTGCTTGTTGTTTACATGAAGGAGTAGAGTCTGTTGTTGTGATTGCAGCATGTGATTGTGTTGTGTTGCTGTTGGAAAGTGTGATGCTGTTTAGTGTTTTGTAGAGTTTTTTGGGGTTTGTTTTGTGATCAAGTGTTTGTAGGAAGTTATTCCAAATTAGTTTTGTTGTTCTTGTATTTTGTTATTAGTTTGGGTGTTGAGTGCTTGAATTTGTTGTGTGATGTCTTGTGTGTGGGGTGCTGGGGAGTGTTTCAGTATGTCGCGTTGTCTGATGAGGTTTTGAATTTCTGGTGTGAAGTTGGGGTTGTCTCTTTTTCTGTTACCTCTTGCAATGTCTCTTTCTTGTCAGCGTTTTGGATAGTTTTATTGAGTATGTGTACAGCATTGTTGATGTTAGTGATGGGTGTACTGTTTAGAGTTGTGAAGTGTTGTTCTGTCTCATTTGTGAATGCTTCCCAGTTAGCTCTTTTATAATTGGTGTATGTGTGTTTGTGGCTAGCTGGGGTGAGTCTGGTTTTGGTGGTGATAATGATCGGGAGGTGGTCAGAGCCTAAGGTTCTGACCACCCTCCAGGATGTTGTGGGGGCGAGTTCTGGGGAGCAAAAGGTGATGTCTGGAGATGATGGGTTATAGAGGGCTTGGTGAGGAACATGGGTATGTTGATGGATGTTGTTGAGGATGATGAGGTTATCGGTTTGGTTTTGTAGTACCAGCCCTCTGTCTGTGTCGGGGTTGTAGACAAACCAGGCCGACGTCTTGGCGTTGAAGTCACCACCCAGGATGATGTGTGGGGTGTGTGGGGTGTTTGTGATGTGTTGTAAGTGTGGTCTGTATTCATTTGGTACTGTAGGGGATGTTTGGGGAGGGATGTATGTGTTTATGATGGTTATGTTGGAGTTGTTGCCAGTGCGTATTTTAATTGATTGTATTTCTGTTGTGTTATCATTTGGGGGGAGGAGGGATTTGGTTTGTACACTGGTTACTATGTATGATATTTCTTTGTGTACCAGGGTGATGAGTCCACCGCCCCCGCTGACAGCCCGGTCTTGTCTGATGGTGGTGAAATTATGAAATGTGGGTGTTTTTTGTGTTGTGCGGAGTTTTGTTTCTTGTAAGATGGCAATGTGTATGTTGTGTTGTTTGATGAAGTGTGAGAGTTCGTGTTTCTTTGTGTTGATGCCATCTATGTTCAATTGAAGAATGTTAATGTTATGTGCACGATGTATGTTGGGTGCTGTTGCAAGAGGATGGGGTGGGGGTGGGGGTGCAGGGGGGGGGGGGGGTGAGGGAGGGGCTGGGGGTTGGGATGGGTGAGGTGGGGGTGGGGATTGGGGAGCAGGAGATGGGGGTTGGAATGGATTAGGAAGGGGTGTGGTGTGTTGAGTTGAGGATGTGGATGGTATGGGAAGGTTAGGTGCCTAGTTGACACACTAAACTTGACATGCAGTGTGGTCAAAGAGTTGAATAGTTTACCAAGGGAAGTAGTCCATAGTAATTAATTGATAAGTTGAAGGGAGGATGTTTTTTTTTCTAGCCCCTCCTCCTACATGTTTAGCCCCATTAATTTTGAGATTTTAAGACGTTCGGCCCATTAGTTTGGCGATTGCAAGACCTTTCGTCCCATTTCTTTGTCAATATTAAAACCTTTTGTCCTATTTAGGTGCCGAATTTTTCATGGCGAACGATAGCGAGCCTGTAATTTTGGAGGAATCGGCCTTTGCCCAAGATATTTTTCTACCATCAAATTAATCTAGAAGGGGGATGGATTTTGAGGATGTTTTTAAGCTTGATGGAGGTCTAGAGAGGAAACTAAAAGAAATATATATATGTATATATAATTATATATATATATATATATATATATATATATATATATATATATATATATATATATATACTGTATATACTTAAATTATCGTCCAACAAATAGAATCTTCACGACTTATGAAGAGATTATACTCTCATCTGCTGAACACTGGATTAGTATGAATTAATGTATTGAAATTCAGTACATATGTAAATTCCCTTTCAGACTAAATTTCCTGACCGATAAGGTTGTACTTTCTCCTATTTTCCGGTACGGATTTTTAGTCGGAGGATGAGGAGAGAGCCTTCTACTTTGCTGTCCAATTTTTCCATTATAAACTGCCCATATATCCAGTAATTTTAAGGCCGGACTACCTAGTAGGGAATGCAAGGTCTGTGTGGTCTGAATATATGTGTAACTCTATGTAACTCTCCTTGAACATTAGCTGGAGTACACCACTGGCCCCTCCTAATTGTCAGCAAACGACCTGTCTAACTCCAATTACTTCCAACTGGTATTTTATTCGGGGTCAGTTTCACTCTCGCTTTCACTACCCTCCAGCTTCGGGGCCCGTATTATTATCTGTATTTCCCAGAAGGTTATTGGTAGAGGAGTGTGGAAGCCTTAGGTATGCCGGTAAAAGATTGGATAACAAGACCTTATTGGCTGGATGGGGAGGCTGTCTGGAGTAATGGTGAGAGAGAGAGAGAGAGAGAGAGAGAGAGAGAGAGAGAGAGAGAGAGAGAGAGAGAGAGAGAGAGAGAGAGAGAGAGAGAGACAGAGAGAGAGAGAGAGAGAGAGAGAGAGAGTAGGCGAGTGTGAACTAAAAGCAGTAACTAGTTTCTCAAAGACTTTGCGGCTCATTTCAAAGAGATACTCTTGGTGAAAACAGATAGATTGGATAGTGCATTACTGTCGAAGTTCCATATCTATTTATTGACACTTTGATTCCTGAGGGGGTGGGCACGAATTAATCGCTTCCATATTCCTATAGTAGTACTAAATGTATGCAGGTCCAACATCCAGCCATGGTTGCGTGCCGTATTCGTATTTAGGGAAAACATTTTGTTATAACCAAAAATGTCAAACCCATTTCGTATTTTAAAAACTTTTTGTTGATCTCGTAGGCTATGCGTTTCCAACCAGAAAAGACCAAGAGCTCTCAACCTACCCTCATAAGTTATATATCCTATTCAATGACTGTGTTTGTAGCCCTAGCTTGAAGTCTTTCTAGTCGCTTTATTGTGTGCTGAATCCCACAAATTTTTCCCAAACTAAATTGATGATGTATATTTTTCCTGTTTTCTGGCAATTATTAGACGAGTGTATTATTCAGATTAGGAAGTGTATATGGGAATCAGAGGGTTAAAATAGATACTATTTACCATAATAATTCTCACAGATCCTCCCTAAGTGTTATAAAATCGTTCAATAATAGCCAAAATGAAATGAAAACATTCACCTCAGTCTACCGAAGATTTTTTTTTTTGTTGTTGTTGTTGTATAGACGTCTTGGGAGCAAACTACCCCCCCCCCCCCCTTAATGGATACAATTTCGTTGATGAATAGTAGAAGACAACACCAATAGAACATCAATGGCGTACAAAATATTCCAAATAATGAAGCAAAACAGGTCACTGAGAACTCTGTCATCACGTCATTAAAGGTTAGTGATAAAGGTAAAGATTGGTCCATCTTTATACTTTCATCCCTGCTAAACTAGGTCAGAATAAGAAGAAGAGGAATAAGAAGGCGAAGGAGAAAGGGAGAAGGAGAAAGGAGAACAGAAGAAAGGAAGAAGCAGAGAGAAAGAGAGAGTGAGAGGGAGAAGAAGAAATGGAGAAAAAGAAGAAAGAAAAGACGAAAAAGAGGGAGAAGAAAAAGAAACGGAGAAAAATGAAAGAATACGAAATATGAGAGGAAGAGAGCGGGTGAGACTACACAATGCATTATAATCATTGCACACATATAAAAACAATCCTTGCTACTTTTGTGCAGACAGCTTTATCAAACTAATTTCAATATCTTAGGAATATTTGTTACAGTTAGAACAGATAATTTTATACCAAGAAGAAACCAAATAGTTCTATAGTTGCGTGTTAATGTCCCTAACTGTAACATTCTAATGAGTGTGTGCTGGCTCCATTATATATTTTTCTTGCTGATCCTTTTCCACCTCATTGTCCTTTTGTATCTGTTCCTCCCTTACTTCCTTATCCTCCTACTCACTAACAGCCTGTACTACTACTCACTAACAGCATGTACTCCTTCTCCTTCTACTCATTAAGTCTGTTCTCATCCTACTACTACTCACTAACAGCCTGACCTCCTCCTACTCACTAAGAGTCTGCCCTCCTCTTCCAACTCAAATAACAGCTGGCCTATCCTTTCTCCTCCTACTCACTAACAGTCTGCCCTCCTCTTCCAACTCAAATAACAGCTGGCCTATCCTTTCTCCTCCTACTCACTAACAGTCTGACCTCCTCCTACTCACTAACAGTCTGCCCTCCTCTTCCAACTCAAATAACAGCTGGCCTATCCTTTCTCCTCCTACTCACTAACAGTCTGCCCTCCTCTTCCAACTCAAATAACAGCTGGCCTATCCTTTCTCCTCCTACTCACTAACAGTCTGACCTCCTCCTACTCTTCCTCTCACTTCTCTCCTTGTTGTTGTTCTTTTACTGCAGTCATGCCTGGAGAACCCGTTCCCCCAATGATGTCCTCAACTCCCCTTTAAGATGCTTTCTTCTCTTTCGGGAATTCTTATGAATTCCCGAAAGAGAAGAAAACAATATCATGTATTTACCTTTAATTCATTAACCATATCACCCGCCTGGTTACTTATTACTTCCAGTACGATATCGCTAATTTAATTATGATGGCTCGCATTAGGTAATTTATTTATGTTTAATTCATGGCCACACAAACAGTTAGTGGCTGAGATTATTGAGGCATAGCATCCGAATCTATACATAAAGATGAAGTCTATTCCGTTATCTTGAAGTCTACGGTATATACAAATGTATAGAGAATGTGTCCTTATTAATAATAATATACTTGTAAAAGCATATATAAATTAACGATTTAATACAGTACGTTGCTTACATTCTTCTTTTAACATTGCCATTAGGAAAACCTCTAGTGAAAAGATATTTGGTTAACTATTATGATGAATAATTCCTTTAATTTAACCCCTTCAGTACGATTACGTTATTGTCATCTAATTCCGGTTACCATTAGACGATTTTCTTTCACTCATAATCAACCTCTAGGACTCAAAGGGGTAAATACAATCTCAATAAGCACGCTGAATAACTTAGGTCCTTTTTTAACTGCATAAGGTAGTATAAAATTAGCTAGTATCAAAGGTGAAAAAACGTCATCGCGCTGAAGGGATGAATGATAATTACCATAACTCCGACTATCATTGGTGAAAGTAGGGCAGCCTGCAGCAACTGTATGTATATGTGTGTGTGTGTTTGTGTGTGCGGGGGGGGAGGGGGGGGGGGTGTTCTGGCATACGGGTTATGTGTTGAGTGGAGACGACTACACTAACCACCCCTAACAAACAATCAGTACTACATTACCGGACGTATATAATTCAACATTGGTTACGGAACAATTAAGAGGCTAGGTGGGAGGAAATACCAAAGCAAAGTGATACACCAGATAACCAGGTAGATAATGGAAATCTCAGGAGATAGGCGTATTACGGTCTGCCCTTGTGAGTATGTAAACAATGCTGGAACGTTCAAACCCTTTCAGTCAAATAATGCCATTACATTTTGTGTAGTTATACATATCTGAAGTCGATATAATTAAACTTGGAAGGGCTCTGTAAAAGATGGAGATTTGATTGGGAAAGTCTGTTATACATTACTTGCTAGAAGACCTCCCTCAGCTGAGTTAAATCCTTTGTCAGTAATATTTATATAGCAGTGCAATCGTTGTCAGAGGAACATGGGAGTTGATAGGTTTAGGAGAGAAGTGATGGTTTTCCCCCACAACGGAGCTGTGGCGGTCAAGTGGTGAGCACGCTCACGTGTGAATCTGCAAGACCCGGGATCGAATCCCTGCCACGACGACGTATACAGACTAGACACGCATAACAAAGCCACTCCAACAGCTTCCTCTCTCTCCAACACCCCTTCTCCCCTCTCTACACTCTTTCAATAAAAAAACACATACAAAAGCTGTCCAAACGCTAATAACGTCTGTGCAAATATCTGGAGATTCCTAGTCCGTGTACATTGCACATCACAAGCCTAAGAACAACAACATCCCCCACAACAATAGTTAGAAATATAATTACAAGATATAAAGAAATGCAGTACATAGGATACAAATCGTAGAATATATATATATATATATATATATATAATTATATATACAGTATATATATCAGAACACTTAGCAAAATCATATGTGAACATTATCTCTCTAAAGCACCCGTCACACCTAGCCGATTTTAGGCCAAGACTGTCCGCAACCTAAGGGTCGTGGACAGTCTTGGTCTACGTCGCCGCCGCGCATCATGGGCCGTCGCCAACATAACAAAGAGGTCGGGATGGGTCTTCACATACCCCCTCAAAAGTTCAACATGCAGAACTTTGAAAATCAAGTCGGCGTGGAGTGAGGTAAAAAAATGGGACGTGAAGGGGACGGGAGGCTGATGGCGTGTGACGGCGCTTGACGGTGCTTGACGGGAAAAGGTAGGCGTCAGTGCGGCGGCATACGGTGGCACACGGCACCATAAATGAGGTCTGCGTCAGGCGGCGTCACCATAACAACCTGCGGGGATCAGCGGCGGCTTGCGGCGACCCAACGATGCCCTAACGGTCAATATATAAATAAACGACATAATTAACCCGCTGAGTGTAAGCCAATTTTGACGGTGTGCTTCTGCCAGTGCCAGATTTCTGTTTTTTTTGTTTTTTTTTGGCTAAATCTATCAAGTTGGGAGAGAAAGGAAGGATAATGGTAAAAAAAACACTCCCCTTGTCCATTTTCGCCAGAAATCAGGTCCCCGATGGTCCGGAAAGTAGCTGAAAAGACACTATAGACTACAGAGACTTTTATGGTATCGGAATGTATGGGTAGGAGGGTGGTGGGAGGGTGGTTTGGGGGATGGTGGGGGGAAGTTAGAAGCGTAATTGACTCATGTTACAAATATGAAACCCCTCTTTCAAACCAACATTCAGGTCAAAGAACTCGCTCTGCTCACTCTCCACACGTACTGCCGCCTTTGCACCCTCATACATGCTCTTCATGATGAAGATAACCGGAGTAATTATATTTATGAACACATAACTTTTTTTAAATTTGGCACTGGTTACTTAGACATTTTCTAGGTAATTTGTTACCGTATGACAGCCAAGAATTTTAACACATACCATATATTTGTTTTGTTCATGGTTTTCTTTGATATACGGCGTTGTTCTACAGCATGGATTGCAGGAAATGAGTATTTACCCATTATCAAACAATCTATAGGCTAAACACAGCCCCCACTTGTGGAGAGGGCTATGCAGATCAGGGAAAATGTAGGGTTAAAGAGGATAAAAAGGAAAAAATAAGCTCTATTTTGCTGCAATACCCGGTTGCCGAGGGATACATGATTAATTGAGGGTGCAAGGCCCCCCCCCCCCCCCCAGGACTTATTGACATTCCCATATATATATATATATTTTTTTTTTGTAAAATGAAGTAAAATATATGAGTATAAAAAAAAAAAAGGATAAATGGTGATTGGGCCTGAGTGTATAGATATATATATAGATATATATTTTACCAATGTATTATGTTATATGACACTTCTGTAGGCCACATAATAATCGATGGGTCTGGCGGCTGTCACACCGTAAAATCTTACCATTTTCTAGTCTACCTTAATTAAACATATCATTACAGATAACAAGATACATTTATGAAAATACAGATATTTTATGGTGCCTCTTTCTTCTTTCAGTCTTCACCAAATTCATTATACTATTAGTTTGTTATTGTGTTCCTTATGTTCATGTTCTTTCTTTTTCTCTCTTCCATTATCCCATGTTATGCCGTCCTTCGTATTATTATTCTTTTTGGAGGGGAGTATCGTTTCACTCTTGATTTCGAGAGTTGTACAGAGTAGTGGTGGAATTGTGTTGCAAGACGGGTACTACGTACTCTATGTAGAGGAGGTGGGGAACTTTGAGAAAGCTCTGAGGAACACTGATATTGTAGTAGCGATAGAATAGTGAAAGAGATGCAACATTGGGCGAAGATAGAGGGATTGCAGAGATCGGTGAGTGGACAGGAGTTAATGATACGAAAGGCTTTTTCTTTCTACTTTGTCTAGAAGTGTTGTGTGAGAGGATCTTCTCCACACATATGAACAATACTCAATACAAGAACGCACTGTGCCGAGCAAGAATCTGTGCAGGGGTAAAGAATCCCGTGAGGCGGTTGAGCACACCCAGCTTCTGGGAGGCTGCAAACATAATTTTTAACTAGAAGAAACAACAAGTTTTAAAGATGCTTTACTTATCTCATATATACCGTATATACAGTATATGCAATGTACAGTACATACAACTAAAAATGGAATGACTAATTCTATTTACACAACATTAGAAGCATAACAGTAGAATAGATGAGTCCTGTGTACCCATGGTGGGTTGAAAGGGAGCTAGGTGGTGTGTAACATTGTCAGTGGTTGTGCATAGAATGGAGACATTTTCTGAATTGATGGAATGGTCTGCCGCTTCAGAGTGGTCTCGAATAACCGAATAATACGGTTTCGTGAGCGGTAAACTAGTCCTAAACGACCACCTGACCTACCCCTTTGCTCAGCCATTCTGATTGATAGATGGCGCTTTAATTGACCAATATATGTGGCATTACAGCTACCGCACTTATACTGGTAAACCACCGAGGACTGCAGAGTCAGGTATTCGGTCCTTGAACCTGAAGCAGCGAGACACAGTGAATGCAGACTTAAATACAATCCTTAGCGAAACTTGGGGGTAGAAGTCTTCAATTTATTAATTTAGTTTATGGCGAACTGCATATGAATTGCTGTTAATCAAAAGGAATAGAAAATATAAATTATAGCTTTTTGGACTGTTTGAAGATGCGCGTTATTTAGATAGTTATGTCTGCCAATATACAGTATGTGTCAGTAAAGTGAACAGGGAAGCCGTAAGTCTCACAATGTTACTTAGGATTCTATATCCCTTGTGTACCTTGCATACTAATGCAAGGTACACAAGGGTCTGGAGTTCTCGGAAAGAGGCTCCAGTCTTGACGCTATTCTTGACTTACAGTGTGCTGGCTTAAAAATCAAGAAGGGTTGATAGCCTCCGAAGTCCTATTTTAACTAAGCAAGGTAGAATAAGAACATAATCTGTATGCTCAGGTTACCAGAGTCAAGCTTATATATATTTTGTATTTAATAGGAATATTGGATTTAAAATTGGCCATTAAGCCAGTGAAAGTTGATTTCGTGTATATAAGAAGTGGAATATGATAGACTATGTTTTGTGATGCGGATACCAAGAAATGTTAGAGTATTGTTAGTTTCTATATCACTTGGGAATTGCATATTCTGGTGCTTTGAATTGAGTTATTCTAAAAATTGTGGAACGTGATCTTGAGATTTTAAAATGACAAAGGTGTCATCTACTCAGTTCTAATGTATAATCGGCCGATAAAAACGGGGCTTGGATGCTTGTGGACAGGCATTTGAACCTTTCAGTACCGGTGGCGTCTTTTCTATTTGATTTCAACAACATTTAGACGATTTTATGAAGCTTAGGATGGATATATGGTAGCTAAAAGGATCAATTGAGACAGTTTGTAACCTTGTAATGGGTATAGACGTCCTCCCTTGGCTGAATACAATCATTCAATAGATGCCAGAATATAATGAAAATAACATCACAGGTACTGTAGTAAGTGGTTAACCATTTATTATCATGCTATGTTAAGGGATAATTTGCAAGAATAGGTTCAAGAGGATTACCCATCACGACTCCATTATTCTACTTATAGGGGGCATTATTGAACATTATTACCCATCACGACTCCATTATTCTTATTATAGGGGGCATTATTGAACATTATTACCCATCACGACTCCATTATTCTACTTATAGGGGGCATTATTGAACATTATTACCCATCACGACTCCATTATTCTACTTATAGGGGGCATTATTGAACATTATTACCCATCACGACTCCATTATTCTACTTATAGGGGGCATTATTGAACATTATTACCCATCACGACTCATTATTCTACTTATAGGGGCATTATTGAACATTATTACCCATCACGACTCCATTATTCTACTTATAGGGGGCATTATTGAACATTATTACCCATCACGACTCCATTATTCTACTTATAGGGGGCATTATTGAACATGCTGTCTTTAACAGCAAATGGTAGTATTTTTCGAAACTAGGATTAATTGCAGCCCTTTACTAGATCGGTGTCTTTAAAAACCTGATTCAGAAAAAGCGCTCTATCTCTCTCTCTCTCTCTCTCTCTGTAATCCTCTTTGTCGGAGATAGCTCATAATGGCCGTGTTTTGGGTCGCTTCTTCAATGGTCCCCTGGAGTCAGATCCTGCACGGGCGGGATATGTTAGTGATATTTGTTAACTTACTTTATAATCCGATAACCACAGGGTGACATTTATAATTATCACCTCACGCACTATCAGAGTTAGCTATATTATAAGGTCGATATATCAGATAGTAAGAAACGTACACCACTCTTGATAATACCTTCATAAATTAGATGCATGTATCTACTTATTGCAAGTCTTTCGATATGTATAAAACACTGGGAAAAACACATCTAAAACAAGAAGTGAATACACTTTTATTGCGCGTAAATCGTCTATTATTTGTATTTATTTTAGTTAAATTACATTGCAACTTTAAAAAATATCAGTAGCTTCTACTACCTGTTCTGCGGTTAATGTTCTATTATACAAAGAAATGTATATAATGGTCGTGAATATATTGTTTGTAAAATCAAAATATCAACAGGACCGTCCACACAGCCTTCTGCTTGGCTACACATAATGTGTAGAAAGGCAGCGTTGACAAGTTCTGCGCCACTCGGTATAATAACTGTAGCAACACAAAACTATTTATTGGAATAAGAGATGCATTGTGTGTGAGTGTAATTAAGAGAGAGAGAGAGAGAGAGAGAGAGAGAGAGAGAGAGAGAGAGAGAGAGAGAGAGAGAGAGAGAGAGAGAGAGAGAGAGAGAAAGAGAGAGAGAGAGAGAGATAGCAAGTGGTTTAGTAAATAGATAGAGGAAATAGTGGAACAAAAAGGATGAATTGCGGAAGAGTTTGCTTCAAAGTAATATATCCAGAGAAACTAGAAACTAGTAATTAATAATATAAGATCCCGAAACAAATAGTGAAGAGGACAACAAAAGATGCTGAAGGAAGCCAGATGATTAATATTGGAAGAACATTAGTGAACAGGTGCTGAGTGATAAGAAATTATACTATAGAACTGGAATTGAAGCTAGAGAGACGAAGAATAAACATGTTTCCGGTGGAAGAATGAGGGACGTAAATGGAGAGACTGCCGAGGGTGAGGGTGTGGTAAATATGTGAAGGAAACATCATAGACATTTAGCTGTAAGATATAGGGGGATGGGGGATGGGGGATGGTGTTTGAAGGGTAAAATTACTTTGATTAAATAACTCTATAGAAACTGCCACCTATCCGACCATACAGACATTAATTAATAAATCAGTGTATAATATTTAGTATCAGACCTTACATAAGCAAATAAGGTAACTGAAACTTGAGAATAATTCACATTTGCTTTAATGAAACAATACCTTAAGACTTATTCAGAAGTACAAAACAACTCAATGTTTAAGTAGCAAGTATATATAATACAAGTATAAAGAGTCTGTTTCACAATCACAAACTGGCCTATGACCCCTTAATGTCAACAAGTGATGGGGGTCCTCTGCTCTGTCTCTCCACACCACAAACTCCCCTTATATCACCTTGGGTTACGCCCTCTTAATGACGTCTACCATACAATCTGGGCTTTACAGGACTCCTAACCAATACCTGTCAAGATTACATAACTGGGTGTGGTTTAAACACTCTGGTACACCTTAGATACATGTTAAACACACCCCCATCACACCCTATACATGCCCCTCTCACGTGATGGAGGGTGGATATGATTTGATGACATCAGCCATGACATAGGCGATTCACATAACCCCTTCTTCTGAGAGGTCAAATGCATACACTCTGGCGCCCCTCGGTCTATACCAGACATATCTAATACTAGCAGGGGTACTCGGCGTTGCCCGGGTAATCACCATAATCACCATCACTACTACCATCACTACTACTACCATAATCACCATCATCAATCACTACTACCACAATCATCACAATACTACTACTACCATAATAACCGGCCTCGACCTCCCTGTGCCTCATTAAACGGCGACCTCGATTTCGGTTGCTAAATGACCTCCGATTTTGAATCGGACCTCATCCGTACCCCCATTTTGAGGGGCTGCGAACAACTTTCGTTCCATACACCTTTTCGATCTGAGGCATCCTTCTGCCCCAAACGGCTATTTTGTTTTAAACCAAAAGCGATTTTGACGATTTCGCGCCCATTTTCTCCGTCCCTTTCACCCTGGGGAATTCTATGTTTTCACTAAAACCTGCCTAGGGACCCCCTTACTATGCATACCAAGTATGAACGCTCTAGCTTAAAAAATGTGACCATGCATAAAGAACAGACACACACACACACACACACACAGACAATCGAAAATATTATATAGAAGACAAGAAAATACAACGATAACGATCTCCTTCAACCCTATCTCAACACACTACATGGCTGGTGCACTACAAACAGACTTAATCTAGCCCCAGCCAAATCCACCGCAACCCTGCTCACAAGTTGGACAGGAGAACACGAATACATCCCTCAACTCACCATAAACAACACACCCCTAACACATACACACACACCCAAAATCCTAGGAGTAACATATGATACTCATATGACATTCAAACAGCACACCACAAACATTAAAAAGAAACTGACACCCAGACTTAACGCCCTCAGGTCACTTGCTCACACAAAATTTGGACACAACAAAGAAACTACCACCACAGTATATAAACAATACATAAGATCAGTGATGGAATACGCAAGCCCAGCCTGGGCTTCTAACCTAGCTGAAACACATCATAAGACCTTACAGACTATTCAAAACAAAGCCCTGAAGATCATTACAGGCTGCACAGCTACTGCACCCACAGATCACCTACATCAAGAAACCAAAATCCTCAAAGTCAAAGACCATCTGGACATGAGAGGCACTCAATTCCTGGCAGCAGCCTCCACGAACCAAGACCACCCACTAAACTACATGGCAACACACCCACAGACACCAAGAAATATCAAAACAACACCCAGCACACGGTATCACACACAATTATTGTCCTCTCTCCCTCCCTGCCCACCCCGAACCAACTTCCAGAAGCACATCCATACTCATATCTCTCACCGATCCATCCACTCACTCACAGACAACACACAGCTGCATGCACGACCTCCCGAAATCCATCCTTCCGAATCCTCCCTTCCTCGCGAGGACAGAGTCCACCTGGCCAGGCTGAGATGCGGACACCATCCAGCTCTCCTGAGCTATCAGAAGAGACTGGATGACTCCGTTGTCGACGCCTGCCCGGGATGTAACACAGCACCCCATACCATTAAACACATCATAGAAGACTGCATTTCACACAACCACTTACGCCAACAACACAATCTACACTCAATGAGAGCTCTGTGGGAAAGCCCGATCGTGGCCATGGCCTTTCTCAGGGACTCGGGGCTGTTCGGCCAGGCAGCTTAGGGAACAACAACAACAACAACAACAACGATAATAATATAAGCTGTTATATTGGGAATATCAGTATGAAAGATTAAAATACATGTACTCCCTGTAAATAAGTAAGTAAAGCTATAAAGTTGGTTAACTAAGCTTTAATGGGAGTATATAACACGCCCCCCTTAAAAATAAGAGACACAATTTTAACCACTGAAATTACTCCAAAACAAAAATAATAATAATAGAAAGCATTAACAAGTATTAAGAATAATTTTTCCATTTTGTAATTTTTTTAAGATTTTTGAATTTTGTTAAACATATTACTTCAAAGGAATTAAAATTAAGAAGAATCTGGAAACAAAAAACATAATAAAGTAAGTAAAGGAATACAATTGGTTAAGTAAGCTTAAATGGGAGTATATAACAAAGCCTAATATCTCAACATGGCACATTACGTGAAAAACAGAGGAAAAACAATACCAGTAACCTTTAGAAGAAACACATATACCATGACGATAAATTATGTAATCAAGGTGAAAAGCAACACAATCATTGGTTTTATCTTGCGTTCTAACCTTACTCTGTATCAAAGCCCCTCCACTGCCTCCCCCCTCCCCTCCACCCCCTCTCTCTCTCTCCCTCCACGTGATCACCGTGTATTTATTTATCCCCCATGATCCTGGGTCGGGGTTGCTGGGTGGGAATATTACAGGAAGGGTCGTTGTTCAAACACTGCAGCAGCAGCAGCCATCTGGACCAACATGTGGGCAACCTCACTATATATATACTCACACACCTGTTACACCTCTACACACCTACATTATACCCGGTTCCAAATAGGTAGGCCAGATATCGTTAACCCGAAGCTCTGTAACTCAAAAAGGGCTAGAACAAATGGGCTGTAAATGTCCACAGCTATTATCAGGTAAAAATTGTAAAATGGTAAAAATATTAGCTCGATTGCTCAAGCCATTTGAGAGTAATAGAGGTATTTTTTTCAAGAGTTCTAGCCTATATATTTGGAACAAGGCATAGTACCTCTACATACCTACACTGATCCCTCTACACACCTACACTGGTCTGTGTAAGCTACTTTTCTCTCTAAAAGAGTGTATCGTGAACTTGAAGTATAGCAAGCCAGATAGCACTGTATGAATATTCCCATATTCAAAATATGCTACAGGGAAACAATGTCTAGCTCAATAGGTGGCGTTCTGAGAGTGAGTGCTCGAGTCTAGGAGCTGAGACAGTGAAGCACTGGAGCAAGGCAGCTTCAGAGATGGGGCTGCTTCGAGCCGTGAGTGAGCAACTAAGCCCCATGCATCTGCTGGGGCTGGTTTCTGCTAAAAAGTGCTTCACATGTCTCATCCCCTAGACTGGAACGAGACCTCACGGCTTTCACCGTTCAATATAGACCGGTTGAATGTACAGGCTCTCAGCCTATGCCCGAGAGGGAGTAGTTGGAATATAGAGATTTTTTTTTTTTATATAACCAAGACTACACACACACATACACAGACGCACACACACATTGGCCTACTTTCACACACCAATGAACAAATCCCCTCAAAACCTGAACACTTATTTGCAGTCATGGACCCGAAAGATCATATACACATCAATATTTACAACCACCATTATTTACAACCATACCCCAAAGCCCCCAACCCTACAACCCCCCCCCCCCCCCTGCCCTTTTCCTCATACTAAACTTTGACAGGACCAGGCTGAGACAGAACGGTAGGGACGGGAAATTAGTCGAGACATTACTGTTAGCGGCTTTTGGAAGAGCTGGGGTGGGTAGAATATTAAAAGATGACAGATAGTGGAGCTTAATGGAGGTCTATGGAGGAAACTAAACAAACCTGACAAAACATATATATAAATGAGGAAATATATACGACCATTCCCCCTTAATACTATAAGACAGGGACAGTTTATAATAAAAGAAAACGACATCAAATTAGAAGGCTCTCTAGCCATCCTCCGCTCCCTCCGGCTATAAAGCGTACCAGCAAATAGGATGAAGTGTAACCCTTATGGGTCAGGAGATGCCCACAACGGAAGTGTTTATAGAGTATAGAAAGAAATTAGTCTGAAAGGGAATTGACACATGCCTACTGATTCATTCATATTAATCCAATATCCAACAGATGGTCGTCCAGTCTCTTCAATCAATTGAATTAATGTCGATCACCTCCCTATTACTATAGATCACTTCTCTCTCTCTCTCTCTCTCTCTCTCTCTCTCTCTCTCTCTCTCTCTCTCTCTCTCTCTCTCTCCCTTTATCACTCCTCCACCACCCGCCTCCCAAGCTTCAGCACAAATCCTGGTAATGGAATGATAACATAACTATAATGGTCTGGTGTTTATAGTGTCAACTTCTGAGGCCTCAGCTGATCTATATT
Source organism: Paralithodes platypus (assembly GCA_032716605.1). NCBI lineage: Eukaryota > Metazoa > Arthropoda > Malacostraca > Decapoda > Lithodidae > Paralithodes > Paralithodes platypus. Next base: position 9,866,814 of record CM064549.1, on the reverse strand, counting down.
AGGTATAAGCTGGGTTCTCCATTTTTCCCGTCACCGTTTTCTTTTCTATTTCCTTAAATCCATTATACGACCCCCCTTAGAGATGAATTTGTGCAAGCCCCGGTTCTTCCAAAATTGCAAGCTTACTATTGATCGCTCGGATAAAATCGACATCTAAATGGCAGAAAAGTTCTTATAATCGCCAAACTAAAGAGGCGAATGGTATACATTTTCAAAACATGAGGAAGAAGGGGGCCAAGAACCCCCCCCCCCCATTCTCCCACTCCTTTTAACCCTCTCAGTATTTGGGCATTACTTACATTCAAGTTAATTGCTGGTTCTTTTTCTTTCTCTTTATATCAATCGTCTATCTGGCAGAACCCTTTGTGCGCGCTACCAAAAATGTTTATTAGCTCTCGTTTGTCACCCACATTTATCTCCTTATCCATAATTGACTGTGCATTAGAAGATAGAGGGAAGGCAATAATACACATTTGCCGAAAGACAAACCATGAAACCTCTAATGATTATCGTGAACAATGATTATTATGAATGTTTCTCAAATAAAATCGTGATTTTCCGCACTTAAACTCAAAATATTTTGGAAATGTGTTCGTAATATAATTGTTGTCTTCATATTACCATAGGGACATGAAACAACTACAACAGATAAAACAATGTTAAGAATACTATACAGTATGTAGAACGAGTGTCACCTAACGTCTTTAGATATATTAAATTTACAGCTTAGAAAGGAACACATTTAATCATACATTACAGTATATAATGGCAATTTTATAGAAAGAAGCAAAATGGATTAACCTGCAGGGCCAAATAACCCATCAATTAGAAATACAAACAATTGCCTCTGGCTTGGGATCAAAGTTAACTGGGTATGAGTGACGCGGGGGATCCTGGGGGTTAATGGAGCCCACAAGAAGAGGCTCCGGTGTCACCAGCTATTATATTCTCCCAGGATTGTTTTGGCAGATAGTAATCCAATATTATCGGTGAGGGAGGAGGCTGCTATACGGAACTTCATTACAGGGTTTTTTGTCATAGCTTTTTTGTATCCCACTTTTGTTTGTATAATTGTGTTGTTTGTTATGCATATAAAGGAGGCAAAACGCAGGCTGTCTGTAACGAGAGGTTCCCCCAAAACCAAAAGAGTGACAGAAACCCAATTACAAAGTACGATGGGGTCAAAATTCTAGGACACACAAAGTTTAAAGCAGTCTAAGTCATATGATGACAGAAAGATTGATTGAGGGAGAGAGTTCCAGAGTTCACTAGTTGAATAGAAGCAAGACTGAGAAAATTTGCTAATTCTTGGGTTGGAGACTGGACAGAAGAGGAGTGGGACTGTGTCGAAAGGCTGGTGCCTCACAGTCGTTGGAGGGTGTATGCAATGAGAGAGCTCTGAAGAGCACTGATTGCTGTAATATCGATAGAAGGGTGCAAGAGATGCAACATTGCGGCGTGTAGAAAGAGATTGTAGGGAACTAGCAAGAGGAAGTAAGTTGATGAGGCGAAAAACTTTTGGCTCTACTCTTTCGAGAAGTGCGGTATGAGTGGAACTTCGATACACATGCAAACAATACTCGATACATGGGCGCACTGTGCCCCTATATACAGTAGAGCAAGTAGCTGTGCAGAGATAAAGAACCCACGGAGAAGGTTGAGCACACCAATCTTCTGAGAAGCGATTTTAACAAAAGTGGTAATATTATTATCTTTCCAAGTTAGGTTGGATGAAAAAGATACACCAAGAATATTGAAAGGAGATGAAGGGTTGATTTGTGTATTATTGAAGATCATTTGATTGTCTTGAGGAAGATTGAAACAGGTAGAAAGAAGTAGAAATTGGGTCTAGCATGCATTGAAAGTAACAAGATTGACTCTGCCTCAATCATAAATAATTGATAGATCAGAATATAAGTGTGCAATATGACCTTGTAACGTTACTTTTGGAGTGATTACATGCTGGGTTGTTGTGAATAGTGTAAGGTGAAGTCAACAGCATATGAGTGGATGGGATTAGAGATACACAAATGGGGTGTAATTCTCCAAACCTATTCCCTGGCTGTCCATTCCTCAATGGTAGAAAACATAGCTTGATTACTCTATAATCGATTATGAGTTATAGAGGATAGTGATCTAGATATTTGGCCTACCTATAATGAATGGACTATAATTTTGCATTTTTAAATGGTTCAGTGGTATACTGTATACTGTATATATATATATATATATATATATATATATATATATATATATATATATATATATATATATATACGAAACACTCCATTACAGTGTAATATTATACTCACTCACGGATACATTAATGATCCCTCTCACTCTCTCCATCAAACACAGAAACTCACACGCACATACATAAACAAACATAAACAGACACCCAAGTCAACACCAAGCTTTACACCAACTCTGCCACTGAACACACACGATTCACCAACCAACGTTGGTCGCCTAACATGGAACAGTCAACAACATTATTCATTAAAAGGGGAAAGTTTTTTTTATTGGTCGATTTATTTATTAATATTATGTTTTGTTTTAGTTTCCTCCCTTGACCTCGACCAAGCTTAAACAAATACCCCCAATTCTAGAATTTTGTTTACATGTTTTGGTTAATCCTAAATTACAGACTAGTTATCTCTCACCAGGATATATTCGACACCTAAATGGTACGAAACGTCTTAACATTTTCAAAGAAATGGAGCAACATATCTTAACATAGCCAAATTATTTGGTCGAACATCTTAAAATCTGAAAACTAATGGGACTAAGCATGAGGGAGAAGGGGGCAGAAACATCAACCATCTACCCTTAAAGGAAATAGGACAATTTGGCCACACTAATAAGGAAAATGTACCGATATCCTTATTAACTATAATATGCAAGTGAAACAACCCCTTAGGACTATGCCGTGTTTTAACAGTAAATCCAGACTATAATTTTTCAATTATACTTAAATTTGGAGAAGAATATGGACGTCAGAGGGTTTAGTTGGACCATATTAACCATTTTCGCTCCCATATATCCTTCCTAAGCTGTATACAATCGTATAATAATAGCCAGAACAACTGTCAACATGCGTCACAATCCTCAGAGGGTTAAGAGTTATACTAATAATAAAGAGAAGAGGGTATTCATAGCGGGTGATCAAAAGTTTGCCATGACAGACTGTTTATACTCCGGACGATAAGACAGACGACTCGGACTTACAGCCTCCGTCATTGTAACTTTGACCAAACTTATAAAGGCTTTCTTATCTATAAGTGATCACAGCCTGGAACTCTCTAAACTGTGTTCCCAGTAAATCTCCGCCTAGGTGTAAGAAAGGCACCATCTTTAGTTATAGTTTGGGAGCTAAGCTAAAAATAGATAATATTCATGATTAAATGAAGTTACTAAAAAAATCGTGCCTAAAGCCACTTTCACACATTCACGATGTTGGTCCCGATGTACCCCGAGGTACACAAATTGGTACATCGGCAGAGACAGTGACACGATGTATGCGTTTGACGACGAAGCCTCGACGGTGACACGTCATAGCCACGACGGGCCAGATGGTACCACGGTTGCAACACGAGGGCGCCACGTCAATGCCCTAACGGTCCAAATTCCAGTTAAGACCTTACCCCGACCGGTCAAAACCGTACCCCGACGTGGCAAGAGGGGAAGACGACGAGGGGGGATGGACTTACGATGGTGTTACGTGTGTGACACGGCGAACACGACGCCACAACGACAGACGGGGTGACAGACACAATTCGATATAAAGGGGACGGTTCTGGTACCTGTACCTCACTCGACACACCTCCCAAGCCACGGCCACACGTCAGCACCACTCGCCCTACCCTACACCATGGATGAACTCGAGGTCCTGCAGCTGCAGGTAGATCTGGCAGCACATCAGGCAAGATTAGATGTTGCCCTGTACAGAGCCATGCAGGTTGTGCAGGATGCCCAGGTGCCACCCAGGATACGGAGAAGGCAGGTCTGGACCCGGAAGTGGCTGTTGAGGCGAGGGCAGTACGGCCACTATGACAACCTGCTGAAGGAGTTGGCTGTGGACGACACCACCTCCTACAAAAATTTCCTGCGGGTGGATAAAGCCATGTTCGGAGAGCTGCGTGAACGTGTTGGCCCACTGGTGGAGAAGCACGACACATTTTGGAGGAAAGCCGTCCCACCTGGTATGCGCCTGGCTATTACCCTACGTTACCATTACCTGACTACAGGGGAGTCACCGCCATCATGTTCAGCGGACAAAATAGCTGTGATTTAGTATGAAAATAAAAATAACGATAACAAAAAAACTATATACCGGTACCGGTATATCTCATATAGTTTATAATATAACAGTGCGTTTAATCTCCACAGGTAGGCTACACTTCGTGATGAATCATATGTTCTCTAATTGTGGAAGGTAAAATGTATTGATATAAACCTATCTTGTGCGGATATGGTACCTGCTCGTCACTCTACACCAGGGGTGTCAAACTTATTTGCTCTGGCGGGCCATGTTTGACACCGTACAATATTGTAGGGCCGTGTTAACCCCTTCTGTACCGGCGACGTCTTTTATATTTTATTGTAGCTATGTTTAGACCCTTGCCTGTGGAGATTAAACGCACTCTTATATTATAAACTATATGAGATATACCAGTATCGGTATATCGTTTTTTAATCGTTATTTTTATTTTCATACTAAATCACAGCTATTTTTTCCGCTGAACATGATGGCGGTGTTTAGAATATGCTATCATCAATATTGGACTTTATAGAAATAAATCTATAACAATAGTTTTTCGCTTTTTTTATAATCCCAACCGCACCAAAATATTCGCTCTCAGTTGGTTTTTACCCAAAATAATTTTGTTATTATTTCAATTTTTTTATGAACGGCAAGAGGAAAGGTTATTATATAAAATTTCGAAAAAAAAAATAAAAAAAATAATAATATGTGGAATTTCACCGTAGGAGAAAGTAACTGTTCAGTCCGCCCGCGCCCCGCCCGTACTTTCCCTCCCCATTTTTACCGATAAAATATAGATAGGGTAAGACGGGGTAATTTCGCCACGGCGCTAATAATTTGCATTCAAACGCCGATATCTCCGAAACTATTGCATGGATTCAGCTGCAGTTTGGCTTAGGCAGCATGAACAAAACATTATATATTTGTTTTTTGTTTTTTGGGGATTAAAAACAACCCATTAATGTTCCCGATGCACCCAGATGCCAACACGTGTATACCGATTAAACCCGGTGCTCAACACGCCGTCCAAACGTCAACAACACGATGTACCCACCCGATGGTACCACGCCAAAAGTCCATCGTGCAAAATTTTTGAACAAATCCAAAAATTTGGTGGCCAAGCCCGATTTGTCACGTCCCGCACCGTGGGTAACACGCCGCTCCCCGATGACCCCGACACACTTGGGGATTGCACCACGTTGTGTCCCGATATTCAAATCGGGGTACATCGGGACCAACATCGTGAATGTGTGAAAGTGGCTTTACGTCATTTGACTCTGACGATGTAGCATAAGCCAATTAGCTTGAACAAAATCGTACACACCAAAAGGTTTCTTAATGCTTCTTAAATCTATATATACAACTTCTGTTTTCTCTATTTAGATACACGATTGTATTTACCATTTTATGATCAATGAAGAGACGTTAACAGTGGCAGCCACTTCCCTATCAAGTAAACTACTACTTTATGAAATATTGAACAACAGGTTGTGTTACTTTTGAGATTATCCGAAATGTCTCAGCATTGAATAGGCCTAGTGGATAATTCAATTCGCAGGACTGTTATATATTACTAAATAATTTCGGGATCACTTGAGTCCACAATATAAGCTAAGTAATACAAACTCAATTACACGGATTTTTTATATTTGAGTTATGAGTAAAAGAGTTAAAGTGGTGTCATACGAGCCCATTTCCGGGTCAATTTTCAACGAGCAAGTTTGTTCTCGTACTATTTTGAGGTTATTGCACAATGGAATTGGACACTAAATCGAAGGTAACTTATGTTAGCTAGTTTAATTCTTAATGAACATATATTTTCAAGCTGCGAAACTACAATTGCCCGTAAAAATGGACGGAAAAACGGCTCGTGTGACACCGCCTTTACAACAAGTAGGGCGGCAGCAAGAATAACTTGATTTGGTATGCCCCAACAAAACAGACAGTCAGAGTTGAAAATGATTGTAACAGTATGCTAACAACCCGGGGTGATGGTTTAACCCAGAGCGAAAATTAATTACTGATGACACGTCTAAAATTAAAATGTAATTTCGAGGGAAGTTATGAAAAATATATGATTTATGTGATAACGAGGAAAGAATGTCAAGAAATCTTTCTCTCTCTTCTTCCGAGTTGCAGTGAGCGAAGAAGGAAAAGTGTGTCTATATATTACTATAGGTGAAGGATTGCATGAAAAGTGTGTCTATATATTACTATAGGTGAAGGATTGCATGAAAAGTGTGTCTATATATTACTATAGGTGAAGGATTGCATGAAAAGTGTGTCTATATATTACTATAGGTGAAGGATTGCATGAAAAGTGTGTCTATATATTACTATAGGTGAAGGATTGCATGAAAAGTGTGTCTATATATTACTATAGGTGAAGGATTGCATGAAAAGTGTGTCTATATATTACTATAGGTGAAGGATTGCATGAAAAGTGTGTCTATATATTACTATAGGTGAAGGATTGCATGAAAAGTGTGTCTATATATTACTATAGGTGAAGGATTGCATGAAAAGTGTGTCTATATATTACTATAGGTGAAGGATTGCATGAAAAGTGTGTCTATATATTACTATAGGTGAAGGATTGCATGAAAAGTGTGTCTATATATTACTATAGGTGAAGGATTGCATGAAAAGTGTGTCTATATATTACTATAGGTGAAGGATTGCATGAAAAGTGTGTCGATATATTACTATAGGTGAAGGATTGCATGAAAAAGCTTTTCCATGTCTAACTACTCTATACATTCCTTCAGACAGTTTCTAACCCGTGTAAGGTTATTCACTTCTAATTGTACGGATGTACGGCTATTGACTAAGGGTGGGGAGAGAGCCTTCTTCTTTGTTATCCTTTCTGTTCAGTTTCCCATACTATTGAGCTTGCAATCCCAACTAAAATTTAGTTCCGACCAACTCGCTGGGATCGTAAGGTCTGTGTGGCCAGTGTAGCAATGTAACTATGTGAAGTTTATTCTCTCTCTCTCTTTATTTATATATATATATATATATATATATATATATTATATATACCGGTATATATATATATATATATATATATTTTTGTTTTGTTTTTCTTTTCTATGTGAGTGAGGGAAGCAAAAGGCAGAACTGCCTACAGCGACTGCCTCCCCCATAGTTGAAAGAGTGACAGGGCCAAAATCAAGGGACGTTCGAGCCAAAATACCTGGACACACGGAGTTTGAAGCAATCTAAGTCATAGGAAGAGGGAAAGACAAATTCTGGGAGAGAGTTCCAGAGCTCAGCTGTTGAATAGAAGAAAGACTGAGAGTAACATTTCACTCTTGGGTTGGAGAGTTGCACAGAGTAGGGGTGGGATTGTGTTGCAAGACGGGTACCACGTGCCCTACGTATACACTGGGAAAGCTCTGAGGAACACTGATTATTATAGTAGCGATAGAATAGCGAGAGAGATGCAACATTGCGGCGGAGAGAGAGAGAGATTGCAGAGAGTTGGTGAGTGGACGGGAGTTAATGATACGAAAGGCCTTCCTTTCAACTTTGTCTAGGAGAGCGGTGTGAGAGGAACCTCCCACACATGTGAACAATACAAGGACGCACTGTGCCCCTGTACAGAGCAAGAAGTTGTGCAGGGGTAAGGAACCCCCTAAGGCGGTTGAGCACACCCAGCTTCTGGGAGGCTGCCTTAGCAAGACTGGTAATATGGTCCTTCCAACTGAGAGCAGAAGAAAAAGAGACACCAAGAATATTGAGAGAAGATGAAGGATTGATTTTTGTATTGTTGAAGAATAAGGGATAATCCGCTGGGAATTCCTGACGGGTAGATAGATGGAGAAATTGGGTTTTGGAAGCATTAAAGGTAACAAGGTTTTCTCTGCTCCAATTGGAGATAGTAGTTAGATCAGAATTTAAGTGTTCTATGGCTTCATTCCGTTTGTCGTTGAGGAATTGCTGGCTTGGGCGTTCTGAGAAACTAATAGAATAGTGTAAGGTTGAGTCATCTGCGTATGAATGGATGGGAATTGAGGTACAGTTGAGAAGATCATTTATAAAAATTAGAAAGAGAATAGAAGATAGGACAGAGCCCTGAGAAACACCGGAGTTTATAGGGTGAGGAAGTGAGCGATGGCCGTCCACAACCGCAGCTATGGAACGGCCGGAAAGGAAATTAGAGACAAAGGCACAGATGGTGGGATAGAAACCGAAGGAGGGTAGTTTAGATATCAAAGATTTGTGCCAGACTCTATCGAAGGCTTTCGATATGTCTAGTGCAATAGAAAAAGTCTCACCGAAGTCCCGAAAGGAGGATGACCTAGAGTTAGTAAGATAAGAAAGAAGATCACCAGTAGAGCGTCCCTTAACCCTTATTTAGCGGGTGGTAAGGTATTTTACACTGTACCGCTCAGCGGGCATAATCCCGAAATATTCGCTCAATTTCACTCGCCCTAGTGCCGTTACTATGGTTCCAATGCGAACGAAACGATCATTTTTGGAAAGAGCAACTCTTCGTCTCCCCATATAAGTCTATTATGGATGTCATGAGCGAGTGTGGAGGGTGGGAAGAGGTGAGGAAGAGGAGGTACTTTTTGGTCTAGTTCGCGTTCGGTTGCGTTCGCTTTGGCCTGACTTCGGCCTCTCGCGCGTCTACTATTCCTTCCTTCGGTGATCGGTCTTATTTTTCTCTTATTTCTCCTTATTTCTGTATTTTCTGTATTCTCTCTCTCTCTCTCTCTCTCTCTTTCTTTCTCTCTCTCTCACTCCTGTCTGTCTGTCTCTCTCTCTCTCTCTCTGGCTCGCTCGCTTTCCCTCTCTCGCGGGCTCCGTCTCTCTCTCTCTTCCTCATCCGTATATGTAATTCTCATTATTATTTTCTCTAATATCTCTCACTCCTGTCTGTCTGTCTCTCTCTCTGGCTCGCTCGCTTTCCCTCTCTCGCGCTCCCTTTCTCTCTTCCTCATCCGTATATGTAATTCTCATTATTATTTTCTCTAACTAATCCCTCTATTTCATTTATTTGCTTGTAATATTTCTGTATTATTATATCTTTTTCACTCTTTCTTTAGTTCAGTTTCTGTATTCTCTCTATACGGTGGGAATGGTATTTCGTATGAGGGATGTGCAGCACAAATATTCAATCTTTCGTTGTTTGGTTGTTTGTATTACCGTAAGAAATTTACTGAACGCCTGCAAATAATACGCTATAAAATGCTTGCAATCAAACTCTCAAGCAATGTCAAGGTCACATGCAATTATAAATGTATAGGTAGACCCAGAGAGGAAGAGACAAGAGAGAGAGAGAGAGTGTCGTGATAATATAACAATGTTATATATGTATCATATATATGAAAAAATAATATATACGGTAGGCCTACATCTGTTCCCCACAATCATATAATGCCAAGCACAAATATTCAATCTTTCATTGTTTGTATTACCGTAAGAAATTTACTGAACGCCTGCAAATAATACGCTATAAAATGCTTGCAATCTCTCTATTTTCTCGAATCTCTCTCACTCCTCCTGTCTCTTTCTCTCTCTCTGGCTCGCTCGCTTTCCCTCTTCCTCATCCGTATTATGTATTTCTCATTATTGTCTTCTCTAACTAATCCCTCTATTTCATTTATTTGCTTGTAATATTTCTGTATTATTATATCTTTTTCACTCTTTCTTCAGTTCAGTTTATGCATTCTCTCTCTCTCTCTCTGTTTCGCTTGCTTTGCAGGAATTTTGTTTTTGTTTTATATATAAAATATATAATAATTTACTTATCATTACTTACTATATCGTATAAACAATAGTCGGTAGCCAACTTACCATAATACCGATACACCAAACCGATACGCATGCGGTTTTGTTTATCACCTGTTTACTAAAGTGCCACCATTATCGATTTTCTTGGAGCCGACTCGAGCGGGAGGGTTACCAATTGAAGTTAAATCCGCTAGCATATATTGTTAGATGTAAGACATGATAAATACCACTAGAAATATGAATTGGCAAAATCCATATAATATCACTTCGAAATTGTTCTGAAATTTCAAAACAAAACCGCTAGTGTAAGTCATTGCTGCTAGATCGAAGTAAAGGTCTATAGATCTAGCGGAAGTCGCTATACGTATTGGCAGTACTGCACACTCATTCATTTCATTCATTCATTTTCTATTGAGCTCGTCCTGGAATCTTTACGACTCTGAATCTTACGATTGCCGACGGCGATACGTTGTTGACATTGTTGTTGATGTTCCAGTGGAGGGATGAACAAAATATTTTCCTTGTCCAATAATAGCTATTTCATAGTCCCACAGGACTTATTTTGATATATTTATCAAATTTACTGAACGCCTGAAAATAATACGCTATAAAATGCTTGCAATCAAACTTTCAAGCAATTACAAGGTCACATGCAATTATAAAAAGGTATATTGTAGATCACAATCTTCGCCAAGCTTCGTTGTTGCTTGTATTATCGTGAGAAATGTACCATACACCCTGGTTATCGTGAGAAATTTACCGAACGCCTGCAAATAATACGCTATAAAATGCTTGCAATCAAACTCTCACGCAATTTCAATGTCACATGCAGTATAGGTAGACCCAGAGAGGAAGAGACAGACAGAGAGAGAGAGGAGGTCAAGAACATCTGCTAGGTGTGATTTCCCCTGGGAGGGAAGAGAAGATTAGTTAGGGGCGTGCCCTGGCCTACATCATACAAAGAGAGTACAAAGGAGTACAAAGGAGTACTCAGTAGTACTCACACTACTGATCCACCTGGTGAACAAGCCTACGTCTTTTCTATCCTAAATGACCTAGAGCAGTTAGTTCAGCAACCCACCCGTATCCCGGATCGCATCGGAGATCGGCCCAACATTCTTGACCTGTTTCTAACTTCTAACCCTTCTTCTTATACTGTCGATCTTTTCTCTCCTTTGGGCTCCTCCGACCATAAACTTATCTCTGTCACCTGTCCTATCTCTCCAGTACAGCCACCCGATCCTCCTAGCCGGCGGCGCTTGTGGCACTTTGGCGCTGCCGACTGGGAGGCTCTTCGGCAGTACTTCTTTGATTTCCCATGGAATGATTTCTGCTTCCATGGCCGAGGACCCTCGGAGAGTGCTGAACGCATTACCGAGGTAATCCTATCGGGCATGGAAGCATACATTCCATTCTCTTTCTCTCAGACTAATGCTAAAAAATCTTGGTTTACTCACGCCTGTTCTACTGCTGTCCGCAATAAGGAGGAAGCATTCAAACGGTACCGACGCCTTAAAACTCAAGACTCTCATTCTTCATATGTTTCTGCCCGGAATCAAGCCAAATCTGTTCTTCGACTTGCCAAACACTCTTTCATCAATAATAAATGCACTGAACTATCCAACTCTAGCTCTTCCCAAGCTTTCTGGCATCTAGCCAAAAACCTCTCCAACAATTTCTCTTCCTAGTCTTTCCCTCCCCTTTCCCACTCTGATGGCACAACCATCACTTCTTCCTCTGACAAAGCTAAACTCTTCGCTCAAACTTTTGCTAGAAACTCCACCTTGGATGATTCCGGTGCTATTCCTCCCTCTCCGCCCTCCTCTCTCTTACTTATGCCTAATATCCTAATCTCTTCTAAAGATGTACTTTCTACCCTCTCTGGGCTTAACACTAATAAGGCGTACGGTCCGGACGGTGTTCCTCCTGTTGTTCTCAAAAACTGTGCTTCCGTGCTGACTCCCTGCCTAGGCAAACTCTTTCGTCTCTGTCTATCCTCTAACGTCTTCCCTTCATGCTGGAAGTTTGCTCACATTCAACCTGTCCCAAAGAAGGGTGACCGCTCTCAACCCTCCAACTATCGTCCAATTGCTCTTATCTCTTGTCTTTCTAAAGTTTTTGAAACTATTCTTGCTTCCAAATTTCTTAAGCATTTCTCTTCTCATAATCTGCTCTCAGATCGCCAGTATGGCTTCCTTAAGGGTCGCTCTACTGGTGATCTTCTTTCATATCTTACTAACTCTAGGTCATCCTCCTTTCGGGACTTCGGTGAGACTTTTTCTATTGCACTAGACATATCGAAAGCCTTCGATAGAGTCTGGCATAAATCTTTGATTTCTAAACTACCCTCCTTCGGTTTCTATCCCTCCATCTGTGCCTTTGTCTCTAATTTCCTTTCCGGCCGTTCCATAGCCGCGGTTGTGGACGGCCATTGTTCACTTCCTCACTCTATAAACTCCGGTGTTCCTCAGGGCTCTGTCCTATCTCCTATTCTCTTTCTAATTTTTATAAATGATCTCCTTAACTGTACCTTAATTCCCATCCATTCATACGCAGACGACTCAACCTTGCACTACTCCATTAGTTTTTCAGAACGCCCCAGCCAGCAATCCCTCAACGACAAACGTAATGAAGCCATAGCACTCTTAAATTCTGATCTAAATACTATTTCCAATTGGGGCAGAGAAAACCTTGTTAACTTTAATGCTTCCAAAACCCAATTTCTCCATCTATCTACCCGTCAGGATCTCCCAGCGGACTATCCCTTATTCTTCAACAATACAAAAATCAACCCTTCATCTTCTCTCAATATTCTTGGTGTCTCTTTTTCTTCTGCTCTCATTTGGAAGGACCATATTACCAGTCTTGCTAAGGCAGCATCCCAGAAGCTGGGTGTGCTCAACCGCCTTAGGGGGTTCTTTTCCCCTGCACAGCTTCTTGCTCTGTACAGGGGCATAGTGCGCCCTTGTATTGAGTATTGTTCACATGTGTGGGGAGGTTCCTCTCACACTGCTCTCCTAGACAAAGTTGAAAGGAAGGCCTTTCGTATCATTAACTCCCGTCCACTCACCAACTCTCTGCAATCTCTCTCTCTCCGCCGCAATGTTGCATCTTTCTCGCTATTCTATCGCTACTATAATAATCAGTGTTCCTCAGAGCTATCCCAGTGCATACCACCTCCTTTACGTAGGGCACGTGGTACCCGTCTTGCAACTCAATCCCACCCCTACTCTGTGCAACTCTCCAACCCAAGAGTGAAACGTTACTCTCAAACTTTCTTCTACTCAACAGCTGAGCTCTGGAACTCTCTCCCAGAATCAGTCTTTCCCTCTTCCTATGACTTAAATTGCTTCAAACTCCGTGTGTCCAGGCATTTTGGCTCGAACGTCCCTTGATTTTGGCCCTGTCACTCTTTCAACTATGGGGGAGGCACTCGCTATAGGCAGTTATGCCTTTTGCCTCCCTCAATCACATAGAAAAAAAAAAAAAAAAAAAAAAAAAAAAAAAAAATATAGATTGAGACAGAGAGAGAGAGAGTGTCGTGATAATATAACAATGTTACATATGTATCATATATATGAAAAAATAATATATACGGTAGGCCTACATCTGTTCCCCACAATCATATAGTGCCAAGCACAAATATTCAATCTTTCGTTGTTTGTATTACCGTAAGAAATTTACCGAACGCCTGCAAATAATACGCTATAAAATGCAAAGGAAATTTCTTGTAGAGTGCAATTTTGAGGACGTAATGTGCTCTGAGAGAGAGCGGAGCGGTGATTAGGAGCATAAATTACCTCAAGACCGCTCGCCACACAGGGAATTATATAAGGAAATTACCGTATTTTAGGGTTTTTGCACTCGTGTTGCACGATCGTTGAAAGACAACCAGTGATCGTAGAAGGATGGTTCGGGTGTCATTGGAAAGCTCAATTCACGCCCTTTCAGGAATACATACTTGTATTACGCTCTGGGTCTTGTTTATGCATGAAAAAGAGCACGGAAACAACCCCATTTAGGGTTAAAAAAAAACCCGCTGGGTGGCACAGTGAAATATACTCCACCAGCCGCTCGTAAGGTGATAAAATGCTTGCAATCACATTTTCAAGCAATTATAAAATTTAAATTGTACTTACCAACACCCACACCAGTATGTTCTTCGTCAGGAATGTCTCCAATTTGCTCAAGGGTCTGTCCAATATCAACCACAACATCCACCCCCACGCAAATTATGCTTGGGTGAAAGCCTATGAACGGGTTATTTTCGTCTTCCGAGTCATCCACACTACCAAAACTCTCACCCAGACCTTCGACGGTTTCATCCAACAGCTTATTAGAAAGTTCTGAAGAGTTCAGCATGATATCTAGTTCCTGGGTGGTAAGCCGGGCGTGGTTAGTAGGGTGGCGCGACGCACTAGGGATGGCGGCCACCGAATCGAACACGGGCAAATCTTGACCTTCCATTATGGCTGCTTGAGGGTCACTGAGTCATGGTCACGCAGTGGGGATGTGTGGGTGGGCCCTTGTAGTACACCGGCTGACCAGCAAGTTTCGCTTTCCACCTAAATTAGGGCGGGAATACGCCCACGGACTTAAGTCCGATCCCGCCATTTAGTCCAATTTTTTCGTATCGGACTTAAGTCCGACCCCGATCTTTAGGGGTTAAGGAAGCCATACTGGCGATCTGAGAGCAGATTACGAGAAGAGAAATGCTTAAGAAATTTGGAAGCAAAAATAGTTTAAAAAAAAATAGAAATACAAGAGATGAGAGCAATTGGACGATAGTTGGAGGGTTGAGACCGGTCACCCTTCTTTGGGACAGGTTGAATGAGAGCAAACTTCCAGCATGAAGGGAAGACGTTAGAGGATAGACAGAGACGAAAGAGTTTGCCTAGGCAAGGAGTCAGCACGGAAGCACAGTTTTTGAGTACAACAGGAGGAACACCATCCGGACCGTACGCCTTCTTAGTATTAAGCCCAGAGAGGGTAGAAAGTACATCTTTAGAAGAGATTAGGATATTAGGCATAAGTAAGAGAGAGGAGGGTGGAGAAGGAGGAATAGCACCGGAATCATCCATAGTGGAGTTTCTAGCAAAAGTTTGAGCGAAGAGTTTAGCTTTGTCAGAGGAAGAAGTGATGGTTGTGCCATCAGAGTAGGAAAGGGGAGGGAAAGACGAGGAAGAGAAATTGTTGGAGAGGTTTTTGGCTAGGTGCCAGAAAGCTTGGGAAGAGCTTGAGTTGGATAGTTCAGTGCATTTATTATTGATGAAAGAGTGCTTGGCAAGTCGAAGAACAGATTTGGCTTGATTCCGGGCAGTAACATAGGAAACATGAGAGTCTTGAGTTTTAAGGCGTCGGTACCGTTTGAATGCTTCCTCCTTATTGCGGACAGCAGTAGAACAGGCGTGAGTAAACCAAGATTTTTTAGCATTAGTCTGAGAGAAAGAGAATAGAATGTATGCTTCCATGCCCGATAGGATTACCTCGGTAATGCGTTCAGCACTCTCCGAGGGTCCCCGGCCAGGAAAGCAGAAATAATTCCATGGGAAATCAAAGAAGTACTGCCGGAGAGCCTCCCAGTCGGCAGCGCCAAAGTGCCACAAGCGCCGCCGGCTAGGAGGATCGGGTGGCCATACTGGAGAGATAGGACAGGTGACAGAGATAAGTTTATGGTCGGAGGAGCCCAAAGGAGAGAAAAGATCGACAGTATAAGAAGAAGGGCTAGAAGTTAGAAACAAGTCAAGAATGTTGGGCCGATCTCCGAGGCGATCCGGAATACGGGTGGGTTGCTGAACTAACTGCTCTAGGTCATTTAGGATAGAAAAGACGTAGGTTTGTTCACCAGATGGATCAGTAATGTGAGAGGAGAGCCATTGGCGGTGGTGAATTTGAGATCTCCTTAGATGGAGATTTCTGAGAAAGGAGAAATGGATAGAATGTGTTCCACTGTAGAGTTTTGATATTCAAAGAATCTGGGAAAGTTGGTAGAGTTAGGGGACAGATAGACAGCACAGAAATATTTAGTAAGAGAATGACAGGAAAGTTTGAGCCATAAAGTTGAGAATTCAGAGGAATCGAAATCGGGAACACAAGAGCAAGTGAGTTTGTTGTGCACATATTCACAACATTCGCCTTTGGCTTTGAAACTAGGATAGAGAAAGTAGGAGGATACCTGCAATTTATTCCTTTTGCAACGATTTCTCGATTCTTTATGCAAACATATGATACTGCTGTCTCTGCAGCATATTTTTATAAAGTTTTCATTATCAACAACATATTTCCCTAAAACTTCTGGGTAATAACCGAGCAATCAGGATGGCGAGGTACCAATTTACCATCAGCTGGAAAACAAAACTATAGTATGTGCGAAAACCTGTTCACAGACAAAGAATATTTCGTGGTAAGGGAAGTGGGAAGGACTAGAGGACATAAGTACAAGTAAAATAAAGGCAGATGCGAAGGGGATGTGATAGAAGTATTAATAAGTGGAATAAGATGGATGATGAAGTGGTGTGTGCGATGAATATATTTGTTTTAAAGAAAAGCCAGATAATGGATACTTGGGAAGAAAGACAATACGAGCTTAAGGGCTCAAATCCTGTATATTACAATTGGCTGAGTACATGTAAAACATATTATACCTGGACTAAACTTCCCTAGGAAGTTGTAAATAGTTCTTCAGTCGAGCAGTTCAAGAAGTGAGTAGATAGTGTTTTGTACACTCTGCAATGACTGAAGTGCACTACACAATCTCTCTCTTTCCAGTTAGAGTATCTCCTCGGAATGGATGACACGTTCTTTGATATATTAACAATGCCTTGTAACATAAGAAATTCAAAGTATTTGTGTCCAAATTTGTTGACACTATACTGTATATCCGACTGACCAGTATTGCAAACCAAACTCACAACAATACAAACCTCAGTAATCTAAGTTGTGGTAGGGCAAGATGTCAGGCAATTACCCTCAAATAATATTATATCAAATTCATACCAACATATCCCTAAGACCCCATAAAGCCAGTGTTACTGCCAATACATCCCTGCAGCTACAAGCTTCCAACGATTACCTACGCCAACGGTATAAAATTATCTGTACATATCATTGGTCGGATGAGCGGTCAGTAAGCTTCGTTCAGTTCATTAACCCAAGAACTGCGAAGGGCCTCAATTGAGTCTTTAGTGAGATATATTTTTTGTTTTCTTACTTTTTTCCATAGGTAAAAAAAGTGAAAACAAATACAAATATCTCACTACAGACTCAATTGAGGACCTTCGCAGTTCTTGGGTTAATGCTGGTTGTATGTTCTGGTAATACTGTTAGTGTGTATTATGGTGGACACTGATGGTGGTGGTGGAGTTTCTTGGGACAGATCATCGCAGGCTTCATTGTTCATAAATGTGACGCTTCTGCATAGTAGCCACGTGCGGGCATGCGCGCGCGTCGGCTGCCCAGCCGTTTAGAAACCGTCTGGCGGCAGCCGGCCGGCCGGCTTTTCCTTAGTATATATCCTACGACAATGTAACTAATGTCTGGGATATTCTTATGTTGTTTCACAGCTTGAAGCTGCCCTTATTCTTAACCAACACATCTTAGTATATTTTATTCTCGATAGTTGATTGTTTCATTATAATATATAAGATGTAAGTCTAGTGAGAGTGGGAGGAGACAAGCGGGAGAGAGAGACCGGCTGGGGGACGTTGCTTCGCGCGGAGAGTCCAGCTTGGGACGAGCCTGATGTTGCCATATGCATTTGATCGCAACGTTAGGCTTAGTTTCGACTCACGCACGGGGTAGACGATTTTGACCCGGCAACTGTGTTGAGTGTTGCCAAGCCTGGGATGTATTCTGCATGCCTAGCGCGGGGTCCAGACAGATTCAAGACTCAGAGCTCACCTCACTGTCGTACCCTTCGGACCCCCTTGATATCTATCCCTCTCAACCCCACTTAGAAACTTTCTCTCTTACTTTGTATACCTTCCTTCCACTACTTCACCAATCTATTTAATTATCCCATCCCCTTGATAGACCTTATATCTATTATTGTATTAACGACGAGCTCTCAGATAACTAGATAGGATTTTGGGTCATATGCAGAGATTTAATTGTTAATGAGACCTAGGAAGCTTTTTTGTTGTCTCATATTTGGTGGTTTCATGCTTGCTAGTGTGTTCTTGTGTCAGGTTAGCAGGGGCTAGACCGGAGGGGAGGCTTTTTACGATCCTTTAAGTAAAGTCTGCTGGTGCGAGTCCTGTGGACCCGCACGACTTTACTAGGATACCCGTGGGAGTCTGGGGGCATTTTCTTGTCTGTGTCCCTGTGTGTCTAGTGTTGTGTTGTGTGAGGGCCCTTGCCTAGTCCACTCAGCACTGCGCTAGCACGTCTTGCTTTTGTTTTAGGGTCGCCAGGAGAGAGTCAGATACTTGCGATCTGAGTCTCTCAAGAGAGCACCCTTTCAATTAGAGTAATTTGGCGCACAGACTTGGGAACGTCCCTAGGCTAGAGCAGGTGGCTCAGCCCGGGTATCCGAAGCCTATATCCTTCCGGCTAGACCTCTGCCACCTGGCAGATTAACAGCTAGGAGTTTATTATCTCTGCATGCTTGTTACTGTGCCACAGTTTACCGTTTTTGTGAGCATTGTGAGTCAGGTTGTGGCTTAGAGACTCTGTCCGAGCAGGCTTGCCTGACTAAGAGTGAGAAGCACACCTGTATGTGGTTATGTTGCGAGTTGCTGCCTTTATTTAATTATACCTATGCCATTATACACTGTATGGCCTATCACTAGTATTTATTCCTGCTTATGAGTTAAGAGTTCTCTAAATCCGTAACGTATTTTCTTTGCTAAGCATCAGATCCTACAGTAGCCGCATGCAGTTTAGAAACCCGCATCTTGTCTACCTGTACGATGTTTTGAGGACTGTTTGCTTTCACCTTCTTTCACGCAGGGGTGATTAGTTGTATTAATTAACGTAACGTTAAATGTACTTTCTTCTAGTTTGTTATTAACTCCTTGCGACATATATGACGCGATCGCGTCATATGAATAAGTCCACCAAAAACTCATATGATGCGATCGCGTCATATGGACTTATCTCTATACCTCTCCAATAAGTTTATGACGCGATTTTGCATCATATGAGCTCAGTAAGTCCGATAAGTTACCATACGATAAAAACGTTGGTGGCAACCTCAGCCTCCTGCGATAATTCTAACGGCCGCAGTGTTGTTGTGAGTGTAGTGCGAGGCAGTGGCAATGATCCTGGGGCTCCCGCCTCCTCGGACTTACTGGAACATAATATGTTAAATTGAGTTAAATTGTTTCTGCAATTTAATTCCGTTATCTATCTTTTCCTTGAAGCTTTAAGTCAACTTAATTGTGTGATCTTTTATATAGCCTGCTTGACTATCAGCAGTCTATAGTGCGTGCACCCTGTAACCGAGTCATAGGATACCTCGTTGTCCAGGCAGGACTCTTGAGGGTTTAGGGTGGTTTGTTGCCTGGGTTTATAGATAAGGGTTGGATCTAGCGTTTTCCGTTGTTGCTTGTTGCCGCATACCTAGTCCAATAGAAAGAGCCCAGTGTTTATATATCCCAGTACGTAACATAACGTTTACCAGGACCAGTCAGTGGCTGTGTAATGACCGGGAACCAAATCATAATTGCTAAGCTAATTGGCCAAGATAATGTGTGGGCGGCTGTTATGTGTGTGGTTGAGCGAGTGTTCTGAATATAAGGGGTATTTGTTTTTGTGTGTATTCTGAGTGCATTTTTGTGTGATTTGTGTAGTGGGCATAGACTCCTTTAAAGAATGACTGAAACCTCCCATGCTCGGGGTTTGTAACTTGAGTCTGAAGGATTAACTTGAGTCCTTGGCTAAAATGACTTCTATAAGGGCTAGAGACACAATCTCGGGGTCCAAATAGGGGTTTTTGAGGACGGCGAGTTCACTAGCGACATTTTCAACACCACCTGGGGTGATCTTCAAGGTCAAAAGGTCATATTTCAAGGTCAAATTAGTGAATTTTGGTAATTTTTGCCCGTTATTTGTGTCTAACTCATAAACGGTGAGAGATGGCTGATTGTAATAAGAGGCAAGTTTGTAGAGCTGTCCAAATTTGATATTTATTATCCATAGACTCCTTTAAAGAAGGACTGAAACCTACCATGCTCAGGGTTTGTAACTTGAGTATGAAGGATTAACTTGAGTCCTGGGCTAAAATGACTTCTAGAAGGGCTAGAGACACGATCTCGGGGTCCAAATAGGGGTTTTTTAGGACGGCGAGTTCACTAGCGACATTTTCAACACCACCTGGGGTCATCTTCAAGGTCAAAAGGTCATATTTCAAGGTCATATTAGTGAATTTTGGTAATTTTTGCCCGTTTTTTGTGTCTATCTCATAAACGGTGAGAGATGGCTTTTCTTTAAAACTGCCCTTCTGAGTTCCACGATCATGGTCACTTTGGTTTGGTCCCATCTCTCAACCCCCTAGCCTTCCCCAGGTGTACTTTGCAATATGCGAGCTTCTTCCCTTCATCTTCTAGCTCAAGTAGAGCGAATCCACATTTCATTCTCTGCTATTATTTTTTCCCACATTTTAAATTGTAGCATCGTTACTATTTTTGTTGCATTTAAATGGGTGAGATTGGAATATTATTTGTTGTTGTTCCGATTGGTTTGTCAATATCTCACCTCTTGCCACCAAAACGTAGAATATATATTTCTATATTACTATACTTTAGGTGGATAAAAGACAGCCAATCGTAAACAAAACACTGTATTCACAATCTGTTCCCATACAAATTTACACTTACTTCTTATAATTTAATCACTAGTACCCTTAGCCTGACATGGTATTAGAATTGGACAACTCCTCCCCTCAAATGAAACATGTTATAACCAAGTATGAATAATTCCATTAGGTAGTGCAGTACTTTACTTCGGATGTTACTCCTATTAAAGCCTGCCTAACTCAAGGTTATTTAAATATATAGATGGAGATTTCAGTCCAATCCTACTAACATCTCATCAAGCTCAATTAATCAAGCATTAATGTATACAATACTTTCCTGCATGGCCAATAATAACAATACAACCTACCGAAACACAATGACTCCCACAAAATATATTTTCTAGTCCATGCACAAAAGAAACATATGCTTAACACTTGTCATGCTTCTCTTACAGTCTATGGACACATACCTTAATATCTACTGGCTAATATTATACTACAGTATACCCAAATAACGATCATCACTACAATCTCATATATACTATGCAAATGTGTGTAAGCTTGTCAGAGCCAATGCAACCAGAATGCTTACTACACACGCATGAACCTACTAATAAACCCAACTATAATATTATCACTTCTTCCTCTGACAAAGCTGAACTCTTCACTAACACTTTCGCTAAAAACTCCACAAATTAATGTTTGTATTCACACTTTAACATTCACACATCATATGCATTACAATACTGCCTAAGAAGCTAGTTAAAACCAATGCACTCAAAACACTAAACAAGTATACATGTCGCTATAGTATCGGTGGCTACAATTCCTGCAATCACATACATGCACCCACTAATACACCCAGTCGGTTAGTGAATGCTCGATTCTCGCATTTAACATTATTTTATGCAACAGATACATTGTCTTACTGCATTATGAAACTGGTTAAGAAATACCCTTCGAGGTTCACTTTAGGCTCGATTCGCTCTAATTGGAATATTCAAATAGCTTTTAGGCATCTTGATTTCTCCCTAAAAATGTATTATCAAACATATAACTTGATAACACATCATGGGTTTCTTCATTAGTCAAATTAGACAATGAAGCCATGTGAAATATTGTCTAAATTCTCTCTAAGGGAGGTTAAGCTAACATCAGTATAACTAAATGGTTATCTAATTAATTTTTCCTTTCTTAATAATTTGCAGACCAAACGAATCCTAAAAACAAATATACTGCGGCTCGCTTTGTCCTTCACCCTCGCTCTTCCTTACTTTGGTTAGGCAACTTATTGTCATGGGAACGTTGTACTATTCAGCTCCTAAACCCCTGGGCTCCCCAAAACAAGTTCGTCCCTCCTACGAGGTATTGAGTGGGACCGTCAAAGTACTTAGATGAGACTGTAACGGGTGCCCAGACACAGAATTAGCTGACGAGGTACTCAGTCGGGTCGACCCTTCTTGAGGTACTCAGAGGGGTGAAATTGACTTGGTGGAGGTGGACTGAGGATTTTTGTTGTCTATGTGTATGAAGGAGAGAAAAGGCAAAGCTGCCTGCAGCCAGTGCCGCCCTCCCCCCCTCCCCCCCTCCCCCCAAAAAAAGGGTTAAAAGAATGACATATAGCAATAATATGTTTTGTTGGTGTATTGGAAAGAAATGTGATGTGCTTGTTTAATGTAGTGAAAATAATAGGAGGAGGTGTTTGTGAGTACTAGCTGGCTTACTCTCTGTGTAGATACAAACAGAGATACAAACAGATACAAAGCAAAAATCTCCATCCAAGGAGATTTCAACGTCCACCACCGCCAATGGCTCTCTTCTCTTTCTACTGACCAACCTGGTGAACAAGCCTACATCTTTTCTATCCTAAATGACCTAGAGCAGTTAGTCCAGCAACCCACCAGTATCCCGGATCGCTTTGGAGATCGGCCTAACATTCTTGACTTATTTCTAACTTCTAACCCTTCTACTTATACTGTAAATTTGTTCTCTCCTTTGGGCCTCTCCGACCATAAGCTTATCTCTGTCACCTGTCCTATCTCTCCGGTACGGCCACCCGATCCTCCCAGCTGGCGGCGCTTGTGGCACTTTGGCGCTGCCGACTGGGAGGCTCTTCGGCAGTACTGCTTTGATTTTCCATGGAATGACTTCTGCTTCCATGGCCAGGGACCCTCGGAGAGTGCTGAACGCATTACTGAGGTAATCCTCTCGGGCATGGAGGCATGCATTCCATTTTCTTTCTCTCAGTCTAATGCAAACAAATCTTGGTTTACTCACGCTTGTTCTACTGATGTCCGCAATAAGGAGGAAGCATTCAAATGTTACCGTTGTTTTCAAACTCAGGAATCTCATACTTCCTATGTTACTGCCCGGAATCAAGCCAAAACTGTTCTTCGACTCGCCAAACACTCTTTCATCAATAATAAATGTACTGAACTATCCATCTCTAGCTCTTCCCAAGCCTTCTGGCATCTAGCCAAAAACCTCTCCAAAAAAAAATCTTCTTCATCTTTCCTTCCTCTTTTTCACTCTGATGTCATTATCATCACTTCTTCCTCTGACAAAGCTGAACTCTTCGCTATCACTTTCGCTAAAAACTCCACTTTGGATGATTCCGGTGCTATTCCTCCCTCTCCACCCCCCTCTCTCCTACTTATTCCTAAAATCATAATCTCTTCCAAGAATGCACTTTCCACCCTCTCTGGGCTTAATACTAAGAAGGCGTACGGACCGGACGGTGTCCCTCCTGTTGTACTAAAATACTGTGCTTCCGTGCTGACAATAGTTTGCCTAGGCAAACTATTCCATCTTTGTCTCTCCTCTAATGTATTTCCTTCTTGCTGGAAGCTTGCTCTCATTCAACCTGTCCCAAAGAAGGGTGACCGCTCTCAACCTTACAACTATCGTCTAATTGCTCGTATTTCCTGTATCTCTAAAGTTTTAAAACTATTCTTGCCTCAAAATTTCTTAAGCATTTATCTTCCCATAACCTCCTCTCAGACCACCAGTATGGCTTCCTCAAGGGCCGCTCTACTGGTGACCTTTCTTATCTTACTAACCTTTGGTCATCCTCCATTTGGGACTTCGGTGAGACTTTTTCTGTTGCGCTAGACATATCGAAGGCTTTCGATATAGTCTAGCACAAATCCTTTATTTCCAAACTACCTTCCTTCGGTTTCTATCCCTCCATCTGTGCCTTTGTCTCTAATTTCCTTTCCGGCTGTTCCATAGCTGCGGTTGTGGACGGCCACCGTTCACTTCCTCAACCTATCAACTCCGATGTTCCTCAGGGTTCTGTCCTATCTCCAATTATCTTATTTGTATTCATTAACAACCTTCTCAACTGCACCTCCAGCCCCAATCACTCATATGCTGATGACTCTACATTGCACTATTTAACTATCCTTCCTCGAAATCACTCGCAGCAGGAACTCCAAAACTCACATAATGAGGCTATATAGCACCTATCTTCTGATCTTTCTACTATTTATAACTGGGGCAGAGAAAACTTTGTTACTTTCAATGCTTCCATAACTCAATTTCTCCATCTGTCTACTCGTCACCCCCTTCCAGAAAACTATGACCTACTTTTCAACAACATACAAATTAACCCTTCATCTACTCTTAATATTCTTGGTGTTCTTTTCCTACTGATCTCTCTTGCTAAAACAGCTTCCCAGAAGCTGGGTGTGCTCAACCGGTTCCGGGAGTTCTTTACCCCTGCGCAGCTTCTTGCTCTGTACAGGGGCACAGTGCGTCCATGTGTTGAGTATTGTTCACACGTGTGGGGAGGATCCTCTCACACAGCACTTCTGGACAAAGTAGATGGAAAGCCTTCCATCTCATTAACTCATATCCACTCACCAATTCTCTGCAGTCTCCCTCTGCAGATATCATCTAGGAATATCATCATCTCAGGCATTCTCCCCAAGATCGACGCACCTGACAAATTCTACGACAAGGCTTTCAGCACAAATAGCCGACTAAAACATTTGTGTCTGAGGGAAGAAGTTGAATTCATCAACCTCTGGGACAACTTCTACAACCAGCCTACTCTGTTCCGCAAGGATGGCACTCATCTAAACCCTGTGGGTTCAGCACGCATGGGTCGTCTCCTACACGAAGCAGTCCGCAGCCATGGATCAAAAAACGCCATCCGAGAAGAAGCAGCAGTGACATAAATCATCCAACGCCAAGAAAAAAACAGAGGCAACCGAGTACCACCAGCGATAAGGACCGAAGACAGCGAGGACCGAGGACAGCCATGAACATAAATGTAGATCCGACAAGAACCAAAAATATTATTAAAGAGCGTTCCGTGAGTTCTAAAATAACAAATTTAAAGGTTTTCTATGCAAACGCTCGTAGCATACGCAATAAATTTTCAGATTTAGAGGAGCTAGTGTTTACAGAAAATTATGATGTGATTGGCATAACAGAATCTTGGCTCAATACAGAAGATAGAGACTTTTTAGCAGAGTATTCACTTCCCGGTTATGTAATGTTTGAGAAAAGCCGAATAAATAAAAATGGAGGTGGCAGTTTACTTTATATCAAAGAAAGTCTTAACCCTACCCTCTTGTCAAAACCTCAAATTGTGAACGTCGACGCATCTTTTGTGCTAATAAAGAATAATAAAGGTACCAAATAATACTTGCATTAATATACAGACCCCCAGCTCAATCAGTGCAAACTGACCGAGAAATTTACGAACAAATTGCAGATGTAAGTAACTCACAAGATACCGTAATTTTTGGTGACTTTAATTTACCTGTGACCAAGTGGGGCGATACTCTTACTTCACACTCCGGACATGACTTGTATACGAACTTGCAAGAGAGTTCGCTTTATCAATTTGTTGGAACGCCGACCCGTGGTAATAACGTTCTTGACATTGTACTTGCAACAAAAGAAGAATTAATAGAGAATTTGAATGTTGGTGATGAATTCAGTAACAGCGACCATCGTACGATAACTTTCACTTTAAAGTTTACTAGTAACGAACCAAATAGTAGCATCGAAAAAGTCCCTAATTTCAAGAAAGCAAACTTCCATAAACTTAGAGCTATGTTTAAAGAAACTGACTGGAGCTTTTTAATTCACAATAACGACATAAATACATCTTGGAAGTTATTCGAAGCCACTTACCTAAAAGCAGTGCAAGACTGCATACCATCGAAAACTCGGCGTCCAGGCCATAATAATAAGCCCAAATGGTGGAATAAAGATATTTCAAACTGCCTGCTTGCTAAAAAATTTGCTAATGATAGATTAAAATCCTCACAAAATGACGAAGAACGGCTGAAATTTGTAGAGCTACGACGCAAAGCCAAAAAGTTAATTAAGCAAAGTAAAAAGACCTTAGAGTTACATATTGCGAATCAAAGTAAAACAAACCCGAAAGAATTCTATAGTTATATCAGAAAGAAAAAAGTCGTTACTTCAACTGTTGGACCGTTAGTCGATGAAAATGGAGAATACACCAAAGACGAAGAACAAATGAGTAATGCCCTCAATACCTTCTTTGCATCAGTTTTTACAACAGAAGACCTCAGTGATATCCCTACACCATCGCCGATTCAGATTGATAATTCAGATGTTCTAAGCAATATCACCGTTACAGAGAGAGAAGTATTGAATTGTTTAGATAAACTCAAGGTAAATAAAACGCCTGGACCTGATACAATCTCGCCTAGAGTTCTAAAGGAAGCTAAGGATGAGCTCTCTAAACCACTGACATTACTATTCAATAAATCCTTGCAGTCTGGAACTATGCCCGATCAGTGGAAGCTAGCCAACGTAACACCGATATTCAAAAAAAGGCAGCAAATCCCTACCCAGTAACTATCGTCCAATTAGCTTAACCTCAGTTGTATGTAAAATGCTAGAAACGGTCATACGAGACAGACTCGTAAATCACTTAGAGGAAAATAACATACTTAAAGATACTCAACACGGCTTTCGTAAAAAACGTTCCTGTTTAACAAACCTCTTAGACTTCTTCCACGATATCCTCAACCTCTACGATGAGAGTAAAGCTGTAGATATTATATACCTTGATTTTCAAAAGGCCTTTGACAAAGTTCCCCACAAACGTTTACTGCTAAAACTAAAAGCGCATGGAATACAAGACGGTGTGTTGAAATGGATAGAAAATTGGCTCAGCGACAGAAAGCAAAGAGTAGTCATAAACGGTAAGGCATCAAAATGGACCAATGTAAGTAGCGGGGTACCCCAGGGATCGGTACTAGGACCAATTCTCTTTCTAATTTACATCAACGACATAGATGAGGGTCTCACCTGTACAATCTCAAAATTTGCTGACGATACAAAAATTGCAAATAGCGTACTCTCAAAAGAACAAGTTGACGATATGCAACACAATCTAGATAAATTGTCATGTTGGGCCCAAATTTGGCAATGAGTTTCAATGCGGATAAATGTAAAGTACTACATATCGGATACCTAAATGAGAAAGCAAACTATTCGATGAATGGCACTCAGCTTAAGAATGTAAACAGAGAAACCGATTGGGAGTAACAATATCGAGTAACCTAAACCGAGTCAACAATGTTCAGAAGTTGTTAAGAAGGCAAACAAAATAATTGGCTTTATAGGCAGGTCATTTGAGCATAAATCCAAAGAAGTTATCCTAACCCTTTACAATTCATTAGTCCGCCCTCTTCTGGAATACTGCGTTCAATCCTGGTGCCCTTATTACCAAAAAGATATAAACAAGCTAGAACGAGTTCAACGTAGAGTTACCAAAATGATACCTAGCCTAAAGAACAAACCATACGAAGAGCGTCTTAGAGAATTAAATCTATTTCCTATAACCCAGCGCAGATTAAGAGGTGACTTAATTCAAGTGTTCAAAATCATCAAAGGCATCGACAATATGAACTGTAGTAAGTACTTCACTATCGACCAATCTAATTACACGCGGGGAAACGGTTGCAAAATTATTGGTAAATCTTTTAACTCACACGAATCTAAGAATTTCTTCTTCAATCGAGTTGTCAACTTGTGGAATGGGCTTCCCCGAAACGTTATAGACTGCATCACCGTGATTCATTTAAACTCCGCCTAGACAAATATCTCGCATCAAACCCGCGACTGACTGCGTTTGTAAATGAATAACTTTATTTTATCCCCCCCTCAGTTACTAACCCATCTGTCCCCTACTAACTTCCTAATCCTGCCACGGACATTAGTTCCAGGGCAGTAATTCCCTTTCCAATGTTCCCTTACCCACTCTAAACCACTGTTTGGACACTTGATCCTCAGTGTTTTGGAGGACAAGCAACCTAGAAGGGTCACTAGATCTGTTGTTGCTTGATTTCCTTTGTACTCCTTTGTACTCTTCGCCGCAATGTTGCATTTCTCTCACTATTCTACCACTATTACAATAATCAGTGTTCCTCAGAGCTCTCACAGTGTATACCACCCCCCTTCATAGAGCACGTACCACCCGTCTTGCAACACAATCTCACCCCTACTCTGCTCAACTTTCCAACCCAAGAGTAAAATGCTACTCTCAATCTTTCTTCTATTCAACAGCTGAGCTCTGGAACTCTCTCCCAGAATCAGTCTTTCCCTCTTCCTTTGACTTAAATTGCTTCAAACTCAGTGTGTCCAGGCATTTTGGCTCGAACGTCCCTTGATTTTGGCCCTGTCACACTTTCAACTCTGGGAGAGGCACTCGATACAGGCAGTTCTGCCTTTTGCCTTCTTCATTCACATAGAAAAACAAATTGAAACAGGCGTTCCAGCAACTCCTTATCCCATGCCTATGAGGCCTCCCCTGGGCATTGCCCTGCTTGATTGGTGTCTGCAATCTCCCCAGACTAAGGTTTGGTGAGGTGTGTGCCATTTATGCTCCACCTGGGGTTGAGGGCAGGAAGGTCTCTCTATTCCTCTACCTGTGAACTGACTGCTTGTCATTTTCACTCTTTGGACTCAGTTAGTTGTGAGTGGGGGATTCCTCGAGTGACATAGTGGGGTACTCTCCGAGAGAAATAGTGACTTTTTTTTTTCGACAAAAGGCAAACTGCCTGTGACGAGTGCCTCCCCAAGAGTTGAAAGAGTGATAGGGCCAAGATCAAGAGACGTTGGAGCCAAAATGCCTGGACACACAGAGTTTGAAGCAATTCAAGTCATAGGAGCGTAGCTTGTGACGTTAGCGGCTTCATAGAGGAAGGTATTGGTGGGGAGTACTGTGCTGTTTACTGGGAGGTTGCAGGTGTTGGTGTGATAGCTGCGTGGTTTGTTGCGGCTTCTCTTTATGTTGAATCGAGCATAACAAGTAGACTAGATGGAGAATGAGTTAGGACAGGTTTATGCTTTGGTTACGTTTGGTGTGTGCAGTTAAATAGACTTTTGAATACCGACAAATTAGCTTTTGACGAAATGACCGTAAATCCACTACAAGAGGCTAATCATGTTACTCTCTTATCACCATTATTTATCCGTGTCTAATTCCAAGAAAGAAATAACGAGACGGCGAATAGATTTTAGTGCTTTCTATCTTAAATGTTTTCCAGACTTGACAGTGATCAGAATATGGTAGAAAGCTAGTGCATAAATATCCTGTTCTTGGACGGACTACAATTTGCTTATATTTTTCTACTTCATCATTAGCTGGTTTCTCTTTTCTTGTTCAATTGTCGTGAAGGTCAATTCTATTATTTAAATGTGTCCCGTGTTGTGCTCCATACCAGTAAGTAGGCAAAAAATGCTGAGCTGTTCGATTTTGCCATGAATTATTCTGTAATACTGTTTTCAATCTAAAATCTTCGTATTTGTGTTTTGCTTCCAGCTTCTTTATGATATAGTTTATTTGTTTTTTCTACACTTTTCTTTCTCAGATCAATGAATTTCGGAGACACTTACTCCATCGCCTGGCAGGTCTAACACAACAACAGATACACTTGTGTTACAAAACCACGAATTATAGTGAATTACAATGATTTCATAAAGTCTAAGAAAAATGACATAGTATGAACCATGTGAAAAAGACTACATAGGTAAACCTAAATGCGGACTTGCAAACAACATAAATTACATAAAATCACATGTGTGTTAAGTTCACGACAAAATACCTAAGTATTGTAAAATATATAAATAAAAATACGAAAAATATCGTACATTTAGAAGAGTTAGAGAACGCTAGAAACACAGCAGGCCAGTTTATTTATTATTGCGACCTAGTGTAGGCTTTAATTTAACTGGAATTAGGGACTCCACAATGGTATGGTCCTCTCTGTATCGATACAATTCAAGGACTGAAATATTCTCCTCCATCAGTGGGTGATCTGACTCACGGGGGTGTTGAGGTATAGCACTGTAAGGGGGATTACTGTATGGTTTATGACTTTTAACTGATTTTACCTTGTGTTCAAAGATATGTGTCTTAAAAGTTGATGTTTTGTGCAACTTATATACATAGCATTACAGCAATTACATTGCCATTTGTAGACTAAAGAAGCCTGTAATCCTTTAGGAATTAAAGAAGATCTTTGAACTTGAAGAAAGTACTGATTGTGTACGTAGGTAGGGTTGAAAGTAACTCTTGCTATAATCTGAGGGCAAGATTAATTTAGGAACTTATTGAGTTGATTCTATAATGAGAGACTGATTTTACCCATGAATGAAATTGGGAAATACACAATAGCCCTGTCAACTATAGTGGGTTGTTCTTCCGGATGTACGACCTGTTGCAATTGTTTGTCAATATAGGAGTCGGTGTATTTGGTGTTAAAACCATTAGCAAAAGGGTCTTTATCGGAAAATTGAATTCGAAGTCAAGGCTAAGGTAATTTTAGGAGATAAAATAAGCTCTGGTGACTAGTGTTGATATGATATTTAACTTGAATGAGATTAGGATGAAAGAGGATTTTTTTTTTTTTTTTAGGTAGGCCGGCATTAAAATTAGTTGGGGAAAGAATTATAACATTTATTTTGTACTGGGACATTCATAGTATGGTACAAAGTTGAGAAGTATTGTATACTATTGATACTTAACCTAACACCTGTCTGTCTGTCTGTCTGTCTGTGTGTGTGTCTGTGTGTGTGTGTGTGTGTGTGTGTGTGTGTGTGTGTGTGTTTATTTTAACACAAATTACGCCGAGAGAGAGAGAGAGAGAGAGAGCCATTCACCAGGTAATTACAGGTATCATTGTTTCCTGATCAGGTATTTATGGAATAATAGATAAAGGACCATTGTTTCAGTCACGGGTTTTCAGTTAGCGCCATACATAACAGGGACTGATTTGACGTAGCTTTATTGGTAATTCCGGTACCAATTAATCTTGCTCCACTAATATTCTTATCCACACTCGACCTGCTTTGTTAAAATATCGATACCTCTTTTTTTTTTTTTTAATATATACAAGACTCACTTTGGTCACTTCAGAAGAAAACAAATATCCGTTCATTTACAGAGAGAGAGACTGTATAATACTCTATGCTAACCTTTTCATCGGCACACCTTGACATTAGTGATGCTAGAAGATTTGTTCGTGTATCAGTCCAACGCTTGATTAGAAGTTATGGTAATTCTCGATTTTTAATGCTGCATGTGTGGGGGAATCAATCAATCAATCAATCAATCAATCAATCAATCAATCAATCAATCAATCAATCAATCTCTCTCTCTCTCTGTATTATACACGGCTTCCGTTGATTTTGTTGGCCACTTAATCTATTGTGGCTACAACCGAAATCTAGTGATGTGTGGGATGATACTGGGATCCCTGTAAGGTAGATTAATCAGCCCTCACATTTAGCCCAGCCTTTTGACGCCGACACAGGTTGGATAATGGATATACTGTACATTGGATATCATGTGCAAGGCAGGGATAGATTTTAGTTTTTTCTTTTGTAATTGTTTGTTTTATTTATTTATGTATTTATTTTTTAAGGAGACAAAACACAGGCTGGCTGTAAATATTGTTTCCCCCAAATCCAAAAGAGAGACAGAGAGCCAAATTCATGGGGCCGTTGGGGTCAAATGCCTGGACACACGACATTTAAAGGAGTCTACGTCATAGGATGAAGGAAAGATGGATTGAGGGAGAGAGTTCCAGAGTTCACTTGTTGAGTAGAAGAAAGACCGAGAAAATTAGCTAATTCTTGGGTTGGAGAGCTGGACAGACTAAGAGTGTATTCTGTTTATTACCATTATTGTGTACATGTATTCTATGATATTATAGTCTATTAATTATAAGTAGGCCAATAATCTTAACTCTAAACTATTGTAACTTAGAATGGGCTGGAACAAACGGGTTGTAATTGTCCACACATATTACCTTGTTGAATCTTTTCAAATGGTAGAAATAACAACTCAATTAATTAAGCCCCTTTAGAATGATCAAAGTTTAAGGTCTGGATTTCTGGCTTCTACAAACCATAAGTTGTATCATAAATCAGCCAGCTATGATAATCTACGGTCAGTCTAGTTTCCGAGTCCAATGTGAAAGAGCCTCAAAATAGTACAAGAATAAACTTGCTCCTCAAATATTGCCGGATAAAGCGCTCGTGTGACACCGGCTTAATTTTGGCGTTCTCCTTTTCGTGACCAGTTTCTTTCTGCATGCTTAACCCTTTGACTACCAGGGACGTGTGTTATATTATATTCTAGCTATATAATAACGATATTATCAGCCTAGGAAGGATCTGTGGTAGCCAAAAGGGATGAATGAAATAGTCCGTAGCCTTTTGATAGGTAGAGGTCCTTCCTAAACTGAATAACACCACCTAATAGTAGCCAGAATATAAGGAATAAGACGTCGTTAGTACAGAAAGGGTTAAGGCGATGTTATACGAGTACTTTTTCGGCCAATTTTCGATGAACAAAATGTGTTATCGTATTATTTTGAGGCACTTTCGCATTGAAGTCGTAAACTACCGTAGATCGAAGGTGGATTACATTAGCTAGTTTAAGGGAGCCCACCTCGTTTTTATTTTTATTTTTTCTCTCTCTCTCACTCTCTCCCCCTCTCTCTCTGGGTTGTATCCATTCGGCCCCATTCAGCCTACTGTTTTAAGACGTTTATCCCCATTAAGGTGTTGATTTTTTTCTGGCGAGCGGTAACGAGTCAGCATATTTATTTTGATGTTGTTTTACAGCAAACTAAATTTGTATATTTTTCGATTGAAAAATGTCTTCGGCGAAGCCGGATTTCTCCATACAATGCTTGCCGCTCGCCAGGAAGAAATCGACACCTGGATAGGGATCAACGTCTTAAAACAGTTGGCTGAATGGGACCGAATGGACACAACCCAGAGAAAGAGAAAAACAAAGCAGGGCACCCCCTTAACCCTTTGTGGGGCGGAGTGTTTTTGGAGATAGTGCAAATTCGCGCGCTCATAGGTCCCAATTTGCTTGATCCCTCGCATGATCAAATTTGGGCGCTTGCCCTATAAAGGGTTAATGTGAAAGAGTCTCAAAATAGTACGAGAATTAAACTTGGTCATCAAAAATTGTCGGTAAAAGTGTTCGTGTGTCGTCGCCATAATTTACACACACATTACCCATCCTTCACTGTCTCATTTAACAATATTTTATCTTCGGCTTTCTTCCATCCTCCCTCGCTCAGAAAACTATTGTTCCCGCATTTGTCTTACATTTAGGTTTAAGCCGCCTGAAGAAGCAGGAAGGCGTGTTATTTCTATCTCACTCTCTCTCTCTCATTCACTCTCACTCTCTCTCTCTCTCTCTTTCTCCTTTTCTACATGTCTGAGTTCTTTTGCCCAGAAGCCATATACTTGTCCGTGTATTTGTTTGTATTTGTTTGTTATAATTAACCAAAATGCCTGAGGAAGGGAATCTTATTTCAAGCCGTGACTACGTGAAATGTAAGCGATATACAAACGAGATTCCTGTTCACTACTTCAAGCTTTTATATTTGTTTGTATTCTGTACTCACTCTTTTCATGTACAATTATAATCCTGTACAAATATCTAGTATGTTGTTGTTGTTGTTGTTGTTCCCCAGGCTGTCTGGCCGAACAGCCCCAAGGTCTCGAGCAAGGCCAAGGCCATAAACGAGCGCCCCCCACAAAATCCTCCCTGCTTACCACTAACAAAGCCCGGGTGACCGAAGCCACTCCAAGGCAGGGAGCTGAGGAAGGTGCGGAAACGCCCGGGAAACCAAAGCCCCACCCAAGGCCCTGTGCCCCTCAGCAATTATGAAGGGAAAGTTGAGGGGTAAGGGAAAAATGTGACGCTTTGGCTCCCAATCTGCCAACTTCTAGGTTGGCAGTAGGGAGGTCAATCCACGGAAAAGACGCCGCCACTTGAGATCTAGAAGATATATAAGTAAAAGGAACAGTCAGAGTAAGCTATGGGTATGGCAGAGATCGCTCAGTTCTCACTCGGATAGACCAGCCCATCACCACATGACTAGAACCCAATCCTCTCAGCATCAGCTAGGAAAGGCCCTAGAAAGCCGCCTTTGGCGGGGGGATAGCTCCCCTATTTCAACTCCTTTCGGGGTTGGGCACCCACCCTAGTATGTAGTACGTTACAGCAGATATAAACAAATGCCTAAATACAAAGAGAGAAACAACTGACACAGAAAACAAAACATATACAGTAGATGGAAGCAAGCAAAATAATGTCTTTGGACTAAAAAATTAGTAGTAACATTTGTTAAAAATGGGGCATGGAAGACGACGTTTCGCATATAGCTTAATCAGGCCAATGGCCTGATTAAGCTATTAGCGAAACGTTGTCAATAATTAAGTGCGCCTCCTCAGCAGATGTATTTATTCATTCTGTCAACTGTTCTAACTATATTTGTTATTACGACTAGTGTTATTGTTGTTATAGGGCAGATAAACAAACAGTGGCCGTGGTGTACAATGGTCTGGGGAGGGAGGCGTCAGCTATTACTGGATGTTTACAGTTTACGGACTTTGTAACTATAAGCTATTTTACATACATTCACTTCATCCATGTTTGGAGCTGATTTACCAACCTAACATAGGCCAACTAAAGCTTAACTAAGCCGAACATAACTTCAGCTAAACTACCTTAACCTAATATTGTACAACACAATCCCACTCTCCCATATCAAGTTCCCTTTCACCTTTAACCCTTCCTACCCGGTCTGCCTTAGGTAAGGACAGCACGAAAGAAGGGCCGCTACCCGGTATGCCTTATCTAAGGCATAAGCTTAATAGCCTAATTAATCTTGGTCCGAACGCCGTGCGTACGACGTATGTCAACAAACCCAAGCGTTCGTCACCGCACCTCCGAAAACAAGAAGGAGAAGACTCCTCAATTTTATTGTTCTGATGTCATGACGAAATTAGTGTCTAAAAAGCCCCCATATTGGCAACATCTCTGCAATATTGGCTCCACTGAAATCGTCATCACAACTGAACCAGTTGACTTACAGAGCTCTACTCAATGCCAAAATACAGATTGAAAACCGCACTACGATTATAGATGAGTGGGAAAGTTCTAGCAGTGAAAATAAACATAAATACGGTAGCCTAGGCCTAGACGTTTTTCAGCCATATCGCCCGGGTAGGGGCGACCGTTATTGGGTAAGACAGCCCGGGGAGGAAGGGTTAATATCCTTCTTTGCACACACTATTTGCCTGTCTACTCTACACCCAACACACCTGAATCTTTCGTGTCACCCCACCTAATGCTCCACCCATCATTTCACTCCACTTATACTCATAATATTCCCGATTTCGCTAGAAAGAGGCCTGTGTTTTGCTGAATTGAATGTTGTTGTCTCCGGAATCATTGATATACTACTTCTAAACGGCTGCCTCCACAACATTGGATATTAAGACCAAAGCAAAGGATGAAGCAGGTTGGTGGATGGACTAGCCACCCTCCACTGTTGTAAAATAGTGCTAAAGATATACATAAAGGTTCTCGGGAGTCAGAAGGACCCTAAGTTGAATGGTCAATCCTGTAAGTCCTTGAATAAACTTACACGAGTCCTTCTCACGGGGTACAGGTCCATTTGGGGGCTGTTTGTCTATGGCCATAGTCCGTCTATGGCTACCCTCATAAAGGAGAGTAAGGCGTTGGGCATAGATAGATAGGGTTGCTTGACTTTGTTTTCTGTATAATTTGACGATTCATGAACTCTTCCCTTCCCCCTCATTCCTTAATGTTTCCAATTTTAGACTTTTTCATATTCCTGGCGATTCTAGTTTTATGTTCGTCTCTCTCTCTCTCTCTCTCTCTCTCTCTCTCTCTCTCTCTCTCTCTCTCTCTCTCTCTCTCTCTCTCTCTCTCTCTCTCTCTCTCATAGTTTACCAGGAGAGGTGGACGATATTCAATTGCTACGTTTAAGAATAGATGTACGATCATCTGATAAAGCTTGGCTTAACATGAATCAATATACTATATAATATTAGTCGGTATGTATGTGCAAATTACCTTTCAGACTACTGTATCTCCATCTTTTGTAAAACAAAAGCCTTGTGGGCATTTCCTGACCAATAAGATTACAATTTTTCCTATCTTCCAACACGTCTATATAGCCGGAGGGTGGGGAGAGAGAACCTTCTACTTTGCTATCCTATTCTTCTAGTATAAACTGTCCCTGTCTCTAGCAGTATTAAGGCCTGACCCCATAGTAGGGACCGCAAGGTCTGTGCGGTCTGAGTAGTTATGTAACTCTGTGTAATTCATGAATTATAGGTAGATAGTTTATTGAATATAATGTAATTCTAAGTATGTGTTGTTTATTATTAATGGGCCTAGGAAATTACTTTGGAAAACAAGTATTTAAATTGAATACATATTAACATACTGGTATGCAGCATAATGTAATTATTCACTGTGCCGACAATAAATTGAATACATATTAACATACTGGTATGCAGAATAATTGTAATTATTCACTGTGCCGACAATAAATATTTATGCACTATTTTATAGATACTGCTATATCAAAATGCAACGCATATTGTGGAAATGAAATCGTATATTTACACTTACATATTTTAATTCCGTGTATAACACTGTTATACTATGTTGTGTATTAATGTGTTGGAGTTATTTTCATGATAACTATTGTGTCAGTTTTCTTTGAGATGAATATGTTTTAGGATAATTTAATTTTAGAGAGCTTATATCTTGTGAGAGTCCGAAAAGAGACTGTTTGATAGTCGTTCCTCACAGAATATCATGATTAAACTCACTTGTGTATGACAGTTACACATTTAAAATGTCTCTTGATAAGTGCTGTATTAGACTCAGCACACAAATCACATGGTAAAAAATCCAGCAATTCGAGCAACGTAATATTATAGATTTGCCTCCTAGACTACGAAAAACGCCTCCCCAGACTCCCCTTCAACCTATAAAACGCCCTTCAGACACCTTCAGGATAAATATGTGCATTTTTCCGGTGTCCCACAAACAAGAATGATGAATGATAGAAAGCCAAATTCAAGGTACGTTAGAATCAAAATGTCTGAATACACGGAGCTTGAAACAGCATAAGTCATAAGATGAGGGAAAGATAGATTGAGGGAGAGAGTTCCAGAGTTGACTTGTTAGGTGGAAGAAAGACTGGGAAAATCGGTTCTATATAATAACACTTTATATAAATTGAATATAAATAGAATACATAGGCCTACCACTACATTTCATCCCACTGAAAAGGTAGTTAGCACAAGGCGAAATTTAATGCTGATGTTGTTGAAAGTTGTATTAAATCGAGTTTTTAAATGTTGTAAAAAGTTGTTAATGAGGCGAACAGATAACACTTGTCTTAGCCGACACAATGAACTTAAACTGATGTGAATATGTGAGGCCTTCAATGATAATGATGGTGATGGTGATGAAGGGGAGGGGTAGTGATGATAATAATGATAATGTTGACATGTTGATAATATTATTTGGCTAGCTTAAGGTGATTATAATATATTTTAGAGTGAACCCTATCAAATGATAAACATAAATGGAGGACGTTTGTTTAGGAGACCCTTATAAATGACAAACCCAGAAGGTCTTCATCCCAGATGATGATGTCAAGCGACTCATATCGTTATCTTAACCCCTTCACCACCATTATGTAATTTCACCATATTCTGGTTACCATGAGACGGTTATATTTAGTTTAAAATCTTCCACTATGACTCAAATGGGTAAATACGAACTCAGTACACCCTCTTAATAACATATGTCCTTTTTAAACTGCATAAAATCGTCTAATCTTAGCCAGAATCAAAAGTAAAAAAGCGTCATGGTGCTGAAGGGGTTAATGGGATGTTTTTGTTTTGTTTCCTA
This sequence comes from Paralithodes platypus, assembly GCA_032716605.1. Classification (NCBI taxonomy): domain Eukaryota; kingdom Metazoa; phylum Arthropoda; class Malacostraca; order Decapoda; family Lithodidae; genus Paralithodes; species Paralithodes platypus. The sequence continues at coordinate 9,828,801 of CM064549.1, read as the reverse complement.
GACCTCTTTCAGGCTTAGAATCAAGATCACTCTTTGAGATACATGTGTACATTTTTTTCGGAAGAATATTTTCCCAGATAAAAGCCGGTTCCTCCTAAATTACAGGTTCACTATCGCTCGCCAGGAAAAAAATAACACCTAAATGGCACGAATGATTTTAATATTGACAAAGAAATATGGCAAACATTCTTAAAAGCACCAAACTAATGGGCAAACCTCTTCTAATATCATAATTAATGGGGCTATAAAAACAGGAGGGAGAAAGAGGTCCAGCAAACCAAATATCTGCCCTTAAGTCCTCACTAAAAGTATGTTTGGTAATTGTGAGGTCAGTATCCTTTGTTTATTGTTCCCCCTTCATTACTACAAGCCCCAAATGACTCTTCACTATGAGACTCCCTGCCCAACCTGCCAGTCAAACGTAACATTATCATTGTAAAGTCCTGACATTCCCTGGGACCTCTGTCACGACTTGTGTTCCCGACCATCACGACTCTCACCACGGCTCACTGGCTCATCATTACCCACGTCAGTCTTAGTCGGGACGTTGGTTGGGCGTTCAGACATCTGTTTGTTTGAGTTTTAATCCTTCAACTAACAGTGTGGTGGAGTGGTCTTGCCACTGGCCTGGTAATCCAAAGGTCCCGGGTTCAAATCCCGATGTATCAATGGGAAGATATTATTGGGATGGAATTTGTGCTGTACCTAGTATCAGTGCATTACCACAAGCCCACCGAAACGTCAATAAAATACCCTCATTGTTCCCTGATTAAATAGCACTGTATGAATATTCCCATATTCAAAATATGCTATAGGGGTGCAATGCCTGGTGAGTTATCTGCTCAACAGGTGGCGTTGTGTGTGTGTAAGTGTGAGAGTCCGAGTGTAGGTGGTGAGACAGTGAAGCACGGGAACGAGGTGGCTTCAGAGATTGGGTCGTTTCGGGCCATGAGTGAACACCGTGCCTCATGTGAAGGCAAGATAGCAGGTGCTCGTTGTACTCTACGTGCTTCACATGTCTCACTCCCTAGACTGGAACAAGACCTCACGGGCTTCACTGTTCATTGTAAAGCTGTGAATGTTAAGGCTTTCAGCCTATGCCCGATAGGAAGTAAGTTGGAATATAGAAAAAAAAAAAAGAAAAAAAAAAAGTGTTGTTTGTGTGTCGGTAATTTAGCTTAGGCCAACAGGGATTCTGAACTTATGTCAAGAACTTTTATTCCCCTCCGACACTGCAACCTTCACACACTAAAGTCAATTTTGTGTTCATTTAGCAGTAAGTTAATTCCCTTAGTTGTTGATTTTTCGACAATTAGCAAAAACATACAAACTGGTACGTCTCACTATCAAAATAATACAAAGTTTTCATAATGAATAACCTGTTTCGCTGCAGTATCATCGAAATAGCTAAATAATCAGGATAGGAATATGACAATTTACCGTCAGTTAAGAAAGAAACTTACTACGAGGATTGGTATCATCTCTGAGTGTGGGAGTGTCTAATTGTTGCTGGTTTTGTTGGGTGGATGGTGGGAGGTCAGCGGAGGTCTCTAATGTCCACCACTGGTTATTATCAAACCCACAGTCATCCCAATAAGGTATGTTTAGTTACATAATAATAGGTTAGGGAATGTTAGGTAACTCTAGCTTACGTTGGAATAGTAGCAGTTAGACTAGATTACGAATATATAGCGATCTTTAATTGAATTTAAACACCTTATAAATTATTTAGGGGGATTACAAAAAATGTCATATTATTGATATTTACATAATTTTGTTTAGTACTTTCGAGTTTAGTTCTGTTGACATAATATTTCATATATTTGCACTTTTTGTTCTATGTGGGTGGGGGAGCCAAAGACAGAACTGCCTGTGACGAGTGCCTCCCCCAGAGTTAAAAGACTGACAGAGCCAAAATCAAGGAACGTTCGAGGCAGAATGTCTGGACACAAGGAGTTTGAAACAATTTAAGTCATAGGATGAGGGAAAGATGATTCAGGGAGAGAGTTCCAGAGCTCAGCTGTTGAATAGAAGAATGATTGGGAGTAACTTTTCACTCATGAGTTGGAGAGTTGTACAGAGTAGGGTGGGATTGTGTTGCAAGACGGGTATTACGTACCCTACGTAGATGAGGTGGTATGCACTGAGAGAGCTCTGAGGAACACTGATTATTTCAGTAGCGACAGAATAGCGAGAGAGATGCAACACTGTGGCGAAGAGAGAGTGATTGCAGAGAGACGGTGAGTAGATGGGAGTTAATGATACGACAGGCCCTCTTTTCTACTTTGTCCAGAAGTGCTTATCCCCCCCACACATGCGAACAACACTCAATACAAGGACGCACCGCGCCCCTGCACAGACCAAGAAGCTTAGCAGGGGTAAAGAACCACTTGAGGCGGCTGAGCACACTCTGCTTCTGGGAGGCTGCCATACAAAGACTGGCAATATGGTCCCTCCAAGAGAGAGGAGAACAAAAAGAGACACCAAGAATACTGAGAGAAGATTGAAGGGTTGATTTTTATATTGTTGAAGAATAAGGGACAGTCCTCTGGGAGTTCACGGCGGGTAGATATAGATGGAGAAATAGGGTTTGGCAGCACTAAAGGCAACAAGGCTTTCTCTGCCCCAACCGGAGACAGTAGTTAGATCAGAAGATAAGTGTTCTATGCCTTCATTACGTTTGCCTTTGAGGGACTGCTGGCTGGGGCGTTCTGGGAAACTAATTGATTAGTGTAAGGTAGAGTCGTCTGCAGATGACTGGATGGGACTGGAGGTACAGTTGAGAAGATCATTCATGAACATTAGAAAGAGAATAGGAGATAGGACAGATCCCCGAGGAACACTGGAGTTGACAGGATGAGGAAGCGATCGATGGCCGTCCACAACCGCAGCAATGGAACGACCGGAAAGAAAATCAGAGACAAAGGCACAGATGGAGCTTATGGAAAGAATTCAACACAACAGGAGTTAATACCAAATTACATAAGGAAAGAATCGAGAGCATGACAAATTATTTTGTCCATGTGTATGAAGGAGATAAAAGGCAGAGCTGCCTGTAACATGTATCCTCCCCAAATTGAAAGAGTGATAGAGAGCCAAATTCAAGGTATGTTAGAGTCAAAATGTCAGGACTCACGGAGCATGAAGCATTTTGAGTCGTACGATGAGGGAAAGATAGATTGAGGGAGAGCACTTGCTTGTTAAGTGGAAGAAAGACTTGGAAAAGTGGTTCACTCTTAGGTTAGAGAGTAGAACAGAAAGGTGGTGGGAATGTATTGAGAGGCGGGTGTCACCTATTCTCCGTAAGGGATGAGGTATGCACTACTAGTAATAACGTGAAGACAACAGTGAACACATGCTTATCGTATTTTATTGAAAGTATTTACAAATACGAACACCAAAACTACTATTACACGAAGCTTGCTGAATTAACACAATCATTGTTGTCATGTAGATAGTACTCGGCTCACTTTTCCTGTTTCTAAGGGGATCTTTTTATCCATTTGTTTAATCAAATATTTATCTATTTATCCTCCCTAGACTTCCACCAAGCTTAAATATATACCCCAAGACACCCCTAGGAGAGAAATGTGTGCATTTTTCGAAAAAAGGTAGGTTCCACCTAAATTGCAGGTTCGCTCTCGTTCGCCATGAAAAAAAGCCTTACCTAAATGGCACGAAAGGTCTTAGAATCGCTAAGCTAATAACACAAACGTTTTAAAATCTTAAAACTAATGGGGCTAAACATGAGAGCCACGGAGATCCATAAACACCCCTGAACCACTTTCATCCTGCAGCACTCTGCAGTCAATATTTTAATTTAATATGAGGCTAAACCTAGCATAGGCATGTGAGGCCTACAATCATATTAAGTCTATTAATTTTTAACCCCTTGAACTTGGACAATTTTAAGATATTTTGTGCCATTTAGGTGATGTTGATTTTTTCCTGGCGAGCGATAGCGAGCCTGTGATTTAGGAGGAGCCAGCCCAGGGCATTTAGGAGGAGCCAACCCAGGGCATTTAGGAGGAGCCAGCCCAGGGCATTTAGGAGGAGCCAGCCCAGGGCATTTAGGAGGAGCCAACCCAGGGCATTTAGGAGGAGCCAGCCCAGGGCATTTAGGAGGAGCCAGCCCAGGGCATTTTTCTATTGAAAATTGCATAAATATATCTCGAAGGGGGGCTTGGGAGGTGTTTACCAAGGGACAATTAAACAAACACCCTCGTAAAAGATCACAACAAACACCAGTACAGGGATAAAGGAGGATCATGTCGGGTTATTACACACACACGTTCATACAGTTGACCACATGAGTTATATTGGTCTCCGTAGTCTTATACATGGAAATATAATGCGCATAATTGAGTTACTAGTGTAGTTTCTTATGCAGTGGTTAACTCATCTGGCTAGTCAGCGGTTAATTAATAGAAATCACAATCGCAATTCATTCATACAAATTTTACATTCATACAGAAGCTCACGGCGAGGAACAGAACTTATGTGGGCAACTGTACCTCATGATATAAAGTCCATTATTTCGTGGCGCTCATTATTAGCTATATTGTCATTACAGGTAGGTCAGAAGTCTCCACCCCAACCTCTAATAACTTCAATAGGACTAGAGTAATCGAGCTAATATTTGTACCATTTGGGAAGAGTCAACCGGGGTGTGGAAAACTACAGCCCATTTGTTATTGCCCTTTTTAAGTTGCAGGGGATAGAGTTCAATATTTCAGGCCTGCATAATTATAATAAATTGACTATTTATTTTGTCTATATTATTGCTTTTCGTTTTTAGCTAACTATTTCATGATGTGCGTTAATAATACATTTTTCGTGGTACCCATTGCCAGTTCACTATTTCTTCTATCTATCTATCTATTGCCGGACGCCTTACTCCCCTTACGAGGGTGGCCATACACAGAATGCCCCCAAGCGGACCTATTCCCTGTGAGAGGGACAACCCGAGCCAGTTTAGTAAAGGACTTACAGGATTGACCACTCAATTTAGGATCCGTCCGACTCCGAGGCCCTCTGTGTATCTTGTTAGCACTATTTTTCTACAGTGGTGTTCGGCTAATCCATCCACTAACCTGCCTTACCCTTAGGTAAGCAGTACGGATTTGTATCAGGTTTACTCCCCTAGACAAGTTGCCAACCAAGGCTGACGAGTCCCATCCACCCGGATTTGTATAAGGTTGTCTCCCCTAGATGAGTTGCCGACCAAGGCTAAAGAGTCCCATCCACCCATTACTATTTCTTGCTGTCAGTTATTATGTCTTTGTTTCATGTTCTCTGTTCTTACTCCATTCTTTAAACCCTTCACGCTACCAAGACACCTTTTCACTTTAATCAGACTAACATTAGACGATTGTACTCACTTTTGTTTTGGAAGGTTCTCTTTTTTGTTTTTTTTTTTTTTTTTTCTATGTGATTGAGGGAGGCAAAAGGCATAACTGCCTACAGCGAGTGCCTCCCCCATACTTGAAAGAGTGACAGGGCCAAAATCAAGGGACGTTCGAGCCAAAATGCCTGGACACACGGAGTTTGAAGCAATTTAAGTCATAGGAAGAGGGAAAGACTGATTCTGGGAGAGAGTTCCAGAGCTCAGCTGTTGAGTAGAAGAAAGTTTGAGAGTAACGTTTCACTCTTGGGTTGGAGAGTTGCACAGAGTAGGGGTGGGATTGAGTTGCAAGACGGGTACCACGTGTCCTACGTAAAGGAGGTGGTATGCACTGGGATAGCTCTGAGGAACACTGATTATTATAGTAGCGATAGAATAGCGAGAGAGATGCAACATTGCGGCGGAGAGAGAGAGATTGCAGAGAGTGGTGAGTGGACGGGAGTTAATGATACGAAAGGCCTTCCTTTCAACTTTGTCTAGGAGAGCGGTGTGAGAGGAACCTCCCCACACATGTGAACAATACTCAATACAAGGGCGCACTATGCCCCTGTACAGAGCAAGAAGCTGTGCAGGGGAAAAGAACCCCCTAAGGCGGTTGAGCACACCCAGCTTCTGGGAGGCTGCCTTAGCAAGACTGATAATATGGTCCTTCCAAATGAGAGCAGAAGAAAAAGAGACACCAAGAATATTGAGAGAATATGAAGGGTTGATTTTTGTATTGTTGAAGAATAAGGGATAGTCCGCTGGGAGATCCTGATGGGTAGATAGATGGAGAAATTGGGTTTTGGAAGCATTAAAGTTAACAAGGTTTTCTCTGCCCCAATTGGAAATAGTATTTAGATCAGAATTTAAGAGTTCTATGGCTTCATTACGTTTGTCGTTGAGGGATTGCTGGCGGGGGCGTTCTGAAAAAACTAATGGAGTAGTGTAAGGTTAAGTCTGCGTATGAATGGATGGGAATTAAGGTACAGTTAAGATCATTTATAAAAATTAGAAAGAGAATAGGAGATAGGACAGAGCCCTGAGGAACACCGGAGTTTATAGGGTGAGGAAGTGAACAATGGCCGTCCACAACCGCGGCTATGGAACGGCCGGAAAGGAAATTAGAGACAAAGGCACAGATGGAGGGATAGAAACCGAAGGAGGGTAGTTTAGAAATTAAAGATTTATGCCAGACTCTATCGAAGGCTTTCGATATGTCTAGTGCAATAGAAAAAGTCTCACCGAAGTCCCGAAAGGAGGATGACCAAGAGTTAGTAAGATATGAAAGAAGATCTAGTTATTAAAGGGGCAGATTTTACCCTATGACCTCCACAATATCTTCCTAAGCTGGACAAAGTCGTCTATTGATGGTCAGAATAATATAAAACTCCGCTCTACCACCTTTTTTCAAGCCAGTGCAAGATTGTTTCGATTTTTGTTTTTGTTTTTGAATGAATGGATTCATATTGTAAAGAAATTAAGGAAACCCGTAAAAATGTAACCATTTATGCAGATTGTTTGTCATCTTGGTGTGTAATAATGGGTAGGGTTGCTAAGGAGGTATGGCAGGTGGCTATGGCTATGGGGAGTCTGGGGTGGGTCGACTATGTGTGACCCTCAAGGTGCTTTGTTTGAGGTCGGTGTGCACATGTGGAGACAAAAGGGTCGCGTTACCCACTCCTTCCACTCTCGCTCACTTTGTCATGCTTTCCCCACCACTTGAGGATTTTGTTTCTTGTGACCAGGTGCATCCCAAACCATGCAGGAAATGAAGGTGAATGACTGGGTTGTCAACATCTTCCTCATCACTCTAATAGAGATGAAAATGAGGAGGAGGAGGAGAAGCGTGTGCCTGGTTTATGGTGGCACAATACGCCTCGTACGTGTCCTTACGTGGGGACATATTTTCACTTTCCTCCCAACTTGAGTCGTCAAACTGAACGTATTTCCTACCAGCCACTTGGATATCAAATAAATAATCAGAAACGCCATTAATAGGTGTATCCGAGTCCCAATCTGTGGGATGCACGATAGAACGTATCTTGGTTTCGGAAAGACTGCAGCATAACATGATGCACTTGTCACTAGACTGACACTCTCAGCTTTGGTGGATGCTAGGGGTGTGAGAGGTTACTCATTCTTGGAGTACGGGAAGATTAGAATTTTGGTCACACTCATTTTGATTTTTACGAAATCCTATGTTGAGCCCATTTACAATATTCTTTCTCCGGATATATACTGTATGTGTCCAGCTGGCTATGTATCCTTCGTTGGCATAGCACGGTTAAAGATAGACATCCTCGAAGTCTGAAAAGGTTGATGCTGTCTGGTGTTCATTTTTCTCTGAACCCATTTGTAATTAGCCCTTCCTCCATGCCTTCCAATATGGTCTACTCTTCCATGCCTCTGCTAATTTTGGGTTCCTTGTGTGATGAAGAAACGACGCACAACCAGGGTGTTTGTCTTGCGTCTATGTCAACCTCCTGCTCTCACTAAATAATCTCCTCAGGCGGCCTATGTGTGGGATTGACTCTGGTGCGTGGGTGTATGTGTGTATATAAATGTGTGTGTGTGTGTTTGTTTGTCTTTTTGTGGTTGTGTGCGCGAGTCAGTGAGTAATATGAAAAACAACAAACAACAGCTAACATCGGTACAAACATCGTACAGCAATAGTGTAGCATGTATCCATTGTTCAAGGTCTCCAGATATATCGATCACTCTGATTCAGGACTCTAATCATAGTTAACTCTGTGTTCCATGACTTTACAATCTAAGTTAAATGTCATTTTGAAATTCTACAACTTCAGCTTTTCTTCTCTCTTTAAACTAAAGGTTAATGGATTCCTAAGGTTAATGTATTTTGTATTTCACCCGAACAAAGCTTTGGTCGTATATTTTATGATGGTGGTTTTATTTTATTTATATTATATTATTGCTTTGCTAAAGCTACAATGCATTATTTTCACAATGATTTTGGTATGATATTTTGTGTTTGTATTTTGTGGTCCCTGTTTTGCTTTGCTTAATTTGCAAGTTTTACATTTTAGCTAAAACTATTATATACATTATTTACCCAACCTTTAAGTCCACCTACTGTATAAGTATGTTGTGTAATTTCCATGCCGACAACTTTACAGTCAAGATCAATACTATTAAATAATGATACACTTCAGCATTAGTATGTTGATTATAAAAATACATACATTTTGATCAAAATTACTTACACACAATTTTTCAGGCGTGATGGAAAGTTAAGAGAAAACAAATAGGCTATAGTAAAATGTCTATGTCTTTGAACTTTAAGGGGCGCTGGTTGTTTGTTCTGGCCTCCCTTCTCCCTCATGTTTACCTCCATTATTTTTCAGATTTTAAGACATTCGTTCCATTAGCTTGGCGATTTTAACACCTTAATAATAATATGGACCATATGCTTTATGTGGCAAACTTAGAGCAAAGGTAATTGATAGTTTGAAAATCTTCTGGCGCCCAAAAAAAAAAAATACAAAATAATAATAATAGTATTAATAATAATAATATCAATAATTACAAATAAATAAATGAAAACAAATAAATACATGAAACAAATAAATAATGTCCTGCAACATCATTATGGCCCTAAATACTGTGGACTAGCATATATTAATGCCATGCTTTTTCTTTAAACGAGAGTGTTATCATATTTGAGATGATGCTTTCTTGTCCAGTAGTAAACTATTCACTATATTTAGGCCAGAAATCCTGACTATTACTATAATGTAACTCAAAATCGATTAGAACAAACGTGTTATTAATTTATATACCTACAGGTATTCCCTGGCTAACTCTTCTCAAATTATGGAAATGCTTACTCGCTTGCTCTAGTCCTTTAAAGTAATAAGTGGATATTGGTTAAGATTGTATACATATTTATATTGAATAGACTCTCGTGTATCAGCACAGAACATTACAAAGGTGCCCCCTTCTCCTTGACTCCTCCATATTAACACAGTGAAGGGTAGAGTGAACTGTTTCTCAGTATTAACCCTATCAGTATTACAGGACGCGTTTGTTTATTTTATTTTGGCTATAATTAGACGATTGTTTTAGCTTACAAAGACATTTTGTAAGTCAGAGGAATTCATTAAAATTCGTAGAGATTTTTTCTACCCTGCATACAATCGTCTAATGATAGCCAGAATAACAACAGGCGTGCGTCCTCAAATACTATGAGTAGCGCCAACGAACTTGACAATTATCTCGATCCCTGACCTCTTTGTAACTCAAAAAGGACCTTGACAAACTGGCTGTAAATATCCACACCTATTTCCTGGTGGACTCTTCCCAAATGATATAAATGTCAGCCCGATTGCTTTCATTCATTTTGGGTTATAAGAAGTTAAGGGATCCAGATTATTGTCAAGTTCGTTGGCGATACCTATAGCAACTTGGATCGCATAAATAAGAGCTTACGCTATATTTATGAAGATTGAACCGGAAGATGACAGTAACATAGGCTTTTGATCAGGTAAGGATAATTGTGGGTAAGATTCTACAGGAAAGAAATGGGGAGAGAAGAAAAGGGATAAATGAAAGAGAAAAGTGAAGAAGAAACTGAAAGAGGAATTATATGAGGGAAAGGACATAATGAAAGTGAAGCATAGTAGGTACAGCGAAAAGGAAGATGAGAATGAAAATAGGAGAGAAAAGAAACAAGTGTGATGAGAGGAAAGGAAAACTAGATAAAAGAGAAGAACCACAAAGTGGAGAAGCCAGCTGATGGAAAGCGATATCACACGAGCGCTTTTTCAGTCAAAGTTCTATGAGCAAGTTTGTTCTCTTATTTTTTCAGGGTATTTTTTATTATTATCGGCAATTATATTGAAGGTAGATATTATTATGTTGACACTGAAATAATATAAAACTTTAATGCGGAAGGTGCCAGACCACAAACATCTTAACCCCTTCAGCATCATGATACCTTTTACCTTTGATCCTGGCTAAAATTAGATGATTTGTTTGCAGTTTAACAAGCACCTATGCTATTAAGAGGGTTTACGGAGATCGTATTTACCCCTTTGAGTCATAGAGGTACATTATAAACTAAAGAAAATCTTCAAATGGTAACCAGAATATGATGTAAATTAGGTGTTTTTTATGGCCTCCTTACGTGAGTTTTGGAGTTCCTGCTGTGAATAATTTTGTGGAAGGCTAGTTGAATAGTGTAATTTAGAGTCGTCAGCATATGAGTGAATGGGGCTGGAGGTGCAGTTGAGAAGGTCGTTAATGAATAATAGGAAGATAATTGGAGACAGAACCCTGAGGAACACCAGAGTTGATAGGTTGAGTAAGTGAACGGTGGCTATCCACAACCGCAATTATGGAACGGCCGGAAAGAAAATTAGAGACAAAGGCACAGATGGAGGGATAGAAACCGTAGGAGGGTAGTTTGGAAATAAGGGTTTTGTGCCAGACTTTATCGAAGGCGTTCGATATGTCTAACGCAAAAGAAAAAACAAAAGTCTCACCGAAGTCCCGAATGGAGGATGACCAAGAGTTAGTAAGATAAGAAAGACGATCACTAGTAGAGCGGCCCTTAATTAAGGAAGCCATACTGGCAGTCTGAGAGTTGGTTATGTGAAGATAAATGCTTAAGAAATGTTGAGGCAAGAATAGTTTCAAAAACTTTAGGGATGCACGAAATGAGAGCAATTGGACCGTAATTGGAGGATTGAGAGCGGTCACCCTTCTTTGGGACAGGTTGAATGAAAACAAACTCCAGCAAGAAGGAAAGACCTTATAGGAGAGACAGGGACGGAATAATTTGCCTAGTCAAAGCACGGAAGCACAGTTTTTTAGTACAATAGGAGGAACACCGTCCGGTCTGTACGCCTTCTTAGTATTAAGCCCAGAGAGGGTGGAACGTACATCCTTGGTAAAGAGTATGGTGTTAGGCATAAGTAGGAGAGATGGGGGGGGGGGAGAAGGAGTGCACAAAAACTGCCAGTAATGACAATATAGCTTTAAGTAGACTTACTTAAAGAGTGCATGTTTAGTTTATTATCGTTTCTGTGTGTATTCAGAAATATAATAAGTTGAACAAGATAAATCAGAGTAACCAAAGACGTTTGTGTGAAGTAATGTTCACTAATGTGCCAAGTTCTCCAGTGGCTGTTTCCTGCCTGGCCCAGGCCGGTACCGTCCTAATTGGTGAGCCGTGGAGGAGGTCACTTCTGGAGGAGTCTCAGGCCTCAGGGGTCTGGAGCACAACGTCTTCCACGCTATCTCTCTCTCTCTTTCTCAATGTACTGCGAATTTCCCAGTAGAAGTTTTCTCATTCTGCCGGGGGACATACATATTACAACTACTGTATATTATTTAATGCCGACCCACGTTCGGATGTAATGGTGGTTGAAGAGAGCCTTCTATTTTCCAGTCCTTCTCTTCCACTTAGTAGCAAATATTATGCTAGATTTAAGTCATACTTGCCTAGTAGGGACGGTAAGGTCTGTGCAGTCTGTGTATATAATTATATAACTCTACGTAACGATTATAAAGGTTATATAACTTTGTCTCTCGAGACTATTTGTCATCTATTAATATTCTACACGCTCCACCAGTCCCAAAAGACCCCATTTTTCATTTTCTCCACTAATTTTCAAATTCCACTATTTTATTCGGGCCTGTTCTTTTGGAAGTTTTATTAAATTGGTTGAGTCGTCAGAATGCGTACCTACGGTTAACCCCTTGAGGATTATGACGTGTTTAACGGTAAATGTTGGCTATCACTAGACGATATTATTCAGCATAAGAACGATCTGTAGGAATCTGGGGCAAATAAATAGAGTTGTTTTTTACCCCATAGATTCCAAGAGGTCCTTCCTAAGAAGCATAAAATCGTCTAATGATAGCCAAAATAAACTACTATAACGCGTCATGATTGTTAAAGGGGTTAATGGTTTTAATAAGGTTGGTTGTAAGTAGATGTGGATATAAAGCAGGCTAGGTTAACTGTATATATTGCTGTACATCATGGTAAGGAGTTGTAACTGTTGGTGGTTGTAAATATTACCATGTGTGTGTGTGTGTGTGTGTAAAGTATATAGTTATTTTTTTCAATGTATATCCTGCCAACCAATAGACCATTTTAGACAGTTAAGGTTCTGTGGGAAACATAAGGGTAACGACTATCTCAATTTATCCTTTGACTTCAATATACCCATCTAAATTTCAATATAAACATCGTCTAATAATCACCTGCTTTCATTAATTTCATTTTGGGGTTATTGTAGTTAAGAATGATGTTAAAAATTATATTCAGAAAACCGAAAGTAACAGCGTAATCGGATCTTGAAAAATTAATTCTCTCTCTCTCTCTCAGCTTAAGTAATATTAATATTATGCTTTCTTAACCGTATCTTTCTCTGTTCTTACTTCACTCACTCTCACTAACACACATACTCTCACACACACTCTCTTTCTGTAAGTGCTTCAGCCCCTGTTTATAATTACCCTCATAATAAATATTCATACGTTAATTAGGAATTCCCTTTTTTTGAGTGGTGGAAGGAACGTAATTAGTATTGAAATATGTATACATTGCTTATAGATTCCCCGTCGAAAAGGGGGAAATAATGCAGTTAATTTCGGAACTAGCGAAGAGACTATACAATAGAAGAATATCAAGAACAAGAACACTCCAGTATCAATATAAAGAAGAACAGGAAAAGAACAAAATCAAGATTAATCCAGCATCACGAAAAAAAGGAAGAAAACAAAAACAAATGAAACAAAAACAGAAAAAACAACGAAAAAAAAAAGAAAGAAGCAAAGAATACAATACAATAAAACTAGAAAAGAAGACAAGGAAAAATTAAATAAAAATACAAGACAAATCAAATTAAGAAACAGAAGCAGAAGCAGAAGAAGCAGAAACAGAAGAAGCAGCAGCAGAAGAAGAAGAAGACGAAGCAGAGGAAAAAGAAAATAAGGAAGAAGAAAAAGAAAGGTAAGAAGAAATTGAAGAAACAAAGGGAGAATAGGAAAAGGAAAAGAAGAAGAAAAGATGAGAAGAGAGAAACGATAATAAAATAATAAGAAGAAAAAACCAAATAAAGGAACAAGAAGGAGAAGGAAAGCCAACTTCGTAAGGAATACAAATACACAGTATACAGTATACCTAGATAAAAGTTTCAGGACCCTTTCATCCACAGAGAGTGTGGTTTCAGTCTTAGGTCCTATGTGACAACCTTGTTTTGGGCTGCCTTTGTCGTCAAATTCTTAATGTTGAGATCGGACTGTCGAAGAACCTATTCCCACATCTTTCTAAAGCCGGTATCACATAGGCCTAAGCGCTTTTCCCTCAACATTTTTCTGGCAGCTTATACGGTCAACCTTTGCAATATTTCGGTCACCTAAATTCGTCTACCATCAGTTTAGATTCCGGTACCAATGCCAAATATTCCAGAAAAGTTGCCAGAAAAATGTTGATCATCGAATGTTGACTGTAATAGCTCATGTGTGATACTGGCGTCAACCCTTACCCGCAGTTCCCCCGCCGTCATTTCGTCACCCAATTCTGATCATCCATTCTCTTCACGTGTTCAAACCAAAAAAAAAAAAAAAAAAAAAAATTGAAAACAAAAATAGTTAATACATAATACTGGTAGACGGTACAGGACTTGAAAGAAGATAAATGACGAAATAGAAGTGAAAGGTACATAATGGAAAATAAACAGGCATGTTTATATAATATTCGACCTGGAATTGATGCCAACCAAACTTAAGTACCTGTAGAGCTATATACATTATTTAATACTCCCATAGTTAATATAGCAAATGGAGAGAGAGAGAGAGAGAGAGAGAGAGAGAGAGAGAGAGAGAGAGAGAGAGAGAGAGAGAGAGAGAGAGAGAGAGAGAGAGAGAGAGAGACCTACATAGCTACATAGAGCTACATAGAGCTACATAGATACACAGACCACACAGACCTCAAGGTCCTTACTAGGCAGTCTGGCCTTACAAACTATATATGCATATATGCATATATACACATACACACATACACATACATACATACATATACATATACACATATATATACATATATATACATATACACATACATACATATACATACATATATACACATATACACACATATACACATACATACATACATACACATATATACACCGGTACACACATATACACACATACACACACATATACACATACATACATACACACATACATACATATATATAGAGTATATATATACATACTGTACAGTGCACACACATACATATACATAAATTTTTTTTTTTTTTTTTTTTTCATATCACCCCAGCCCTCTGCAGATAGAGGTCAAGCCTTCCCTTGAAAGCGTTTATTGTGTCGCTCTCCACCACTCTCGCTGGTAGTTTATTCCACTATGTCGCCACACTGTAGGTGAAGAAACTCTTTGTGACATCTAGGTTTGCCTTTTTGGTTTTTAATTTCATTCCATTTCCGCGAGTTTGATTAGTATTGTTTAATGTGAATAGTGCATTTACATCGACTTTGTCGAAACCTTTTAGTATCTTAAAGCACTCAATAAGCTGACCCCTCAACCTCCTCTTTTTTAATGAGAACAGGTTCAATCGTTTAAGTCTTTCTTCATATTCTTTATTTCTTAATGAGGGTATCATCTTCGTCGCTCTACGCTGTACTGACTCGAGTCTTACAATGTCCTTGATCAGATAAGGTGACCAGAACTGCACACCATATTCAAGGTGGGGCCTCACCATACTTTTGAAACAGTGGCACTATTACGTTTTCATGTTTATATGTAAATTTTCGTTTAATAAAGCCCAATGCTATGTTTGCCTTATTTGCAGCTGCTATACACTGGTCGGAAGTTTTTAGGTTTTCAGATATTAGTACCCCTAGGTCTTTTACTACCGTTGCGGTTTTTATTTGTTTGCCATTCATTTCGTATTTGTATTTCATATTTCTGCTACCAACCTGCAGCACCTGACATTTATCGACATTGAAGGGCATCTGCCATTTTTTTCGACCACTCTGATATCTTGTTTAAATCAGATTGCAACGCATTTCTATCATCTTCGTTCAGGACTGTATTTCTTATTTTTGTATCGTCGGCGAATTTGGAAATGGTGTTGTTTACCCCTACATCGATATCGTTAATGTAAATGAGAAACAGGACCGGTCCAAGGACTGAACCCTGTGGAACTCCACTAGTGACAGGCTCCCACTCCGATTCCACTCCATTTATCACCACTCTCTGTCTTCTGTCTGTAAGCCAATTTTGTATCCAAGAATGAATTTCACCTTTGATACCTATCCTCTCCAGTTTAGCCAATAGTTTTCGGTGAGGCACCTTGTCGAAAGCTTTTTGAAAGTCCAAGAAGATTATATCTAGTGATTTCGTCATGTCGTTATATGTGAATAGTTTGTTATAAAATTAAATCAAATTTGTTAGGCATGACTTATTTGATCTAAAGCCGTGTTGACTATTTTTGATTAGGTTGTTTGATTCGAGGTAATCTACTATCTTATCTCTAATGATTTTTTCCATGATTTTTCCTACAATTGAGAGAGAGAGAGAGAGAGAGAGAGAGAGAGAGAGAGAGAGAGAGAGAGAGAGAGAGAGAGAGAGAGAGAGAGAGAAGAGCTTGTAAAGACAGCGAGTATATATAAATGCTAAATATATAATATCAGTACTCCCACACACTATCACTAACAGTAAAATAAATGCTAAATATATAATATCAGTACTCCCACACACTATCACTAAACAGTAAAATAAATAGATGCACTATATAATAAATACACCCATAGGCAAACAAACAAATGGAGAGAGAGTCACACGTGTGGATGGCTCTATGGTGTAAAGGGATCAAAAGACGATAGAAGGTAATGGTCAAAGTTTGTTGTAGGTGGCAGAAGGGGGGGTGGGGGTGGGGGGGAGATGATGATGAGTGACGGGTTATTGGGGTTAAATTAAAACTCACAATTTCTTACGAATGGTGCGAATTCACCTGGCTATACATTCTTCTTCAACACGCAAATTAATATGTTCTATAAATATTTGTAGGCGACTATAGAACACTTGCAATATTATTGCAAAAGCTCTATATTATTAATGCATGATAATACTACAAGTTTCTCTCTGTTTAACTAACACATAACAATATTGCACTACTCTGACTTCATTGGTAGTGTTATGGGAACACAACCTAACGTCAGAACCAGCTGATCGCTACGTCACGAAGACCTGGCTGTCTCAACCGATAAATGGCTGCTAAATGTGATGGGTGTTCTAAATATTTAGTTGAACTTAACATAAATTTGCAACTAAGGGGCGATCTTTAAGAGTTTCTGGCGGCACATAATCTTAGGACAATATGTATTTTAGGTTACGTACGATATATAATTATCTCTGTTTTTTTGTATACAGGTTTGTCTTACAGTATTAGTCGTCGCAATGTACAGTATATCTTAAGCGCTGCAAATTAATATAATGTCCATTAGACTTTGTTGGTTAAATGAGGGTGGAAGGAAACAATGGCGGACATCTTGGATCAATAAAGAACTCATTTTGTTCACTTTTCCATCGTACTTTTAGTATTTTGTCATTCTCTATATCAATGGTAAGATCAGCAGGGGGCTGGCCCCAGGTTATGTTAAGTTGTTATGTTAAGGTAATGACAAAATATTGTTTTGGGAGGCGGCATGCCTAATTTATCTAGCTCTTTCTTCTCATCTTTTCCCATCCCATTGTACAACTCCTTCGATACACTAAATGAACACAACATGAACAATCCTCCTAAACAACACCTCTCTCTCTTGAACCCTAAACACTCAACACAACACCAATTAAACATACTCCATCTCACAGCTCACCGTCACTAACTATTAGCATAATACCCAGTCCCCAGATGTTCTCCCAGTGTTCCGGGGACTCATCGACCTCTCGCAACTCATTTTCAGTACCAAATACACCCCATTCTAACCAAAATCCTTCACATAATCACTACTCACCTGCTCTGAGCCAGTTTCAGCACTCACCACCAACCTCAAACCATACATCTCCTTCCTTATCGGTGAGCCCCGCACTACCAGTTCCTTCTCCTTCCTCACCTTCCACTTATACCCCTTTCCATCCATCCACCCCATCCTCCTCCTCCCTAAACTCTCACCCCATCACTCCTATCATTGCCCCCTAGGTCTCATTCTTCCTTATCCTCCACCTCCATACCATCCGACTCTACCCTACACTGTTCCTCCATATCCTCTCCCAACTCACTTGACTCCATATCTGATATTCCTTATCATAGTCTAACAATCCTCCGTCTCCTTAATATTAATTTTCGCAGCATCCAATAGAAAACACCCCAGCTACAGCATACCATCACCACCTATAACCCTGACATCATAATAGGGACAGAGACATGGTTGACGCCGGACATTGACTCAACAGAAATATTTCCCCCTCCCTTTAACATTACAGTAATACGTAAAGACCGCTTGCCGGAGGCCGGGAAAGGTGGTGATGTACTGATTGCCACCAAACCTGGCCTCACAGTTAAACACAGACCGGACCTCGACACAGACTGTGAAATTGTCTGGATCCAACTTTCCAACTGTAAATCACTCCTCGCTGCTTTCTACAGACCACCTTCTTCCAACACTGATTACTTACACAACCTTCACACATCTCTAGCACGTATTAACGCAAACAAACGCATATGGATCACAGGCAATTTTAACCTCCCTGACATTGACTGGACTGCTATCTCCATCCTCAGTCCTCCTGATGCTGATACTCCTGATCCTATCATACCCCACACTAACAGACGTCAACTACACGATACCTTCATAGACACCATCAATACATTCTCACTCACACAAACAGTACTTAAGCCAACAAGAACACAAACCACAACATGCCCAGGTGGCGACGGCGGCCTTTTTACTACATCTCACACCTTAGACCTTTTTCTCACTTACAGCATTCTTCACATAACAAACACACAAGTTGTTCCAGGACTGAGCGACCATGACATTGTGCTTGTTGACGCTGATCTCCGACCAACTGGACAAAAACAGCGACCAAGACCAATCTTTATCTACTCTAGAGCTGACATAGACAAGATCAAACAAGACTTGACTAAATTAAAAAATGACTATTTCATAACAGACCCACACACAAGACAAACTGGAATAGCTTGCATCACACCATCCTTACAACCATGAAAACATACATACCACAAAACAAACATGTAAAATATACTCTTCTATGGTTCACCAGGGATCTATGTAGATAACATCGCAAAAAACAGACTTTATAAACACACGCAGGCACACAACACACCTGCCAACTGGTCTGCATATATAATACACCAAAAATAATTTGCCAAAAAAAAAAGAGGCAGAAAGCAAATGCATAGCTTCTTAACTCGCAGACAACGTCAGAAACAACACCAAACATCTCTTCAATTTTTTCAAGTCGAGCAGGCAGGATACCACCACCATCACAACACTTAAAGATAACAACGACACTCTACATACCACTCCAGAACTCAAAACACAGATACTCAACACTCATTTCTAATCAGTATTCACACAAGGAAACAACCAAATACCTAACATGCCAGATAACCCCTATCCACCCATACCCCATCTAGACATAATGACTAATGGTATACAGAAATTAATAGAGACACTTGACACAAATACAGCCACTGGTCCTGATAATATCCGTCTTCATCCTTCAAAATTGTGCCTCAATCCTTGCCTCCAGCCTGCAAAACCTCTTCACCCAGTCACTTCACACAGGCATCCTTCTACCTGACTGGCTTTGTGCGAACATCACTCCCCTTTTCAAGGCAGGTGACAGGACTGACCCTAAGAACTACAGATCCATCTCACTCACATCCATCCCATGTACATTTTAGAACACATTATACACAAACACATTATGAATCATCTTGATGCAAACAACATCCTTACTGATACACAACATAGATTTCGGCCAAAAAGATTATGCGAGACTCAACTCATTGCCACATATCATGACTTGACTAAACAACTGGACCGATGAGACATTAAACAGCTTGACGCTATTGTCCTCGATTTCGCCAAAGCCTTTGGCAAAGTCCGCCACTAAAGACTTCAGCAAAAGTTTGAATTCTACAGTATTATTGGACCTACTCTTCACTGGATCACAAATTTCCTTACAAAATGGACTCAACAAGTACTCTTTGACGGCTCTTCCTCAGGCTCTGTCCCCGTTTCTTCTGGTTTCCCATAAGGCACCGTTCTTGGCCCTCTTCTTTTCCTTCTATGTGTCAATGATCTTCCTCTGTTAACACCTAAGTCTTCTACTAGACTATTTGCCGGCAACAGCTTGATATTTAGGCCCATTCAGACTAGCGACGGTTGTGGACTTATCCAGCATGACCTAGACGCCCTTGAACATTGGGAGTACACCTGGCAGATGTCTTTCCGCCCCGACAAATGCAAACTTCTCCGCTTTACCAGCTCCTGATCACCCATCACATTTAATTACACATTACACAACCAACCACTACAATCAGTTCCTTCATATAAATATCTTGGCGTTCACCTCTCCACCAACCTAAGATTTAACACCCACATTCCTCACACACAAAGTCAAGCAAACCGCACACAAGGGTTCGTGAGGAAGAATTTACACAATTGTACACAAAACATGAAACACATAGACTATAACACCCTTGTTTGCCCAACACTGGAGAACTGTGCCGCAGTTTGGGACCCATACACACAATCAAACATTAACACACTTGAACAAATTAACACAAAGGCAGCCAGGTTAATCAAACACAATTACACACAAACCCCAGGCATCACAACCCTTATCAAACAACAAATAAACATGGACACCCTTAACATACGAAGACTCAGGCACAGGCTCACAGTAATGTATAAAATCACACACATATTATATTGACATTAAAAAACATGAATACCTACACAACTCAAACACCCGCAACACTCGTAACACTCACCAAACATACCACACTAATACAGACTTCTACAAACACTCACTTTGTCCACGAACCATAAGGAATTGGAATAGTCTCCCAGAAAATATAATTAGTAGCCCTAAACTAGAAACTTTCAAGCACAGAATAAATGAACATTTTGCCACTTACATGCACATCACACGCACACGTCATAAATCCTCCACTTAGCTCTCCCCATCCTATATCCTGACCCCGCATCCTCCACCCTAATACCCTTATATGTGCGATATGCGCAAGTCCGGAGCAATACACATTATTCATCGAGATTGAGATCTTATGATTCCCCCCCCCTCCCCCCCCTCCAACCCACACAAACACACACTAGTGGGGAGGGCTATGAGGATCAGGGAAATAGTGGGCTAAAAGGCGATAATGTGGTATTTAAAAGGATCTTGGCTCAGGTGTTCATATATTTGAAACGCATAAAACCCCAAATCGAAACACCCGAGCTAAGTTTTGCCAAACGTTGGGTCGGGTTTTCCAGTTCCAGTGGTGTGGAAAACATCTAGTAAATAGGTTAATATATCAGAGACGGTCCCATCGAAATCTCTTATCTTCAACGATTAAAATCATCCTTCCACAATCTCTGAGTGTAAATGATATAACTATCCGAAAGCCCACACAGAGTTTACGTGTTCTGTGACACGCGTTATTGACCTCCCAAGGCTTATTACACCTCAGCTATAACAGACAACTAAACAAACACTAGAAAGCCAAAAATAAAACAAATGGTTCTATATTACTTGATGGATTATTATGTTCCTTCCATCAACCAACTATACTCCTAAAATCGATTAATGGAATTTACAAACACATGTGGCAGTCCGTGGATTCGAACCCAGGATGCTCACACCGAAAATCATACCTTATGCATCGCACCACGAAGACAGTTTATAAGAACATAAGAACATAATAAAAATGGAAATCTGCAGAAGGCCTATTGGCCCATACAAGGATGATTCAGGTGTCATTGGTGGTTTATAGTTGTATCCATAGGTTGTGATCGTCTAGGTGCTGTAGGTCACTGTAGAACAAAGAAAACTACATAATTATACAATAATTAATGCACGGTAGATTAACTGTAATGAAGAATATATATTGAAACACATCGAAAGCTTACATTACCTTTATTTCTGTATTGCACTAATATTTCAAGACGCTACACTGTGATTTATTAGTTACCTGTGTTTTGTGAATATTGTACTTCATAACGAGAACACATCACAATTGCTTAGTGTGATCCCAATAATTTAGTTAATTTCCCTATTAAGCTCATTGGTAATACTTAAGATGATTTGTGGCGCACTATTAGAAACAATTTATTAGGGACAATAGGTATGTATAGACTCGCAATAATATTCTCAATATTGTCCCCATGGAGGATTTGCGATAACAACAACTTTGAAATTCCTGATATGATATTAAATGAACAGTCCTGCGCATACACAAACCCAACAGCGGGGGTGTGGGGGCGGCAGCCCCCACCCATAATACTAGGATAGGTTATGTAAGGTTGTTAGGTTAGGCTAATGTCTTTTCAAAGTTTCTTTTTCCACTTAAAAAAAAAGAAAAAAAAAAGACCTGCTGAATAAGCCGCCACAACTCATCTTAAGTGTTACCAGCTCATTGGCCAATTGAGCGAAGTCACGGATATTTGTATAACGTAGTTTCCTTATGTATGATAGAATTAGATGAATATTAACGAGACCCACAAGTTATTTTTTGTTGGATTTGTTATTTTCTAGGTTTATCAGTGTTTAATAATAATTATTGTAACCGAAAATTAGTATTTACCCGTTATTATTTGTATTATATTAGTATTTACCCAGAATTATATAATAAGGAAACACGGACACACATAGCTTTATAAGTTTCGTGTACCGTTAGGGAGAGATGGCCTGTTTTTCTGGACACCTTTCTCCCTCATGTTGAGCCCCATTAGTTTTCAGATTATAGGACGTTCGGCCCATTAGTTTGTCAACTTTAAGACCTTTCGCCCCATTTATTTGTCAATACTAAAAAAAATACTATTTAGGTGTCGATTTCTGCCTGCCGAACGATAGTGAGCCTGTAATTCTGGAAGAACCGGCCTTTGGCCGTAACATTTGTCTACCAAAAAATGTACAAATTAACACTCAAGCCGCGGGGCCAGACATATGTCGAGTGAGAGAATCATGGTCACCCCTGCGTGGCCCGACATTAATCGGGCGGGATTTTGAGCACATTATCGGTTCTGAGAGAGAGTCCACACGTTGGGAGGACGATAGGCGGGCTCCGACCGCTCGGCACGGACCCAGTGCCGCGAATAACAGTACCTCCGCACCATTCCACACCCACGGCCTCGCGAGACCAGGAAAAAACTCGGGAAATTACCGTATGTTAGGGTTTCTCCCCTCGTGTTGCGTGATCGCTACAGGATAACCCATGGTCGTACAAGGATGATTCAGGTGTCATTGGAAAGCTCTATTATTGCCCTTTCACGGATACATAATTGTATTACGCTCTGGCTCTTGTTTATGCATAAAAAAATAGCATGGAATGAAGCTCGTTTAGGGTAAATATGCCCGCCTGCCAGGTAGTAGAAGTTACAAACATCCCCGTTGGACAGGGGTTAATCTAGAAGGTTGATATCATGGATATTTTGTTTGTTTTTGTTTTTGTTTTTTGAAGATTGTTCGAGGTCTAGGGAGGAAACTAGAATAATGATATGTAAATGAAAAAATCGACCAAAATATGAACCATTAACTCCCCCAGACATATATGACGCGATCGCGTCATATGGAACCAAAAACTCATATGACGCGATCGCGTCATATGGACTTATCTCTATACCTCTCCAATAAGTTTATGACGCGATTTTGCGTCATATGAGCTCAGTAAGTCCGATAAGTTACCATACGATAAAACCGTTGGTGGCAACCTCATTCACCTCCGATAATTCTAACGGCCGCAGTGTTGTTGTGAGTGTAGTGCGGGGCAGTGGCAATGATCCCGCCTCCTCGGACTTATTGGAACATAATATGTTGGAGGGAGTTAAGAGATATTTCCGCTATTATGTGTACACTTTAAGGTATAGACTGATACTGCCTTTCTCACACAGTTTCCCGCCTTTGACCGATTTATTGCTACATATTTTCCGAAGATTGAGAGAGGGCCTCAATGACACTTCGACTGGTATAAATACACTTTACATGATTCTAATGTTCCCTTATCGCTTCATATAGTGTTATATTTATAGCCTATTCGTTGTTGCATAGCTTCAATACAGGTTAATTTATATATGTTTCACAATATTCTAGTTCATGAATCTTTATATCTAATTAAAATGAACTTTTTTATTGCGATACTAGTGTTAAATAAAATATCCTTTCCCAACTCAAAGAATAAAGAGTTACTTTTTCCTCTCCTTTTGGGTTTTACAGGATTAGCACTATATTTGGACAATATAAAGTTCATATAATTAAATTCAGACATCGATTTCATCGTGGCCTCCAGGTTTCGGTAACATTCAAGACAGCTAGAGCCGCCTTATTTACCAAGTTTTCTTTATATTTTTGTCAAGGAATATAGTGTTTTATTGTTGTTTTTCATGGTTTGAGTGGAGGATTTGCATTAAGTTACCCATTATTATTTAATCTGAAGATACGGCGTCAAATGGCGCCATTTATTGGGTGAATCGCGCTTTTACAGTAGGTAAGGGAAATTGTGGGGTACATTGGATACACGATGGGTTGAGGGGGGGTGTTGCCTCCCCTCAGCCCTCCTTGATGTATTGTCATTCTCATATAAGTAGATCTGTAAGGGGGCAAAAACAGGTTACCGGTATTTCGTTTTTGTGAGTAACGCTTACGCCATTTATTGTGTGAATCACACTCACCGCATCTTTCAAAACAAGAAGAAGAGGAGTCAGTCAAAACGAAGGATTCATTGGGTGCAATGCTTTGTTTATGGTCGGGACTTATTATTTTCGTGTTATTTTTCGGTGTAATCGGGTTTTTTCAAGTGTCAATAACGAAATTCCTCCATGCGGACTATAATGAGAACAATATGGCGAGCCTATTAGTCCCTATTATCCCTAAAAAATTAATTCTAATAGGGCGGCGAAAGAGGTCTTGAATATTATTCAGGTTTCTTACACCATGTATTACATTCCTATGTGTCTAATTGCGAGTAAACATGTATTACTGATCTTGAAAAAAAAAAAAAATCCTCTAATTCGCCTACCTCGCAAGAGGCGGGAGGGTTTGTTTACATTCGCCGCGAGTGTAGGCTCGGCGACTCGTATTGGGGAAAATGAGGTTTGTGCCCTGTTACGACTGAGGTTTAAATATATCAGGGTTCTTATTTATTGGACTAGTAATGGCATAAATGCTACAACGGAAAGCGCTAGATCCAACCTCTGATGTATATTCCCAGTGAACAAAGAACACAAATACTCTCCAGAGTTCTATATGCAATAATAGGTTATTAAACTCTCAATAAATGTGCGTCTACTCTAGGCTTAATGTTATGTGAAAACAGCCTATTACTACCTATAACCGAAGGTGCTTGGTTATGGTATGCAAAGTAAGGTGGTAAGAGAAGTTACAGCTTACGTTACTTTAATCAATAAATGTCAGGCACTCCTGCATGAAAGAAAGTGCACTAAAGTCCTTCAACACCAACAAGGAATCTTCTTTAAATGTTAGATGCTATCAAGATGCTCGAATCGGAAATGGAACCCAAAAAGGCAGGCAGCGGAACAATGCTCGTGCAGGCTATGCACACAAAAAGGCAGGAGATATAATGCAGTCGGAGCCAATAATATCTTAAACGCCACAACAATAATAATAATCGCCACGACAATGCAGTATTCCTATCAACAAAAAGAGCCTAAGTCCTTTGTGTCTCAATACATCAAACTAGGCTGCGAAATGCTTGTGTAATCATAAACGGTGATGCATAATAAGAGTAATTGGGTTAATATCCTTAATGTCTACTATGACTGATAAAGTCTAGCTAGAGTCAATGATACGAGATACTGGTGCGCATGGCATGCCGCATAGCCTAGTGCAAATCTCAAGTCTGTGCGTCAAGTATTACGTTATAATGAAGGGTAGCTCTCTTGAGAAACCTTAATACCGAAGTTTTAAGCGTTCTCCTGGCGTACCTCAAAGACAAACAACGAGCTTAGAACACTGCAGAATGGTATAGGCAAAAAGCCCTCATTCGTGCATGCTCTACTCTCAATGGCACACAGACTAGAATTTACCCAATCAACTCCAGCTCTCAGGTATGTCGTGCAGCTTTTAACTAAAGCCAGCACTCATCGGAAACAATACCTTATAGTATCAGACTCCTATTCTAGCATTATCTAATACAGCAGAACACTAATAATTACAGGAAGCAGTACTGAACAATATGGATGCCAACCAATGCTTCGTGATCAACTTATCTTAACAACTAACATACATGGGTTATATAAGACCTTGACGCACAATACAACTGGCCAGCATGAAGCTGATTATGCAGAGTTAACCAGAGGGGGTATAATATTAATAAAAGGTGGTGAAAGATATGGAAAATGAGAGAGATAGGCAGAGGAAAAGGTTCTCAGGTGCAGTAAGGGAGACAGGTATCAAAGGGATAAGAGGGATGCGTTCTAGAAACCAGATCTGAGGGAGAGAGTGGCAAGAGACCTGTATATATACTAGCACTAGCTCGCACCGCGTAGACAAAGCGGTAAGAATTCCTTCAGCCAATACCAAAGAAGCCAGCCAAACATGACGTCACCAAGCATGGTAAAAAAATCCTCCAACCAATCCCCAAGAGGCCAGCCAGCTGTGACGTCATCGAGCATGGCAAAAAACACTACGCGCCTCCTCTCACTCTGTTCTACTCTCTCTCTCTCTCTCTCTCAAATCCTATCCTTACTACTTAATGATAAAACATATACTTTGCAATTAAATATATAAAGCTTTGACATGGGCGAAAATATAAGAGCCTTTCTGGACTGCCCATGACACGAGCTTTCATATGAAATAAAGCACACAATAATACATCAACTGTAGCCACATCCACTGCCCTAGCGATCCTAGAGAGTCACTGTAGGACAAGCCATGCGGTTCTAATGGAGTGGTTAACGTCACACCCCCCCCAAGATTTTTCTCAGAGGCCCAAAGGTCAAAACAAAATCTGATGGTTAGAACCCATGCTATATCTCTACTTCCCATCACCCAGCGGCAGTAAAATATCTGGCACAGTTCTTCAACAAAACATTTTACAAAATTATAACCCTCCCCAACACAATAGGTTAAATCATATGTAGTTATGCTCCTCAAGAGCAAGCTTCTCTAGCCCAGCATTCTGAGAGGAGTGCAACTCAGAATTACTGCTATAACATACTCCAAAAATTCAACAATCAAAGAAAGAGTTTTTATTTGATTTTTTTATGTTTTTAATTTGTTTATTTCGGCCGCACTATAGGGGCAAGCCTAGTTTTTTCTTCTATACCAAACGCTCAACTCCTGCTTTACGACCCAATACGCTGGGCTACAACCGCGAGCCAACAAGCACCAAGCGCAAAATACTATTCAAACTAAAGCAGGAGGCTACCCGTGTGTCAATCTACCCAGGATCATATAACCTTGAAAGACAATCTGCAACCACGTTGTCACAACCGGCAATATGGCGTATGTCCAGGTTATATACCAATAACCTTAGTGACCACCTGGTCAGCCTCATATTCCGATTGTGAAACTGGTCCAAGAACTTGAGAGGGTGATGATCTGTGTAAACTACAACGACCGGACCATAGGCTGGAACATAGACCTCGAAATGCCCCGGTGCAAGCGCAACTGCCAGCAGCTCCTTCTCGACAACAGAGCAGCTCCCCTGGGCTGAATTGAACTTCTCCGAGCAGAAACTAACAGGATGCTCCAGCCCATCATCGTCCTTTTTCATAAGGACGGCACAAGCCCCCACACCACTAGCATCCATTGCTAGTTGGAAAGGTTGGCTAAAGTCAGGGGCCCTGAGGATCGGGTGAGTGCACAACAGGTGTTTTACTACTCCAAACTCCTTCTCACACTCAAGCGCCCATTTGAATTTCTTATCCTTCCAGTTATCCTCCACCTGAGCTTGACTGTCCCGTTCTCCTTCTCCACCTTGACTGCTAAACGTCATCTACAGGAACAGTGAGAGGCTCAGGGGGGTGCCTCACATACTCCTTCATGAGATTAACGTGACATAACTGATTGCGCTTACGTCTGTCTGGAGCGGCCACCAAGCAATCCAGGTCCGATAGCCTCTGAACCACCCTATAAGGACCAGTGTACTTCGCGGATAAGGGATGACCTACAAGGGGCGGTAGAATCAACACCTCCTGACCCACGTGAAACTCGCTGAGTTTAACCTTGAGGTCGTACCTGTCCTTCATGAGGGCCTGAGAGCTATTCAAATTACGGCCAGCCAACTCCAGACTGCGCAACATCCGTTCTCGACTGTCGAGGACATACTTGAGCATAGAACAAGATTTTTCTGCGCCCTCCCATATTTCCTCAACCATATGGAGAGGCCCTCTGACACGGTGTCCAAAGACGAGCTCATTAGGGCTGAATCCCAAACTTTCCCCAGGTACCTCCCGTGCAGCAAATAAAACATATGGCAGGCCAAGATCCCAACCTTTCCCACTCTCAAAGCAACAACAACGAAGCACAGATTTTAAGGCTGAGTGCCATCGCTCTAACACACCCTGGCTCTCCGGATGATACGCAGATGACCCAACCGTAACAATCCCATGCTGCGGCACTGCTTGAACAAAGAGGTTAGAAGTGAAGTTGGATCCTTGGTCTGACTGAATCTCCCGTGGGTAACCATACTGGGAAAAATACACTAGCAAGTTTCGGACCACCGTCTTCGCTGACCCATTTCTCATAGGGTACGCGTCAGGGTACCTTGTTGCTACATCTCCCGACTGTGCATCACTGTCCTCCTCCAACTCGACAGCACCGGTACCACATTCAAGAACCTCCGGGTCTTCTAATTGCAATTTACGAATGTCCGAAGGAGCAAGCTTATCTAAGTGTTTGCGAAACAACTCATGCCCCCTCCTACATTGAATTTAGCCTCCCGTTGCTCTCTCTCAGTGTATCGTTGCTGTCTCTTCGTCTTTTTAAGCCCATCCTCTGCCTTCTTAGTAACAGTTAATGGGTCTTCTCCAGACTCGAAAATCGGTCCTAATAATGAGTCCCCGAGAATGTCCGTTGATACTAAACTCTCAACCGCATCAACTTTCAACCCCTTCTCGGTACCTTTCCTACGCTTGTCTAAAGACTTTTGACCAGAATGTGACTCCCTGGATGCAAGAGATCTGGTGACAACACACGCCATAGGTTGCACCTGACACTTCTCAACCCACTCCTGCTCCTCGCTACTCACGTCGGCCGGCTTCTCGGCAATGACTAAGGGTGGAGCCTCAGAAGTAGGCCCCGCAAATTCGTTGCCGAGAAGGAGGTCGACGCCCCCAACAGGCAACTTCTCCACAATTCCTACATCCAGGTCACGAGTCACACCATCAACTTCCATCTTCATTCTTACAAGCGGGTATGACCTTGTTGCATTAACTCCCTGAACCACAACCACCCGCGCCGTATTTACAGGTTTACCAGTGAAATTCCTCAACATTGTTTGCGATGCCCCAGTGTCACGCAAAATTCTCACCTCATGTCTTCTACCCACCCACTCCACACAACCGAGTCCCCTATGGTCACTAAAGGCATCACAGAGAGGGAATAAGCCTTCCGGATCCTTCTGCACTGGCAGTGTATTTACCTTGGAAGAATTGCCTCTAACAAACTCCGATGTCCTCTTGAACACTCCAATGCCGTGAGCAAAAGACACGGCTGCCGGAGGAGGTCGACTAGGGCACTCATTTGCCTTATGACCCTCCTGGTGGCACTTAAAACACATACATTTCGGTCTCGGCTTATACTGTGATGTAAAAGGCCCCTGACTTTTCTCATACGGCGTGGTGTTAGGTTTGGATTCAGTTTTAGTTTCATTGCTCTTTTGTTTAAATGTGTCATTGCTACGGGGAGGGGGAGGATAACGGTCCCTAGCACTTGCATCGTACTTCTGTAAGGACCCGCACCCCCGAATCAACGACAGCCGTCGATCAGCCATTTCTGCTGCTTCGACTAGAGTTCTTGGATTTTTCTCCTTTAACCCTTAATTAGCGGCTCACCACATAAGTCGAGTTAAATAAAGCTGGACTATGTGGCGGCGCTCGACATAGGTCGAGTGGCAATTTCAGCACGTAATGTTGCTGAGAGAGAGAGACAAGTGGTGGCAGGAGACTAGCGAGCGTATGACTGCTCCAGACCACCGCGGCGAACCTACTGACACGAATCTCAACTCCCTCCTCCCTCTCTCACTCGCTACATACTGAATTATATGGGGAAAGTACCGAATTACATGCTTTTTGCACTCGCGTTGCACGGTTATTGCAAGAAAACTAGCCATCATAAAAGGATCGTTATGGTGTCATTCGAAAGCTCTGTTTATGCCCTTTCAGGGATAGGTACTTGTTTTACGTTCTGGGTCTTATTTAGGCATGAAAATGATCACGTAAACAGCCCTATTTTGGCTAAAAACACCCCGCTGGGCGGTACATATAAATAAACCGCATAGGCCGCTCGTAAGGTGTTAAGTTCAAAGTTAGATCACCGCCCGTGCTCTTAAAGAACTGCTCCAACATCATTAACTGCTTAATTCCATCAAATGTTGTTACCTTCTCAGATCGGAGCCAGTTCCCCATAGCATCGGACAAGTCCCGGGCGTGTTCCAAAAAGGTGCTATCTCTTCCCTTGGTTACACCCCGGAACTTCAAACGGTACGTTTCTGGTTGCAGTTCGTAAGCCCTCAGGACAGCCTCCTTGAGATCCTCATACACAATACATGACTCCAAAGGTAACGCATCGTAGGCTTTAAGACCCTTGCCTATTAATCTAGAGGATACAAGTGCTGCCCATTTATTCTCTGGCCACTGGTGTTCCTGGCACTTCTTCTCAAAGCGTGCGAAAAATTCTGTTACACCACTCTCATCAAACACCGGAACCAGTTTAATAAGTGCGAGAGAGATTGATCATGAGCAGGGTTACCAGCCCCAAGTTGCTGTCCCATTGCCTCTACCCGCGACTTCTCTACGCCCCTGTCGGCACAGTACCTAGTCGACTCTAAATCAGCTTGGATTTTTCCTAGCTTTATGTGCTGGTGACTTTTTCTCTCTTCTATCTTGGCTAACTCTATTTGCTGCTCAGATACCCTGATAGCTTTTCTCTCTTCGATCTTAGCTGATTCTAATTGCTGCTGAAGCTCACATGCCCTTTGTTGCTGCTGAAGCTTAGCTAATTCGAGCTGATACAATAATTCTGGAGTTAACCCTGGAGGAGGTGAAGGTGCTACAATGTTTGAAATTACCGGTGGTTCCCCCAGGGGCAACCCACCCTGCCAGTCACCACCCAACTGTGGAAGCGTACCCGGGGTCGGCAAACCACTGGGATGGCTGGGAGTCGAGTGTAGGGGAAGCATGGCCGAAGGGCTCTCACATCAACCCAGCTCGCTCAACACACACATCAAGTTATCCCTGTCATGCTGCTACATGCATGACCAACAGCAGGCCAGCATTGAAGACCGTACCGATCCATACCCTCCAACCGCTCGGCAGTAACAGGCCATTGCAAAAATATCCTAGCATCCTCCTCACAGTTCACCTGATTAACCCTTTCATCATGCTGCTGTTCCTCAGTTTCGACATTACGTACTGTGTCTCCATTCTCCTCTGATCCGGTATAAGACATGATGCTCACAAAAATTTCCCACATCAATATTCAGAAAAGAAGCATCCCAAACTCTTATACCTCAATATACAAACAAAAATTCTCGGAAATACTCAAGGGCTATACTATGTTGCAAACAAAATTATTCTTGCTGATCCCCGCAAAATATTCCCCAAAACAACAAATGTTCCCTGCTAATAAATGTAGGTTCACCAAATCCTAGGTAAGGTCGCCATTTGTTACAACTGAGGTTTAAATATATCAGGGTTCTTATTCATTGGACTAGTAATGGCATAAATGCTACAACGGAAAGCGCTAGATCCAACCTCTGATGTATATTCCCAGTGAACAAAGAACACAAATACTCTCCAGAGTTCTATATGCAATAATAGGTTATTAAACTCTCAATAAATGTGTGTCTACTCTAGGCTTAATGTTATGTGAAAACAGCCTATTACTACCTATAACCGAAGGTGCTTGGTTATGGTATGCAACGTAAGGTGGTAAGAGAAGTTACAGCTTACGTTACTTTAATCAATAAATGTTAGGCACTCCTGCATGAAAGAAAGTGCACTAAAGTCCTTCAACACCAACAAGGCTTCTTCTTCAAATGTTAGATGCTATCAAGATGCTCGAATCGGAAATGGAACCCAAAAAGGCAGGCAGCGGAACAATGCTCGTGCAGGCTATGCACACAAAAAGGCAGGAGATATAATGCAGTCGGAGCCAAGAATATCCTAAACGCCACAACAATAATAATAATCGCCACGACAATGCAGTATTCCTATCAACAAATAGAGCCTAAGTCGTTTGTGTCTCAATACATCAAACTAGGCTGCGAAATGCTTGTGTAATCATAAACGGGTATGCATAATAAGAGTAATTGGGTTAATATACTTAATGTCTACTATGACTGATAAAGTCTAGCTAGAGTCAATGATACAAGATACTGGTGAGCATGGCATGCCGCATAGCCTAGTGCAAATCTCAAGTCTGTGCGTCAAGTATTACGTTATAATGAAGGGTAGCTCTCTTGAGAAACCTTAATACCGAAGTATTAAGCGTTCTCCTGGCGTACCTCAAAGACAAACAACGAGCTTAGAACAGTGCAGAATGGTATAGGCAAAAAGCCCTCATTCGTGCATGCTCTACTCTCAATGGCACACAGACTAGAATTTACCCAATCAACTCCAGTTCTCAGGTATGTCGTGCAGCTTTTAACTAAAGCCAGCACCCATCGGAAACAATACCTTTTAGTATCAGACTCCTAGTCTAGCATTATCTAATACAGCAGAACACTAATAATTACAGGAAGCAGTACTGAACAATATGAATGCCAACCAATGCTTCGTGATCAACTTATCTTAACAACTAACATACATGGGTTATATAAGACCTTGACGCACAATACAACTGGCCAGCATGAAGCTGATTATGCAGAGTTAACCAGAGGGGGTATAATATTAATAAAAGGTGGTGAAAGATATGGAAAATGAGAGATAGGCAGAGGAATAGGTTCTCAGGTGTAGAGAGGGGGACAGGTATCAAAGGGATAAGAGGGATGCGTTCTAGAAACCAGATCTGAGGGAGAGAGTGGCAAGAGACCTGTATATATACTAGCACTAGCTCGCACCGCGTAGACAAAGCGGTAAGAATTCCTTCAGCCAATACCAAAGAAGCCAGCCAAACATGACGTCACCAAGCATGGTAAAAAACTCCTCCAACCAATCCCCAAGAGGCCAGCCAGCTGTGACGTCATCGAGCATGGCAAAAACACTACGCGCCTCCTCTCACTCTGTTCTACTCTCTCTCTCTCTCTCTCAAATCCTATCATTACTACTTAATGATAAAACATATACTTTGCAATTAAATATATAAAGCCTTGACATGGGCGAAAACAAAGAGCCTTTCTGGACTGCCCATGACACGAGCTTTCATATGAAATAAAGCACACAATAATACATCAACTGTAGCCACATCCACTGCCCTGGAGATCCTAGCGAGTCACTGTAGGACAAGCCATGCGGTTCTAATGGAGTGGTTAACGTCACAGCCCCTACTTTATAAACATACGAGGAATTCAATAAGTCTTCATGGGGGGGGGGGGGGGGTGAGCGTATCCCACGGCAAGCGGTTATGGCCAAATACAGTTATTTTTTGCTAGGTGGGGGGTGTGCTTTTAGATTGTTTTTAATGGGTAAATATGCATTTCCTAGTATTATCACACAGCAAAACACCTTAACACAACTCTAAAATAGATATACAAAATTAAAACAATTTTTTTGCTATTTCATTACAAACTTTATATTGACCCTATATTTTTTAGAGGATACTTATCATGGCAATCTCTACATTAACAATACAATCAATTAATGCTGCTTTGTTAATGGTGCGATGTGATTGGCGGTTTAGAATATGATTGGTTCCTTTACAAATTCAAATACCAATAAGGCCGTAGGAGGGCAGCACTGTTGACTGAGGAGCGCTTTTCTATCAAAGAATTCACTAATACATCTCGGAAGGGAGTCTCGGGGGTATTTCTTTAAACTTGATGGAGGGCTAGGGAGGAAAATATCAAAAACAAATTATAAATATATTAATACATATAAAAAAAAGGTCTCCTCTCAAGTTACTATCACTTTTCCTTAGCAGTCCTCATGTGTTTGGAATAACGTGTGACAGTACTGTTTGTATGTGGAGATGTATTGATTTTGACTGTACAGGCTTGAGCATATTGAAAGAATACCCCAATACGAATCCTTGAACCAATAAAGTCGAAGCATCTGGGGTATAATACAGCATTGTATTGTCTGGTTTGCGTTCGATGTGTAGTCAAATGGGTGGCTCACCATTTAGGTTCTTAAGTGTGCAATCGACATGCGTTTTACGAAAATGCAGCAGATCCGCATGTTATAAATTGTTTCGTGTATTCCACGGAATCACGATTTGTTGTATACCAAGTTATCGGAAGAATTTTGCATCATAAACGCGTTTTTCACTCACGTGTTCCGTTAGCCAGACGTTAACACGTGTTGTCCCCTGCTCACCACGAGGAGGTGTAAGTGGAATTTTGAAGCAGGATAAGTTTGGCCATTTCGGGATAGTTCTTTACTGATTGTAGACATAGCTACACGTTTCGAGATGGTCCTCTATTGATCTCACAAATAATAAAATCCACGCTGGGCACACACAGTTTCATGTTTACTCTTGCCATGAAACAAATACTTAAAGATCTCTTATATTCACGTCTGCTTCTCTCCCCAGAATTATACTTGTTGTACACTTGGATGCCATAAATTCTAGCCACTCATCAGAATTCGTAAATCCCCTCTGTATTTTTTATTTTTTATTATTTTATGATAAAACTAGCT
The DNA here is from genome assembly GCA_032716605.1 of Paralithodes platypus. Lineage (NCBI taxonomy): Eukaryota > Metazoa > Arthropoda > Malacostraca > Decapoda > Lithodidae > Paralithodes > Paralithodes platypus. The sequence goes on along the minus strand of CM064549.1, from coordinate 9,794,180 downwards.
TTTCAATAAATTATGTATATAGTTTTGTACTTGATGTATAGAAAACTACATTCATAAACTCGTTGTCAGAAAATATATAGTTCCATAATTAGAAATAATGTGAAGTCATGAATAATTATGAGTGGAGTAGAGACGATATGGCATCTGTGTGTACTGTGATACGTCATACTCAGTCCTGTCTCTATCCGGCATTCCTGGCATTCCTGGCATTCCTGATCTTCACATAGGTCGTAGCCTGAAGCTTTAACAATACATCCGTTTTTGGTTCAATGAAACTTCAGCCCAAAGCACTGGAGAATATCTTGGCTAGGCTGTGACATAATTATTAACAAGATAGTCTGTATGCTAGTCTTGTTGGTAAATTGCCAAAAAATATATCCGTCCATCCATACACTGTCCACTCTGTATATATATAGGCTATCCGTCGTACATCAAACGTTTGGTCACAGAAATAGTAAAATCCATTGTAAAACACTATGACCGGTTTAGTCACGTTGACTACACTGGACGGAACCGACGAACTGACTGTGTGTACTGTGTAGTGGACTGAGCAACGATGATATAATAAGGAGGAGTGGCCTAAATGGGCTCCCAATTGTTCCCTAGTTTCAACCAAGCACCTCTGCAGATGGCTCTGCCATCGTAGGTGCGTCGCCTGCACACTTACAAATGTCTCTGCTAGCAGCTAGAGGGCGTGGCACCAAAACAACACAGTCACAGCTGTGTTTGAGAAAATGCAAGCGGAAGCATAACAAATTTCACATAACACATAGACAAAGATAAGGAGACGTGCGCAGTTATAAGTAAGAGCGTATCTATGAGTATACAGTATATAGTATACTGTATATAGTATACAGTATATAGTATACTGTATATAGTATACAGTATATAGTATACAGTATATAGTATACTGTACATAGTATACAGTATATAGTATACTGTATAGTATACAGTATATAGTATACTGTATAGTATACAGTATATAGTATACTGTATAGTATACAGTATATAGTATACTGTATAGTATACTGTATAGTATACAGTATATAGTATACTGTATAGTAGACAGTATATAGTAGACAGTAAATAGTAGACAGTAAATAGTAGACAGTATATAGTAGACAGTATATAGTAGACAGTATATAGTATACAGTATATAGTATACTGTATATAGTATACAGTATATAGTATACAGTATATAGTATACAGTATATAGTATACTGTATATAGTATACAGTATATAGTATACTGTATATAGTATACAGTATATAGTATACTGTATATAGTATACAGTATAGTATACAGTATATAGTATACTGTATATAGTATACCGTATATAATTATAGTATACAGTATATAATTATAGTATACCGTATATAATTATAGTATACAGTATATAATTATAGTATACCGTATATAATTATAGTATACAGTATACTGTATTATATACAGTATATAGTATACTGTATATAGTATACAGTATATAGTATACTGTATAGTATACAGTATATAGTATACTGTATATAGTATACAGTATATAGTATACTGTATATAGTATACAGTATATAGTATACTGTATATAGTATATAGTATACTGTATATAGTATACAGTATATAGTATACAGTATATAGTATACAGTATATAGTATACAGTATATAGTATACAGTATATAGTATACAGTATATAGTATACAGTATACAGTATACAGTATATAGTATACAGTATATAGTATACAGTATATAGTAATACTGTATAGTATACTGTATACAGTATATAGTATACAGTATATAGTATACTGTATAGTATACAGTATATAGTATACTGTATAGTATACTGTATATAGTATACAGTATACAGTATATAGTATACTGTATATAGTATACAGTATATAGTATACAGTATATAGTATCAGTATACAGTATATAGTATACTGTATAGTATACAGTATATAGTATACAGTATATAGTATACAGTATATAGTATATAGTATATATAGTATACAGTATATAGTATACAGTATAGTATACAGTATATAGTATACTGTATAGTATACAGTATACAGTATATAGTATACAGTATATAGTATACAGTATATAGTATACTGTATATAGTATACTGTATATAGTATATTGTATATAGTATATAGTATACTGTATATAGTATACAGTATATAGTATACTGTATAGTATACAGTATATAGTATACAGTATATAGTATACTGTATATAGTATACAGTATATAGTATACTGTATATAGTATACAGTATATAGTATACTGTATATAGTATACAGTATATAGTATACAGTATATAGTATACAGTATATAGTATACTGTATACTCACATACGAGTATATAGTATACAGTATATAGTATACAGTATATAGTATATAGTAGTATACAGTATATAGTATACAGTATATAGTATACAGTATATAGTATACAGTATATAGTATACAGTATATAGTATACTGTATATAGTATACAGTATAGTATACAGTATATAGTATACTGTATATAGTATATAGTATACTGTATATAGTATACTGTATACAGTATATAGTATACTGTATATAGTATACAGTATATAGTATACTGTATAGTATACAGTATATAGTATACTGTATATAGTATACAGTATATAGTATAGTATATAGTATATAGTATACAGTATATAGTATACAGTGTATATAGTATACAGTATATAGTATACTGTATATAGTATACAGTATATAGTATACTGTATATAGTATATAGTATACTGTATAGTATACAGTATATAGTATACTGTATACTGTATAGTATACAGTATATAGTATACTGTATAGTATACAGTATATAGTATACTGTATAGTATACAGTATATAGTATACTGTATAGTATACAGTATATAGTATACTGTATATACTATACAGTATATAGTATACTGTATAGTATACAGTATATAGTATACTGTATAGTATACTCACATATGATTATCATGACTGGCTGAACAAAGATCCAGAAATATTTCCTCGGTAAATGGCAGACCCATGAATGCTGGGATTTGTGTCTTTACAGATGTTTGTAATGGCTCAAGAACCTTGACATCACCTTTCTGGAGACGAAAACACCTGATCAGCTGAACAAGTCCTGTGTTGTGTGTAGCAGCCACTTTTCCGATGACCAGTACAGTATAGCGAGGTTGGCCGTCTGACGTCTGACGCTACACCATTTACAGATGTTCTTAATAATATATTAAATAGCGTAATATACTCATATTGTATTTGTTGTCATCCACTTGCTAAGTTATCTTTAATTTAAGATATACCTTCAATTATATTATCTTTCATGAAGCTTATGCTTTCACCACCCTTTACATACCTAACCGTACAAGGCCCAATACGAAGTGAAGCATGGTGTCTAAAGGACATTCAGATGCAACAGCCAATTACAAAACACATTAGGATCATTATAAGTTGAGAACAGAGTATAATCACAATAGTGTTAGGAAATATAGTAATATAGTAAAAGATGGCTTAAGTAAGCACACGAATACAGAATTGTTAGAATGTAACATCGAGAGCGCATATATATATATATACATGTATATATATATACTGTATATATATATATATATATATATATATATATATATATATTATGATTCCCCCCTTCCCCTTTAACAGTGTGTGTATACACATTTCCTCTTGTAATACCCTTGTGATTACTACAACCGAGGAGTAGTAATTAACCCTTTCAAGATTATGACCTATTTTGACAGTATATTCTGGCTATCATTAGACGATTTTATATAGTTTATGAAGGATCTGTGGGAATTATAAGGGTAAAGACAATCTCAATTAACCCTCTGACGTCCATATACCCTTGCTAATCTGAATAAAATCGTCCAATATTAGCCACAAAAAAGGCATCATTGTTAATTTTTGGAATTTTACCCATCACAACAGTAGAAGATATATCTAATATAACACAAAACAGCATTCGGTAATGGTTATCAATACAACATTCAGTAGTGGTTATAAAGAACGTTAATTTTACTATACGGTCATTTCATTCACTTTCGTCTCGCTCTCATTTTGTGCTGATTCTCCAAAACTCGGCCGATTTTTATATTTCTCTACTGTATTTGTATGAAGGAGACCAAAGGCAAAGCTGCCTGCAACAAGTATCCCCCCTAAGTTGAAAGAGTGGTAGAGACTCAATATCAAGGTACATAAGAGGTAATTTAAGTGTGTGGGAAAGATGTGTGGTGTGCTTGTAAAGGGTAGTGAAATTAATAGGAGGAGGAGGTGTTTGTGAGAGTTGGCTGCATTACTCTCCGTGTAGGTGAGGCACAACAGAAACAGTGGGGGAAGCCAGGCGAATTAACCAGAATTTCCAACTATTCCTCATTAAATGCCTATGTGGCGTCCCCTGGGTAAAGTCCTGCTCGATTGGCGCTCTCCCCAATATGATTATCTATCCTTAATCTGACCTTAATATACTTTACCCTAGCATAATTGATGTTTTATTACCCTACATGCTAACCTATATTTCCTAAACTTTGCCTAATCTAACATAATTGTAACTTTCTTTAAGTTTACTATTCAAAACTTGTCTTTACGTTTAACCTTACAGTAATTGAATATAGCATTACCTAACCTGCATGCTATAATACAAAGTTTGGGTAAACCAACCCGGCTGGGAGAGAACTAACCTGAGAGCGAATTATCTTGTTGGTGACTTTTTGTGAGAAATTACCTGTGAGTGAACTAACCGATAACCAAATCGTGACCAGTAATCAATCTATCAGACCAAGACCACCCCAGAACACAATATTACTGATGTGAACTCTGCTGGAGAAGTGGACTTGTTAAGTCAATATTTGTTTGAACCCAAGATGCGGAACTGATTGCCTGCTCATGATATACGGATTAAAATATATTAGTTAAGCCTAATTTGGAAACCTCATTGCACATGGAATAGATGGGGCGTTGTTAGGATGGATTAGGTCATGGCTAATTGGTAGGAAGCAGAGTCAGCATAAATGATACCAAGTCAGAATGGGGAGCAGTCAAAAGTGGTGTCCCCCAGTGATCTGTATTAGGTCCTCTGTTGTTTATTATATACATAAATGACCTTGATTTAGGTATAACTAGTAGGATAAGTAAATTTGCAGACGATACCAAAATGGGGAGAAAAATGTATTCAGATAGAGTTATAGAGTGTCTGCAAAGGGATCTAGATACCTTACACGAATGGTCAGTAAATTGGCAGATGAAGTTTAACATTGACAAATGCAAGGTATTAAAGATAGGGAAGATGCATACAAATGTTAAATATAAACTAGCTAATATGGAATTAGAAAACTCAGACTGTGAGAACGATATAGGTGTGTTTGTTAGCAATGATTTAAAGCCTAGAAAACAATGTATAAGCGTTCGTAACAAGGCAAACAGGATTCTCGGGTTCATATCTAGGAGTGTGAGTAACAGAACTGCTGATGTTATCTTAAAACTTTACTTGTCATTAGTGAGACCCCATATGGATTATGCTGTTCAATTTTGGTGTCCTTATTACAGAATGGACATAGATCCATTGGAGAGAGTACAACGTAGAATGACAAAAATGATCCACAATATTAGAAATTTTCCGTATGAAGAAAGGTTGAAGAAATTAGGCTTACATTCGTTAGAGAGACGCAGAGTTAGAGGAGATATGATAGAAGTGTTCAAGTGGGTTAGTGGGATTAATAAAGGGGACATGAACAATGTACTAAAGCTCAGTGATAGCGAAAGAACTCGTACAAATGGTTTCAAATTAGATACATTTAGTTTCAGAAAAGATATAGGCAAATATTGGTTTGGTAACAGAGTTGTAGATGGGTGGAATAGGCTACCAAGTGATATAGTGGGATCAAGAACGATTCCCCTAGAAGGGGAAACCGGGGTCACCACGACCCCGAAATATCGTGCGCGGGCTTGTTTCTTGGTGTTGTGGCGTGACGCGGCCCGGTAGCCACGAGTTTGGGTGAGGGAACGGCAGTCTACACCCACCGCTCATCGTGTGCACACCTACAAGCCCGAAGCTCCGCCCCTCGCAGCCCTACCAGCCCGTTTGGGTCATATTGACCCGACCATTCCCCTTATAAGGTAAGCATTTTCGTTCTCGATTTGTTTGGTTTCGTGCTTGTGCAAGCTATGTTGACGGATAGATTTATGGTGTATTAAGCTTATATGATTGACATATATTCCCCAGCTTCCCATAACAATTTCATAGGCATTTGACCCCAGCAACTATTTTTTATGAATATTTTTCCTAATTCTGGATTTTCTTGCTTTTGAATAGTCCCGCCATGGCTGACCCCAAGAACCTGTCGGATGAACAAATAGCATCCCTGCTCGACCAACTCGACACCACCGAGGATGGCGACATCGAATTCGTCGACTGTGGTTCTGATGTGACCATTGAACCCATTCTAGAGCCCATGGGAGATCTGTATGAGCCTGATTATGAGTCAGAAGACGAGGATGATGAGGCCGATAGACGGGGACCTGCCTACCCCTATGACGAAGACGACCCCCCATCCCCCGTCGTGAACCCACCCTCACCAAACGACTATGACTCTCCCTCGCACTCCCCTCGTGCAAGCACACCATCTCTAGAGGCCACAGCCCCCACAGCCCCTCCCGCAGCCCCCGCCCCCCCTCCTGTAGCCCCTGCCACCCTCCTGCCGCCCCTGCCACCCCTCCTGCAGCCTCTGCCACCCCTCCTGTAGCCCCTGCCGCCCTCCTGTAGCCCCTGCCGCCCCTCCTGCCGCCCCTGCAATTGACCCTCTATACATGTTTCCTGTGCCAAGAGACACGGTGCTGTCCATTGACGGCCTAACAGTGTGGACCAAGAAACCGCCAGGACCACCACGAGTGTCCAAGCGGAAGAGGTCCTCACAGGCATACGTGGAGGGGCCGACACCGGGCACCTTCTTAGCAAACACTGTGCCCGATATCTTCCTGCTGTTTTTGGATGAGACCATGTTAGCCCGCATTTGTGTTCACACCAACTCCTTCATCAAGAAGGTGAGGGATAAGGTAAAGAACAAGACCAACACCTACAGCGACATAGGGCTGCTTGAGCTGAAGGCACTGTTGGGGGTTCTGATCGTGGCCGGGGCCAAGAAGGACAATCATATCTCGGCCGAGGAGATGTTCAGCACTGATATGGGGTGTCCCCTGTATAGATGTGCCATGTCCGAGACCCGCTTCAGTCTCCTGATGAGGTGTTTGCGGTTCGATGATGCCACAACTCGGGTTCAACGACGGCTGACTGACCGCTTCGCACCTATCCGGGAGTTGTGGGACGAATTAATCAGGCACTGCAGGCACAACTATACCCCGGGCGAGGCTGTCACTGTTGACGAGCAGCTACTGGCTTATCGTGGGCGATGTGTGTTCAAGACCTACATACCCAACAAACCAGCTAAGTAAGTATAATATTTATTTGTTTAGGATGAAAGTGGAGACAACTGATAATGGGGATGGGAAAGTGTGGGTGAGGACACTTTTGGAGATGGTGGGAAAGAGAGAGAAAGTGAATGAAAGACTTACCTTATATTATTATAGGATAGACCTTATTTTATTGATGTTTTAGTATTATATTTATGTGATGTATGTTATTTACTGATTGACCTGACCTTCACTAATGGCTTGCCTTTACAAATGTATAGCCTTACCTGACCACCTGATGACTTACCTGACCTTCACTCTTGACTTACCTGACACACCTACACTAATTATGTTCCTGACCTGCCTTCACTAATGATTTACCTGACCTACCTTCACCAATGACTTACCTTTACAAATGTATAGCCTTACCTGACCACCTGATGACTTACCTGACCTTCACTATTGACTTACGTGACACCTACAGTAATTACGTACTGACCTGCCTTCACTAATGATTTACCAGACCTACCTTCACCAATGACTTACCTTTGACGATTTATTTACTTACCTTACTTGGAATTCGATGTATTTCTAATAACTTCTTTTTGTTCACAGGTATGGCCTCAAGCTGGTCCTCGCCTGTGACTGCCGGACATACTACATGTTTAACGCCTACCCTTACCTGGGGAAGGGTCCATACCTGCCCAGCCAGGAATGAACCAGGGGCACTACCTCACCATCAAGTTGTTGGAGGACTGCTACAGGAGTGACAGGACTGTGACCACAGACAACTGGTTCACGTCGATTGGGTTGGCCAAGGACCTGAAGGAGAAGGGCCTCACGACAGTGGGCACTCTAAGAAAGAAGCCAAATGTACCTCAACTGATCTATGGCCCCAAGAAGGGAGCCCCCAAGGCAGACCACAGAATCCGGCCTGTCGGAACAACCGCCTTTCTGTTTCACGACTACATCACGGCCATCTCGTACAAGCCAAAAGCCGACAAGACAGTGGCCCTGTCCACACTCCATCACAACATCGAGATCGGGGAGAAGAACAAGGCCACTGAACTTCTATATTATAATAAACACAAAGGAGGAGTGGACACATTTGATCAACTATGTGCAAATTATAATTGCAGCAGGCAGACTCGACGGTGGCCAGTGTGTATCTTCCTGGGGATGCTCAACATTGCCTGCATCAACTCTCACATCATCTACAACAGCCGGCTAATGAGGGAAGGGAAGAAGCAGATAGGGAGGCGAGATTTTATGAAGCAGCTGGGCTCTTCACTGATAGAACCATGGGCCGCCCACCGACTTTCCCTACCCGGGCAGCATACGTCAGTGAAGAACGTGATCAGAGACGCCTTCCACTACACCACTCTCCCTCCTCCTTCACCAGTTGATGTACGTGGTGCTGGGAAACGAGTTCGATGCGTCATATGTCCCAGGGGCAGCGACAAGAAGACCAGCAACAACTGCATCACCTGTGGGCGGCCTGTGTGCCCCGCTCACTCCCACATCCTGTGCGTCGACTGCCAAGCCGCTTAGGTAATATTATTATTTTGTTCCCAGGTTACTTCTTCGACATCTAAGTATAATATAACACAATTTCAGCACATTTGGTCATGTTTCAAGCCCAAACAAGCATGTTTCCAGTCATTTTGAGGGGGCCTTCTGTAGAAAATGTTGAATGGCGGGGAGTTAGGTTACTAAAAAGTCACTAAATATATTTTTTTTTTTGCCAAATTTACTTATTATACATGTGTCTATACAATTACAGAGTTTCAGCACAATAAACCATGTTTCAGGGCCTCTTTTGGGGTTTTATGTGAAAGTATAGAAAATTGTGTGATTTTGTGGACTAAAAAGTACCTCTCTTTTGTTTCTTCCAGATCGTCTCGTTCCTGGGGTCTACGCCCTCCAGGTTTTAGGAGGAACTTACCCGATCATCACGCCTTCATACTGCGAAGTATCAGATAATTTGGTCGGTAATTTATTTTTATTTGATTTTTTTAGTGGACACCATTTTTTTGCCTGGATTATTTGGAACACGAGTGCCTCAACACGCAACTACTCAGGAAATATTCTATAAACTGTGATAATAAGCTAGCATAATGATGTATGTATACAACTAAACCATTTTGGGCATCAATAAAGCATTAGAAAAATTTGTTTCTTTTATTTCCCCGCGGGGGGTCATTGAGACCCCCGTTTCAGCTTTGTGTACCGCTCCGGGGGGGTTTCCCCTTCTAGGGTTTTAAGATAAAATTAGATAGGCATATGGACGAGATGGGTTGGGTATGAGGGGGATCTACCAGGTGTGGGCCAATCGGCGTTCAGCATACCCCCGTAATCTAGTGTTAATCCCTGACCATTTTGGTGGGGGCAGTACTCAAGGTATTAGTAAGTTGGGCCTATAATTGGGCCATGTAATTGGGGTTGGGTGTGACAGGGATCTGCCTTGTATGGGCCGATCGGCTTTTTGAAGACTCCCATTTTCTTATGTTCTTATGTTCTTATGTTCTTTTTTATAGCGAGAGAAAATTAAAATACAGAAAAACCACCATATATTTTTAGCGAAAAAGGTATATATATATATATATATATATTGAGAATATATCACAAATACACGTGAGCCACTAAATGTTTCTAATCTCTCAGTGGGGATCGAACCGTCGCCCATCAGGACGATAGCCGACGCTTTAATCAACTACACCACGACTGCCGTGGTGTAGTTGATTAAAGCGTCGGCTATCGTCCTGATGGTCGACGGTTCGATCCCCACTGAGAGATTAGAAACATATATATATATATATATATATAAAATACAATTATCTTTAGCTTTAGACGAGGAACACGTTTCATGGTACGGACTTAGCCCATAACAAGTGTCATCGTTAAATTATGTATACTCTTCTTGTATCGTTCATTTGTCCATAGGTTGTTAGTTTTCAATCCTCACACATCTTCTTCTACTATGAGTCAACAGGATATAAATGCAAACAGACCTTATAAATCCTCTGAAGAGTATGACTATCATTAGACGATTTTATACAGTTAATGAAAGGTCTGTGAATATCAACTAAACCTCTGACTTCCATATACCCTTCCTAAGTATTGTTATTAGTAGAAGTACATGTAGTAGTAGTAGTAGTAGTAGTAGTAGTAGAGGCGACTGGATTGAAGTTGCATAGTGTAGAGTAGTAGAATAGTAGGAATATAGTATTATCTGATGTGTGTAAAATATAATGAATGTACAATATTAAATACAAAAAAGTAGTAGTAGTAGTAGTAGTAGGTGAAGAAGCTGGCAGAAGCTGGCAGAGGTGGAAACTTACTCTGGAAAGGATTACTGAAAGAGGAAGTTAAAACTTGAACAGATGCAGCTTACTCAGAGATTGTATATTGGTCTGCACACAACTTTTTCTACCCACCAAAATGTGATGTCACCGCCAAACTGCTGAAAGAGATGAAAATGCTAATTTATAATTATGTCTATGACACATCTTTAGCCCCGTACGCTCTCAAGATACTCTTCAGCATTCCACATCTCTTCTTGCAAAAAAACTCACCCCAAATCTAAACAAGGTGAAAATGTGACTGTGCTAACATAAAGAATGAAACTATGGAATGATAACAAGATAGATGACTTACTCAGAGAAGCCAGAACATTACAAGAGAGACAAAGCTGGCGGCGGCCAAAAAGGTAAAACACTGAAGACGAGGCCAGGAAATTTGGCGACCAGATGAGACAAGGAAAAGTGGCACCTGCAATACGGTCCCTGACAAAGGAGGCAGCTGGTGGGTTGTTGCCTATCACAAGAGACACCATCCAACTGTTGGAAAAGAAACACTCACAGCCTAGTATCCACGAGAGTTAGAAGCTAGAGGGGGCTTATATACCACCGAACCCCGTCATCTACGAACAAATCACAGGCGATATGATTTGGAAAAAGGCTCTCAGGACACAAGGCAGTGCAGGCCTATCAGGGCTGGATGCAAATGGCTGGAGAACAATTCTGAACACTGCAGTCCTCGGACCTGCAGCAACAGACTTATGTAGGGCTCTGGCAGCTCTTGCAAGAAAGATGGCCGCCCAAAATTGTCAACATTTGGAGGCTTTCACAGCTTGTCGTCTAATACCATCGGACAAGATTCATGGTGCAGACCAGTGGGAGTGGGCGAAGTGCTGAGAAGAATCATCGGAAAATGCATAATGGATGTGGTGAAGGACGATGTGCGGTCAGCGGCCGGAAATCTCCAAGTGTGTGCCAGCCACCAAGCAGGGGTAGAGGCAGAAATTCATGCAATAAGAAAAATATATGAGCGAGTGGACTGTGAAGCTGTGCTGCTAGTGGATGCAACAAATGCCTTTAACACCATCAACAGAAAGACAGCAATACATAACATCAAGGTAAAATGCCCCAGCTTTGCCACATATGTAGAGAACACCTATAAACAGCCTGCCAACCTCTTCATATTAAACAACCAGAACACACGACGACGTGGATCAGCTCTGAAATCAATGGAAGGAACCACACAAGGTGACCCTGTAGCAATGGCAATGTATGCATTAGGTCTCTCAGTGTTGCAAACCTTAACAACCCATGAGGCAACGCAAGCAATGGGAGGTGTGGCAGAGTGGTCTTGCCATGGACTGGTATTCCAATGGACCCGGGTTCGAATCCCAATATGTCAATGGGAAGATATTATTGAGATGGAATTTGTGCTGTACCTAGTTTCAGTGCATTACCACAGCACACCGAAATGCATTGTTCCCTGATTAAATAGCTGTGTATGAATATTCCCATATTCAAAATATACTACAGGGGGGCAATGCCTAGTGAGTTAATTGCTCAATAGGTGGCATTCTGAGAGTGAGGGTCCGAGTCTGGGGAATGAGACGGTGAAGCGCAGAGGCGGAGCAGCTTCAGAGATGGAGTTGCTTCGAGCTGAGGTGCTCGCATGTCTCACTCCCTAGACTGGAACAAGACCTCACGGGCCTCACCATGTTCAGCGGTTGAGTGTGCAGGCTCTCAGCCTATGCCCGAGTAGTTGGAATATAGAAAAACGAAAAAAAAAAAAAAAAAAAACATAAATAAAAAGCAGGTGGCATATGCAGACAATCTCACTGGAGCGGGAAAAGTCAACTATCTAAACCACTGGTGGGAGCAGGTATCAAGTGTAGGCTCAGAATTAGGGTACCGTCCAAATGCCAGCAAGTCAATACTTATAGTAAAACCAAAACATTATGAAAGTGCTGTAGAAGCTTTCAGTGGTAGTGAAGTGGTCGTAACAAAGGACGGACAGTGTCACCTTGGGGCGGTGATCGGCACGGAAGAGTTCAAGAACCAATACTTAGAGGAGAAGGTCAGGGTATGGGTAAAAGAAATTGAAAAGCAGGCCAATATTGCAAAGACGGACCTCAGGCTGCGTATTCGGTATTCACATATGGGTCAAACATCGCTGGACCTACTTGATGCGAACCGTTCCAAACGTGAGTGCATTACTTCAACTGCTGGAAGATGCCATCAGAGACAAATTCATCCCAGCGTGGATAAAGTCGCACACCCCGAGTGCTACAGAGAGGGAGTTGCTCGTACTTCCTCCTAGGCTGGGCCGCTGGGAGGACTTGGAATAATCAATCCGGTGAGGAGGGCGACAACGGAACAACAGAACTCAGTAAAGATAACAGAATCTCTCACTGAACGCATCGCAGCACAAAATTTGGACGGTGAGGTGGTCTAAGCGGACATCTACAACATTAGAAAGACCATCACGTCAGAGAGGCATAACTCACAGAAAAATGACCTGGCACGATTGATGGGACAACTTCCCTGGAGACTAGCAAGAAAAATACAAATAGCACAAGAAACGGGTGCTTCAAATTGGCTGACAACACTACCAATCAAGGCAAAAGCCAATTATCAACAAACAAGAATTTAATGATGCTATTGCACTGAGGTATGGTTGGCCGATTGAAGGACTGCCCGATCGATGCGTTTGTGGATCCAACAACGATGCAGACCAGTGCATGATATGTAAGAAGGGAGAATTCATCAGCATCAGGCATGATGAAGTAAGAGATGTAACGGCGAACATGCTCTGGGAGGTGTGTCGAGATGTGGCGTGCGAACCATCAATTATCCCCTTGGACGGAGAGATCTAGCAGCACAGGATGGCCAACACATCCAACGAAGCACGTTTGGACGTTAGTGCAAGAGGTTGTTGGACAAGAGGACAGCGAGCGTTCTTTGACATAAGAATATTCGACCCAATGGCCCAAAGCTACAGCGAGCTGTCTCTGGATGCTGCACACAAGAGGAACCAAGAAGAGAAGGTCTGGGCATATGGGGAAAGGATCTTAAATATCGAACAAGGCAGCTTTACCCCAGCTTTTACCCCACCGGAAGTGTTCCCAGGGATCGTGAAGCCCCTTGGAAAGTGGTGTCAACTAGTGCAACGGCCTGCAAGCTGAAAAGGCAGCCAGTCAAGACCCACAACAACTTCAGCACCTTGGCTGATGAGAGTGATGGCGATGAAGTGGCGATCATCGAGGCAGTGAGAGGGGAGGGGGGGAAGTCTGCTGCTGTTGCTGCAACAACTGCTGCTACACGCCGACAAAAGGAAAAAGCTAAGTCTGTTTTCATTGTCGGTGATTCATTGGTTAGATACCTTGGCAGGGCAACAAACACTCAGGTTGGTAAAGTTGTCTGCGTGCCTGGTGCCGGAGTTGGGAGGGTGGCTGAGAAGATAGATGCTGTCATGGAAGTGAGTGGGGAGGATCCCATCATCTTCCTCAACGCAGGGAGCAACGACATATGGAGATGCAGGACTGAGGAGTTGCTCTCCAAGTATCAGGAAATGTTGGAGAGGATCAAGGAAAAAGGTGGAGTTCCTGTGGTAAACAGTATCCTGCCTAGAAGAGGGGTAAGGAAGGAATGGTCCTCCAGGGCTATTGGTGTAAATAGCCGGCTGGAGAAGTATTGTAAGGCAAATACTATTCCATTCCTGGATAACTGGTCCCTCTTTTATGGTAAGGATGAACTGTATGCCCAGGATGGAGTACATCTCTCTCGACTAGGAGTTTCGACCTTGGCCAGCTCACTCGACAAGATTGTTGCGGGGTTTCGTTAAAAAAACCTGGGTGTGTAAGTAAAATACTGTCTCCATATGGAGCAGGTACTTCATGTGACAAACCAGTGAGTAAAATAGAAATAATCAGTCAAGATAGTGCGGATATAGTGATGTGTAATAGTAGTATCGATAACACTACACATGTAACTGATAGTAAAGATGAGAATACTGGAGTAGAATTTCCGTCTAGAGCTAGTAGTTCAACAGGAAATAATAAGTTAGCTAAACACAATAGAAAATTAGTTGCAAATAAAAGTAATAGGTTGAGGGTATATTATACAAATTGTAGGAGTTTATGTAACAAAATGAACGAACTTAGAGCACTCGTTAGCACAGAAAATATAGACATAATAGCGCTAACTGAAACGTGGATTAATACAGAATCTAGGCATTTTTTAGCAGAATTTGATATTCCAGGATATAGTTTGTTTAAATATGACCGAACAAGTAGGAGGGGCGGGGGTATAGCAGTGTTTGTCAGGAGTACATTAAAAAGCTGTATTAAATCAGGTATTAGACTAAATAATGATAATGAAAGTGTTTGGGTAGAAGTTAACGAAGGTAGTGAGACCATAGTTATTGGAGTTATATATAGACCGCCTAATATGAGTAGAAATGGCGGAAAAACGTTATGGGAGGAAATTAAAATAGCATCAAGGTTTAGCAATGTGTGCATTATGGGGGATTTTAATTTTCCGAACATTGATTGGCAGCACCAAATAGGCGACTCCGATTCAGTAGAGTTTATAGAGGTAGTACAAGATAGTTTTTTATTTCAATTCATAGATACGCCGACTAGAGGTATTAATATTCTTGATTTAGTTTTCAGTAACAATGAACATATGATAAATAATGTAGAGATTGGTGACCACCTAGGAAATAGCGATCATAAATCTATTTATTTTAATATACAATGGACAGGGAATACTAAAGAGAATACGACACTTATCCCAGATTTCAGAAAAGCCGATTATGGTGGGCTAAGAAGAGACTTAAGGGTGGACCCTATTGTTAAGCGATTAAGTCAGGATATGCCAGAGTTAAACTTGCCACCTACATATAACCAGTTTATTGCTTCACTCCACAATGCTCAAAATAAATATATCCCTAAAAGAAGATTTAGATCGACGCAGAACCAACCAAAATGGATGACTAATAAGCTAATAGATCTTATAGGAAAAAAGAAAGGAATATATCGAAAAATAAAGAAAGGTGAAAATCATTTACATATATACTATCAGACTCTATCAAGACAGGTCAAAAAGGAAATCAGGAAAGCAAAAAGAAATTATGAAATAAGGATAGCCAGCGACTCAAAAAATAACCCTAAAGCTTTTTACCAACTATATAAATCTAAAGTTAGAGATGAAATAGGCCCCCTAAAAACTTCAATAGGAGAAATAACAGTAAATGATTTAGAAATGTGCAGTACATTAAATAGTCAGTTTCTTTCCGTTTTCACTAATGAAAATTTGGCACAGATTCCAGAAGTCAATATGGTATATAGTGATAGTATAGAAAATATGTTAAGTACAGTTAGTATAAGTAGAAATGATGTGCTTAAGGAAATTGACAGACTGAAACCTCAAAAATCGCCTGGTCCTGACGAGGTATATGCTAGAGTATTAAAAGAATGCAGAGATGAGTTAAGTAGTCCATTAGCATTTATATTTAACAAGTCATTAGAAACAGGTTTAGTTCCAGAAGCTTGGAAGCTTGCAAATGTAGTTCCGATCTTCAAAAAAGGTGATAAATCGATAGCATCCAATTACCGTCCCATTAGTCTCACATCAATCATAGGAAAGTTGCTAGAGTCTATTATTGCTAGGAAAATTAGAAGCCACTTAGTAAAATTTAACTTAATAAATTCTTCTCAGCATGGATTCACTCAGGGACGTTCTTGCCTTACTAATTTGCTTAGCTTTTTCTCAGAGGTATATGAAGCAGTAGATAGTGACAAGTCATATGATATTATATATTTAGATTTCAGTAAAGCTTTCGACAGAGTCCCTCATGAGAGATTGATGAGAAAGGTTGAGGCACATGGAATAGGAGGGTCGTTGTTGGGATGGATTAGGTCATGGCTAATTGGTAGGAAACAGAGAGTCAGCATAAATGGTACCAAGTCAGAGTGGGGAGCAGTAAAAAGTGGTGTCCCCCAGGGATCGGTATTAGGTCCCCTGTTGTTTCTTATATACATAAATGACCTAGATTTAGGTATAACTAGTAGGATAAGTAAATTCGCAGACGATACTAAAATGGGGAGATCAATTGATTCAGATAGCGATATAGAGTGCCTCCAAAGGGATCTAGATACCTTACATGAATGGTCAGTAAATTGGCAGATGAAGTTTAACATTGACAAATGCAAGGTATTAAAGATAGGGAAGATGCAAACAAATGTTAAATATAAACTAGCTAATTTAGAATTAGAAAATTCAGACTGCGAGAAAGATCTAGGTGTGTTTGTTAGCAATGATTTGAAGCCTAGAAAACAGTGTATAAGCGTTCGTAATAAGGCAAACAGGATTCTCGGGTTCATCTCTAGGAGTGTGAGTAACAGAACTGCTGATGTTATCTTAAAACTTTACTTGTCATTAGTGAGACCCCATATGGATTATGCTGTCCAATTTTGGTGTCCTTATTACAGAATGGACATAGATTCATTGGAGAGAATTCAGCGTAGAATGACAAAAATGATCCATAATATTAGAAATTTTCCGTATGAAGAAAGGTTGAAGAAATTAGGTTTACATTCGTTAGAGAGACGCAGAGTTAGAGGGGATATGATAGAGGTGTTCAAGTGGGTTAGTGGGATTAACAAAGGGGACATGACAAATGTACTAAAGCTCAGTGATAGCGAAAGAACTCGTACCAATGGTTTCAAATTAGATAAATTTCGTTTCAGAAAAGATATAGGCAAATATTGGTTTGGTAACAGAGTTGTAGATGGGTGGAATAGGCTACCAAGTGATATAGTGGGATCAAGAACGATAGGGAGCTTTAAGAAAAAATTGGATAAGCATATGGACGAGAAGGGTTGGGTGTGAAGGGGGATCAGCCGGGTTGGGCCAATCAGCGCTCTGCAGACCCCCGTAATCCTGCGTTAATCTCTAACCGGTTTGGTAAGATGATCCTCAGGGTATTAGAGTGTTGAGCCTATAATTGGGCTTTGTAATTGGGGTTGTGTGGGACAGGGATCTGCCTTGCTTAGGCCAATCGGCTTTCTGCAGACTCCCATTTTCTTATGTTCTTATGTTCTAGTCTTCACCATATCTGGAGGGATGGAACCCAGGGCCCAGTACTTCTATTCAAGGCTTGCAGAGAGCATCGCAGAGAAGAAGCAACAGCCCAGGAGTAAAGTTGTAGCCTGGATGAGGTGCCGCCTATCATTCTCATTGCTCAGATCAGCACTACTATGTCTGTGGGGAACAAGACTGTCTGCACCACAACCAGCGACGGTGGCAGTAGTGTACTACGAGGCAGAGGGTCGCATAGGAAGGCGACTGGATTGCAGTTGCATGTAGAGTAGTAGTATAGTAGAATAGTAGGATTAGAATAATATATGATGTTTGTAAAATATAATGATTGTACAATATTAAATAAAAATCAAAGAAAACAAAAGTAGTAGTACTAGTAGTTGTAATAGTAGTAGTAGTATTTATTATTATTAGTAGGAACATTTATTTTCCTACTCTTATATTTTTCTTCCTTTAATGGCGTTTTCTAGTGTTCTTCTTTTGCATTTGCTTCTTCCTCTCCCCTCTCCTTCCCTCTCCTATCTCCTGCTCCTTGATTGGTACCATCGAACTATAATGTCCTCTATTGACTCTATCCCTCTCCCCTTCTCTCATCTCCTTAGCTCCTTGTAACTCATATATATTCCCTTAGCCATGTCTCTCTCTCACTCTCATCCTGATTCTCTGACTCTATCTCTCAATCTATCTCTCTCTCTCTCTCCTCAAAATTCCGTTTCACATTAATTAAATTTATTGGCAAGTCAATGAACTATTGGAAAACCTGTGAAGAAGACAAGAGCGACTAATGGTCCAGGAAAGGTGTCTGGCCCTGGTGTCAAACGGGCTCATTTTAAGGCATGTTTCGATGGGCAAGTGTATTATCTTACTATTTTAAGACTCCTTTGCATTTAAATAAAAAAATAGATCGAAGATAAATTTTGATAAATCATTTATACCCTTGAGGATCATGACGTGTTATGAGTTTATTCTGGCTTTAGACAATTTTATACAACTTAGGGAGTATCTGAGAGCATCAACATAGTAAAGACTATCTCAATTAACCCTTAGGCTTCCGTATACCCATCCTAATATGAATACAATCATCAAATAATAGCCATAACACATAAAGACATGCGTCATTATGTCTGCCAAAGGTTAAATTCTGAAGGTGCCAGATGCCAGTTGCCCGCATATAATGACGGAACAATCCCTCGTGTGACACTGGTTTAAAGGTTGACATGACTTAACACACACTTGCCCTAGTTATTTAGGGCTGGATTTGATTTGATTTATTCTTTTACTGGACCCCCTTCTCCCTCATGTTTCGCCCCGTTAGTTATAACATTTTAGGACGTTGTCTGAGGCCCTTCTTGTGACTACCTACTTGACTGGTGCACTTCTTGTTACACCCTGCTGCAGTTGACAGTGTGGTGGACTTCTTGTTTCACCGGTGGAGGCCATACATGGACATAAGGCTCCTGGTCCAGATGAAATTCCTCCAATAGTACGTAAGAATTGCTTCTTGGTGCTCGTATTGGCAAAAAATTTCCGTCTGTGTACTCATACCTCATGCTTCCCAGTACCCTGGAAAGAAGCAAACATCCATCCAGTTCCTAAAAAAGGTGCCTCTTCAGATCCATCAAACTACAGACCAATAGCTATAACTTCCACTCTTGGTAAAGTCTTTGAAATTATATTAAATAATCACATAATTAAGCATCTTGAGAATAATAAATTAATCAGTGATAGGCAATATGGTTTTAGACGATGTCGATCAACTGCAGACATTCTTTGCCTTCTTACGCATCAAATCAACCAAGCTACAGACCAACATGGTGAAACACATACAATAGCACTGGATATATCAAAGGAATTTGATAGAGTCTGGCATTAATCCTTATTGTCGAAGATGTCACACTATGGCCTTGCATCATTAGTTCCACTAATTTCTTCTTATCTTCATAACAGAAAAATATGTGTAATGGTAGATGGCCTTTATTCTCAATTTCACTCAATAAATGCTGGTGTTCCCCAGGGATCAGTTTTGGCCCCAACTCTGTTCCTCATTCATATCAATGATCTCATATCTACCACTCATAATCCAATACATTCCTACACAGATGACTCAACACTGCACAGTTCCTTCACATTTACCAATTCTTTCACCCAACCCGATCTTATAAATTCAAAAATAAACACTGCAATTTCTCTGAACCAGGACCTTTCTAAAATTAATGAATGGGGACAAAAGAATCTAGTTTCCTTTAATGCACAGAAAACCAAGTACATTCAATTTTCTAACCGACAGAATCTCACTGACTCCCATATATTTTTTAATGATGTAAATATTCCCACTTCCCATAGTATTGACATTCTCGGTGTAACATTAACTACTAACTTGAGCTGGACACATTATGTTAGAAGCATTGCTAAGAATGCCTCTAAAAAACTGGGACTCCTATACAGAGTTCGAGAATTCTTCACTGACGAGCAGTTGGCCGTAATATATAAAAGTCATGTGCGTTCTCAGATGGATTACTGTTCACCTCTGTGGGGTGGAAGTTGAGTGGTTGCATTGAGGCAGTTGGACAAAATTCAAAATAAAGCTATTAGATTAATCAATAACCCTGCAATCACACAGGACCTTCCTACATTATCCATACGAAGAAATGTTGCATCCCTTGCATTATTCTACAGATATTTTCACAGCAATTGTTCCGAGAAACTTGCTTTAATTGTGCCGCCTCTCCACATCTTTCCCCGTAGAACTAGGGCAGCTGAGAGCGCCCATGAATTTACACTTTCTCCTCCACAATGCAGAACTTCTGCTTATCAGAATTAATTTATCCCCAGAGCTACTACTCTTTGGAATTCACTTCCCTCGAATTGCTTTCCACAAACTTACAATCTACAAATGTTTAAATCCAGTTGTTACAAACATTTTATGAATGGAGGATGCCTTTAGGCACATGGACCTTTTTGTGTTATCTGTGTTTTTCCTTCCTCCGTTCATTGTCTCTTTAAAAAAAAAAAAAAAAAAAAAAAATGGCCTTGCTGACGGTTATGGCCTTCTACACAAGTGAACACTGGATTTTTTTTATTTTTTGTTTTTATATAATTATAAATGTCAGCTCCGCGTGTTACACATGCTCTTGACTTATTATTACACTATGCAAATCCTTAACCTATAGTATTCCACAGCTTCCTTTTCACTAAAGCTCCAGTGTTTGCCTCAAGTTCATGTTATTTACTGGAGGTGCTGTGATACTGATGGATGGTTATGATCACCACTATGATTCCTTTATGCAACTGTCGAACCGACAGTTGCATAAAGGAATCATAGTGGTGATCATAACCATCCATCAACGTCCATGCTTCTTTATGTTGTACTGTTCAGTAATATGTAGCCTCGTATAGCATTCTATTATTTGTTGAAAATTATTATTTTATTAAATTGTTCAATGCATGGAGTTGGCTCCCTGTTTTTCGGATTCCTTTTCCGTGTAGTGTGTGATGGTTGGAGCTTTGGCAACGTGCCTGCTGCTTTCTCTTGACTTCCATATTATGCTTACCACTGCTCATCTCGGTTAATAAGTTGTTGCCTCGTGGCAGACTCCCGTACACTTTTCTTTGGTTATTGGGAGCCCATGCAATGTTGATAACTGGAAAACTTCAATTTCATGTTAATCATCCAGTATCATAGCCAAATCTCCCCTGCCGCTAGTTCTGTGTCTTGTTTTCCGACACCTATCGTATCCAATTATATGTTGAAGGTTCTCTGGTAATGATGATCATAAATCTGCATGCGAGGTATGGTTGAGCCGCTATACTTCCTGAATGTGTACATGGAATTGTCAGTTCCTCTCACAACCAATGTAATTGTATCTTCATATTATGTAGTTTCTAAACCTGTAGCTTATCATGTACATTATCTTGATAAAACAAATTGCTATCACGCAGTTTCAGGCCCTCCAAATATTTTGGATAGCGTCAGGTGGGTATAATATTGGATTTTCAGATTATATATAATTGCTATTGTTATAATTATTAATATATATTATTTTACGGGGGCTGTGAAGTGCAAGACGCAAATAGAACAGCCTTCAAAATTTCATGCAATGAATGCACATGTTTGCAATCCCTAGAGGAAAAACAAAAAAATCGAGGTATCTCTCTCGCCATGGTTTCGTATTCTAACTTTTGTTTTTTGGTATGCGTTGGACCAGGTGAAACATTAATTGCAACACCTTGCGACATTTCCTTTCCAAAGGGCACCCAGAATTTCTTAAGCTATTGAATTTTTCTACGAAATATTGTGTTCTGTCATTTATGATGGAATTTCTTATTGGTGAGTATATTTATAAGACATCCACCACTGTCAAATCAATAAGGCAGGTTACTTGGTTGAAGATAAATAGGAATTAGCCCTTCAATAGTTCATTGTGATATAATGTGTGTATATATATATATATATATATATATATATATATATATATATATATATATATACAGTATATATATATTATACAGTATAAATAATGTTCACTCTATTTGTCTTTCTATCCATGTTTTGTTATGTACCCTTCCCCTTTCACTCGCCATTGATGTAAGGCCCTGCTAAGACAAATCGGATCCCAGAATATTACCCATAATACTCAGCCCTCCCCAGTGTCTCTTAAGGAGGCCACAGAATGGTGAAGGGAGGGAAGGTGAAGCTGATGTGGAGAGACAGGTTTAGAGGGGGATCTTATGAACATTATGTGGAGCTTAGGAATAAAATAAAATGTAAAGCTTTGGAGAAGACTAAAGAATGGATATGAAGCTAAAGACATGGATTAACTCGTATAATGGGTAAGGGTCTTGCCTGGCATACGTCCGCTATTTGGCATGTTCAGGGGCCACGGAGGGAGACAATTATGAGTTACATTGATATATTTATCGTATAAAGCATTATTAAGAAAATAGGGAGGTTCCAAATAGACCTGTCATGCACAAAATAGGGTAAAATTGAACACAACTGTTTGATGGTAACTCCAAAAGTGAACTAAATATTATAAAAAGATGGTAGGAGTAAAATAATCAGCTATATGGAAGTATATGAACAATAATTGTATCTGTATACAATGGGGAATATACTGTATTGGTGATACGCGTGGCAGAGAGATTGGGAATGAGGTAGGGAGGATTAGAGGTGCTTAATTAAGGGGAGGTTATTAGTTTGTTCTCTAGACCTCCATCAAGCTTAAAAAATACACCCAAGACTCCCCTTTGAGATAAGTGTGTACATTATTTGGTAGAACAATGTACCGGCCGAAAGCCGGTTCCTCCTAATTCACAGGCTCGCTTTCGCTCGCCAGGAAAAAGCAAAACATAAATTGACAGAAATGAAGTTAAATTTTTTAAATCGGCAAAATATTGGGGCGAACGTCTTAAAATATAAATAGTAGTGGGGGTTAAACATGAGGGAGAAGGGGTTCCAGAAAAAAACAGAAAAAACATAAGGGAAAATCTCCCTTTTACACTCTTATTAACCCGCTAAGGACCAGCTAGTTTATAATAAATGTACCACCAGGGACCGGCTGTTTTGATTTTTTTTTTTACCAGAAACAATAGCGAATGGGTTAGGAATGAAGGAAAAACCACAAAAAAACTATCAAAAAGCTCAAAAAATGGTCCTACGGAGCCCCCGAAAGTCTATTTTACAAGAGTAAAAAATTGAAGGCAAATACACCCAAAATACCGTTTTTTGCGCGCTCACGCACACGCGGTTGGACTTTGAGAGTTTTCAACCATCGTCAAGGTTGCGTGGGATACTTACACAGTTCCCATACAAATCTGAGCCCTCTAGGTGCCATAGGACCGGAGTAATTGGGACCGGACCGGCCAGGACGCATGGTTTGCGTCGCTGGGGTTCTGTGGGTTAAGCTGGCATAATCGTTCAGGGTACGGTCGGTCGCTACAATATTACCAAAAGGCGTCATCTAATTATAAGTTTTGATGATTCATTAACTGGGTGCCATCCTACTTAACATGGAAAGGATTATGTTTATTGTAGCTAAATGAACATACGACTGTAGGGTACAGGTGTTAATCCACACTTAAGGTGAAGGAGATAGGTTGATTGTTTATCGGACAATTGTTTTATACAAAGGCACCTGCAAACGAAATTGTTAACCAACATTCAAACCTCCAATAAACAAGCACTTTGGCAAACTATAGTCCATTAATTATAGGTAGGCTAGAAATCTTGACCACTAATGTATGTAATTACAAAACGACTTGAGTAATTGAACAAATATTTTTACCATGCAGGAAGAGTCGGCCAGGGAATAGGTGTTGTTGTTGTTGTTGTTGTTCCCTAAGCTGCCTGGCCGAACAGCCCCGAGTCCCTGGGGAAGGCCATGGCCACAATCTCGCTTTCCCACAGAGCTCTCATTGAGTGTAGATTGTGTTGTTGGCATAAGTGGTTGTGTGAAATGAGTCTTCTATGATGTGTTTAATGGTATGGGGTGCTGTGTAACATCCGGGGCAGACGTCGACGACGGGGTCTTCCAGTCTCTTCTGATAGCTCAGAAGAGCTGGATGGTGTCCGCATCTCAGCCTGGCCAGGTGGACTCTGTCCTCGCGAAGAAGGGAGGATTTGGAAGGATGGATTTCGGGAGGTCGTGCTTGCAGCTGCGTGTTGTCTGTGAGTGAGTGGATGGATCGGCGAGAGATGTGAGTAAGGATGAGCTTCTGGAAGTTGGTTCGGGGTGGACAGGGAGGGAGAGAGGATAGTAATTGTGTGTGATACCGTGTGCTGGGTGTTGTTTTGATATTTCTTGGTGTCTGTGGGTGTGTTGCCATGTAGTTTAGTGGGTTGTCCTGGTTCGTGGAGGCTGCTGCCAGGAATTGAGTGCCTCTCATGTCCAGATGGTCTTCGACTTTGAGGATTTTGGTTTCTTGATGTAGGTGATCTGTGGGTGCAGTAGCTGTGCAGCCTGTAATGATCTTTAGGGTTTTGATTGAATAGTCTGTAAGGTCTTATGATGTGTTTCAGCTAGGTTAGAAGCCCAGGCTGGGCTTGCGTATTCCATCACTGATCTTATGTATTGTTTATATACTGTGGAGGTGGTTTCTTTATTGTGTCCAAATTTTGTGTGAGCAAGTGACCTGAGGGCGTTAAGTCTGGGTGTCAGTTTCTGTTTAATGTTTGTGGTGTGCTGTTTGAATGCCATAGGGGAGGTGTGGTGGAGTGGTCATGCCACTGGATTGGTAATCCAATGGACCCGGGTTCAAATCCCGATATGTCAATGGGAAGATATTATTGGGATTGAATTTGTGCTGTACCTAGTATCAGTGCATTACCACAAAGCCCACCGAAATGCCAAAAAAATACCCTCATTGTTCCCTGATTAAATAACACTGTATGAATATTCCCATATTCAAAATATGTTACAGGGGGACAATGCCTAGTGAGTTCACTGCTCAATAGGTGGCGTTCTGAGAGTGAGGGTCTGAGTCTGGAGGGTGAGACGGTGAAGCACTTGAGCGAAGCAACCAGCCGCTTCAGAGATGGAGCTGCTTCGAGCCATGATGGATGCTTCGCATGTCTCACTCCCCAGACTGGAACAAGCCCTCACGGGCTTCACCTTGTTGAGCGGTGGAATGTACAGGCTCTCAGCCTATGCCCGAGAGGGAGTAGTTGGAATATAGAAAAAAAAAAAAAAAAAAAAAAGTATTATATGTTACTCCTAGGATTTTGGGTGTGTGTGTATGTGTTAGGGGTGTGTTGTTTATGGTGAGTTGAGGGATGTATTCGTGTTCTCCTGTCCAGCTTGTGAGCAGGGTTGCGGTGGATTTGGCTGGAGCTAGATTAAGTCTGTTTGTAGTGCACCAGCCTTGTAGTGTGTTGAGATAGGGTTGAAGGAGATCTGTTGCTCTTTTTGGGTCATGGTGTGTGCATGTGAGTGATATGTCATCTGCATAGGAGGCTAAGTTTATTTGGGGCATATTGGGTGTAGTTATATCATGCCTGTACAGATTGAAGAGTGCAGGCGATAGGACGGATCCTTGTGGGACTCCGTTTGGAAAGTTTCTGATTCTAGATGACTGACCGGCAAAAGATTCGTGTGCACATCTGCCTGTTAGGAAGTTGGCCAGCCACCTTTGTGTGTTGTTGTGCATGTTTGTGTTGTAGATTTTGTTTGTTAGGTTGTGGCGGGGGATGGCATCGAAGGCTTTACTAATGTCGAGTGTGGCTAATAATGATCTGTGTGGTGGTCTAGCTGAGTTGATGCCGTCAAAAGCTCTTTGTGTAAGGTCTGTGAGAAGAGTGTTTGTGGAGTGCAGTGGCCTAAAGCCATGTTGTGTTGGAGCTAGGGGTAGGTCGGGTGTAATTATAGTTGTAATACTAGGCGTTCCATGACTTTGGAGGGGGTGCAAAGGAGTGTAATGGGGCGGTGCGAGGGGGGTAGCGTGGGGTCTTTGTTGGGCTTTGGGAATGTGATGATGATACCATGCTTTCAAATGTCTGGTATTGTGTTGTGTGAATAACTGTAGTTTGATATGTTAGTGAGTGCTTGTATGCTTTGTGGTCCCAGGTGTCTGAGGTGTATGTTGCTTATGTTGTCTAGGCCACAGGCGGGTGAGTGCTTGAGATTGTTGATGATATGCTTTGTCTGGTGATTGGTGAAGGGTGTATAGTCAGGGTCTGTGGGGAATTGTCTCTTACGTCGGATGACACGTCGGTCGTCTTTGTGAGGTTTTAGGTGGCTGACATGTGAGAAGTGATTTATGAGAGTGTTTGCTTGTTGTTTACATGATGGAGTAGAGTCTGTTGTTGTGATTGCAGCATGTGATTGTGTCGTGTTGCTGTTGGAAAGTGTGATGCTGTTTAGTGTTTTGTAGAGTTTTTTGGGGTTTGTTTTGTGATCAAGTGTTTGTAGGAAGTTATTCCAATTTAGTTTTTGATGTTCTTGTATTTTGTTGTTAGTCTGGGTGTTTAGTGCTTGGATTTGTTGTGTGATGTCTTGTGTGTGGGGTGCTGGGGAGTGTTTCACTATGTTGTGTTGTCTGACGAGGTTTTGAATTTCTGGTGTGAAGTTGGGGTTGTGTCTTTTTCTGTTACCTCTTGGTATGTGTTTCTTGTCAGTGTTTTGGATAGTTTTATTGAGTATGTGTACAGCATTGTTGATGTTAGTGATGGGTGTACTGTTTAGAGTTGTGAAGTGTTGTTCTGTCTCGTTTGTGAATGCTTCCCAGTTATCTCTTTTATAATTGGTGTATGTGTATTTATGGCTAATTGGGGTAAGTCTGGTTTTGGTGGTGATAATGATTGGGAGGTGGTCAGAGCCTAAGGTTCTGACCATCCTCCAGGATGTTGTGGGGGCGAGTTCTGGGGAGCAAAAGGTGATGTCTGGAGATGATGGTTTATAGAGGGCTTGGTGGGGAATATGGGTATGTTGATGGATGTCATTAAGGATGATGAGGTTATCAGTTTGGTTTTGTAGTACCAGCCCTCTGTCTGAGTCAGGGATGTCGACAAACCAGGCCGACGTCTTGGCGTTGAATAGGTGTTGGCATTTATAGCTCATTTCCTCTAGCCCATTTTTTGTTACAGTGGTTAGCGGTCAAGATTTCTGGCCTTCTTATAATGAATAGACAAATTACCGTAATTCCAAGTTGTCTGTAGCATCTCAATAACTATTATGTTGCTGAGCTATGTAATTTGACGTGTACATACTCTCATATGTCTCATTGGTTCACACTCATACAACGAAACTGTTGACCAACTGAACATAGTATGTGTGCGCTTAGCCATAGCGACGCCTGAGGACTCTGTTGATTGTTTTGCTCTGCTTAATGCAGAATACGAGGAAGTAAGAAGAAGGTGTGGTGTGGAGGTAGATGTGCTGGAAAGTGTGAAAAGGAACACCTTGAGATGGTTCGGCCATGGGAAGCGAAAGAATTACTAAGAGGGTGTACGAGAGAGAGGTGGAAGGAGAGAGAGGGAGACGTAAACCGAAAGAGAGTGGGAAGGATGGAGTGAGGAAGTATATGGATGAAGGCGGTGCGGGTTGGGAGTAGGGGTGTCGACTGCCTGGGGACAGAGGTGCATGGGGGCGGTTCGTTCGTGGCTGCCCCTTCGGGGATCACGGCGTCAGGCAATACATAGATAGATAGATCTTTATCTGTAAACACTATTATGTCTGCTCATTTCACTGCTAAATTGTACCAAATAAGTGACATACATACACGCACACCAACTAACACAAACAACCAAACACACACATAGCTAGAATTAATTTTGATAGAATGGTGTAAAGTTATAGAAAACAAAACTAAAACACAGACAGCCATATATTACTGTATACGCACTCCAACATATACGGTCTGTGGAATAAGTTTCGTGCACCCAATGGAGCACCTTATAATTATGTTTCATGTTTACAGGCGTGTTCTCAACTGAAAGTGAAAGTCAAACGTCTTGACTTCATTTCAATAACTGGGTTGACAATAACCCCCTCCCTTATCTTTCCTTCATCCTTTTACTTAGACTGCTTACACTTCGTGTGTCCAGGTATTTTGACCCCAATGTACCTTGTATTTGGCTCTCTGTCACACTTTTGGCTTTGGGGGAGACACTCATTACAGGCAGCCTGCTTGTTGTGTCGTTCACACACATTGTGTGTGTGTGTGTGTGTGTGTGTGTGTGTGAAAGAAGCTCAACACTTGGAGTAGCTGAGGTGCTCCACTCGGGTGACCAATGTTTTCTCTAGACTCACCCGGACTACAGTATATATTATTATTAAAATAGGGATTCGCACCAAGCCTAAAAAGACTATGTGGCACCAAAATAAACTTTGTGGAAAAAAACATCGGAGTTGTTGTGGGGCTGGGCACAATACGGAGTAGAGGAAAAGAAGACTAGGAAACACTAATTAAAGAAGCTGAAGGAGACGGGTATGGAGGAGAAACCGCATAAGATGTGGGAGGGAGAAAGTGGGGGACTCTCCAAGCATATCGGCTAAGACAAGGGGGCGATTAAGGGAGGATATGAAGGGGAATGCCCGCCGTCGGGCATTGAAGAAACACGGACAGTCGATCAGGAGATGCTGGACAGACACTGGAATAGGGCAGCAAGGACAGAGCGTGGGAACATCACAGGACATCAAATGACCATGCGTGAGCCTGGTGTGGCCAAGCCGAAGACGGGCTAGAGCGGTCTCCCATCGACGATTGCGATGAGAGGAAGACTTCCAAGGTAGGACGGAAGGTTTGACAGAACGCAGTTTGACATCAGACACCCTCATGGAGGTCCATTCGTCCTGCCAGCACTGACGTAGTAATTGAGTAACATGCGGGAAGTAATCAGATGCAGGAATACGCCGTGGCACGAGTCGGTGAGAGGTAATAGCAGAGCGGGCGAAAAAATCAACTCGCTCATTGCCAGGCACTCCAACATGACTCGGGACCCAACAGAAAGACAGGGACTTCAATTTAGTAGCGATGCGGAACAACCATTCCTGAATCTCCAGCACTAAGGGGTTAACAGCGGGAATAGACTGAATACTCTGAAGAGCACTAAGGGAGTCACTAAAAATTACAAAGGTATGCAGGTGTGAACAAAAAATAGTACGTAGGGCAAATAAAATAGCAAATAACTCGGCCGTAAAGACACTAGCACATGATTGGATTTGACGTTGGAAGGTCCGGTCCGGGAACACAACCGTAAACCCTGTACCGGCGGAGGTCTTGGAACCATCAGTGTACACTGTAACGGCTGAAGAATGGTGTAGCATATGTTCCGCAACTGAGCATAAAGCAACTGTGGGGTTGAAGAGGCCTTAGAGGGGGGGAGGGCAGCTGTACAAACGGTAGGGCGAGGGAGTAGCCATGGGGGGAACTCTGACTGTCGGAGGGGTAGCACTGATGGAATGGGAAAAGAGAAGGAGGCTAGTAAAGCAGAGACCCGAACGGGGAACGAAGTAGCAGACGATGATGGGGCTAAGCCGGAAGCCGTGGGAGGAAAACCAGCCGAACTGTGTTGCAGAAGGCGAAGATGACATCGAAGGGTCAGTTTATCCCACCTGGATGATAGCGGTGGGACACCTGATTCAGCATAAAGGCTAATAACCGGAGTAGAGCGAAAAGCCCCTAGCGACAAGCGCAGACCGTGATGGTGAAGGGAGTCTAGGCGCTTAAGGTTTGTACGTGCAGCGGAGGCATATACCTGGCAGCCACAATCGATCTTGGATAGAATAAGCGTTGTATGGAGGCCCAGAAGAGTCGTCCGGTCCGCACCCCAAGACAAGTGGCTAAGGGTTTGTAAGAGTTGAAGCCGTTGGGTGGTGGAGGTCAGTAACGAAGTAATGTGCGGGTACCATGTCAACCGAGTATCGAAAATGAGACCTAAGAATGGAGCTGAGGACCTGTAAGGCAGAGGGCGGTTATACAACGTAAGAACAGGATGCGGGACTGTATGGCGTTTTGTGAAGATGACGGCACAAGATTTCGAGGGCGAAAACCGAAAACCATGGGCCGTAGCCCACTGCGCAGCTGCATCGATGGCCTTCTGCATGAGATTTTTTTAGGGCAGCGATATCCGAACCCACAGCGTAAATAGCGAAGTCGTCCACATACAAAGAAGCACGGACACCAAGAGGGAGAGAAGAAATAATACCATTAATAGCTAGGATAAAAAGGATGGTACTTAGAACACAACCCTGTGGGACACCGTCGTGTTGGGGGTATGTTCGTGAGAATGTATTCTGAAGCTTGACTCGGAAAGTACGATCACGGAGAAAGTTCTTCAAGAATACTACCATGTTGCCAGACACACCAGAACGTAAAAGGGTATGAAGGATGTTGTATTTCCAGGCAGTATCATAAGCTTTTTCAAGATCGAAGAATACAGCTAAAACTGACTTAGTGTCCGAAAAGGCGTCGCGGATAGACGTCGCCAATCTCAATAATGGGTCCAAAGTACTACGGCCCTTGCGAAAGCCATATTGAAAAGGTGACAGGATGCCTCTTGATTCTAGGAGCCACATTAAGCGGGAGTGAACCATGCATTCTAATAATTTGCCTACACAACTGACCAGGGCAATTGGACGGTAATCTGCTGGTGCATGGCCCGACTTACCCGGCTTAAGGAATGGGAGAAGGATGGCATGTCTCCACTCAGCCGGAAAAAAGCCTGTGGACCACAGACGGTTGTAGATGGATAAGAGAAAGCCAAGCGCAGGTGGAGATAAGTGCTTCAGCATCAAGTAATGGACACCGTCAGGGCCTTCACACGTATCCTTACAGGCTCCCAGGCTAGACTCAAGCTCAGCCCGGGAGAAGGGGGCATTGAAAAACTGATCAGATGATAAGGCGAAGTCAAGTCGCTTAAGTTCAGAACGTTGTTTATGCATCTGGAAGGAGGGCGGGAGATGGGAGCCAGTGCTAACATCACTGAAATGTTGTCCCAATATATTGGCCACTAGAGACGGGTCGCCCACAATGCCAGTGTTGGTATGGAGGACTGGGGCCGGCGTAGGCGCATGTTTCCCTGCAATCTTCCTGACGCGAGCCCAGACTTGCGGAACAGGTGTATCTGCGTTGATAGTAGAGGCGTACGACATCCAGCTAGATTTTTTTGCAGAGCGGATTGTACGACGGAAGACGGCATTATCCTGTTTGAAAAGAGTATATGCATCCCGCTCATATGGAGAGCCTTTTTTCCGACGGAAACTCTTCCACTTGGCTCGTTTATTGCGTAAAGCCGAAGTGCACTAAGCAGTCCACCACGGTACACACTTAGAAGACATACTCCGAGTGGTGCGTGGAATTCAAGTATAGGCGGCATGGAGCACAAACATCAGGAAACTGGTAAGCATGGCATCAGGGTCCGGGAAAGCAGGGGTTGGATTAGGCGGAACGGCGAGATCAGCGAAAGATGTCCAGTCGGCACAATCGAAACACCAACGGGGAGGGCGCGGCACTGGGGAGTAAGACGTAGGGGAGAGGACAATCGGGAAGTGGTCAGTCGCACAGTAATCATTAAAGACCTTCCAAGTAAAATCCAAGGATAGTGTAGGGGAATACAGAGACAAGTCAATACATGAGAAGGTACGGGCGCCGCTATCAAAATGCGTAGAGGAACCAGTGTTTAAAATAAATAAATCGTGCGTACGAATCAGAGCCTCAAGGGAACGACCTTGTGTATTAACGGTAGAGTCACCCCACAGGGAATGCCTGCAATTAAAATCCCCTAAAAGGAGGAAAGGTGGAGGTAATAGAGAAAGGATCCTGTTTAATTCTGGAACATCGATCGGGATCGAGAGGGAAAGGTATATGGAAAATACTGTAAGCCAGCGTGAAAGGAACATTCTGGCAAGCGTGCATTTAAGAGAGGTACGGATAGTTAACGGAGACACTGGGACATCATGATGTACGAGGAGGCAAGTATCATACTGGGATTGGGGAGAACTTATATGGGAGTAAAATGGTATTGGGGGGGGAGGCATTAGATAAACGCGATTCTTGTAAGCTAATAACAAGTAGGCTAAACCTAGAGATAAGGTAACGAAGATCAACACGATGTGCTGCAAAACTACGAATGTTCCATTGTAAAATGGACATTAAAAAGACAAAAAAGATTAAAAAGAAGACGCGTACAAGAGGGAAGAAAATACTTACACTATATACAACATATTTACAAAATACAGTTAACACCGTGGGTGGAAAATATAGCCAAGAGAGGCTAACGATGGGAAATAATAGCAGGAATTGGAGAAGACGTTGAAGGGGAAGACTGGAAACCGGGGGGGCATAGGGTGGTCTAACAGAGAAAGAGGAGAGGAAGGAGGAGGGCCGGAAGAGGTAGGAAGGACGGACAGCGGGTGGGAAGAGAAGGAGGGGGTAAGGGCAGGAGAAGGAAGAGGGGGAGGGTCAGGAGGAGGAAGAGGAGGAGGGCCCGGAGGAAGGCCAGTAGGGGGAGTGGAGGAAGAGAACTGGGCAGGGGAAGGCGGGAGAGGGGTAGGGGGGAGAGAAGAGGGGGTAGGATGAACTTCGGCATGAACGGTTGAAGGCGGTGGGTGGGAAGAACGGATAAATTCATCAATCTTAGGTAGGGTTTCGTAGGAGAAATCTAGGGACGCAGTGACGGGAGGAGGAGGAGACTGGACGGAGGGAGGAGAAAGGGAAACAGAAGGAGAAGTAGGCGACTTCTTCTTCTTCTCGCAGGGACTTGAGCTCCGCACATCACGGAGACCACCCTTACGTTTAAAAGAGGAAGCGGGAGAGGAAGAATGGAGCGCAGGAGCCCGTTTTGGTAGAGGAGAAGGGAAGTTTAGAGCGAGTAGGCGATTAGGGGCGACTAGAAGAGGAAGATGACAGAGAACGGGGGGGAGGCTTGGAACGGTGAGAGCGTTGAGGGAGACTAGAAGAGGAGGAACAAGGAAGAGAGCAAGATGAAGGGGGCAGAAGTAGGAGAAGGACTGATAACAGAGAAAGTGTTAGACAAAGGGACAGAAAAGGAAGAGACGGAAGGACGAACGGAGGAGACAGAAGAGGAGGAAGGAGAAAATCTGGGAGAAGCACCGGTAGAAGGAAGAGAGGCAGATGACGAAACTGGTGCGACTGGGGGGACGGAGGGAGCGGAGGTGGTGGAAGGAACTGAGGAACCAGAAAAAGGGGGTGGCGTGGTAGAGGGAGGCGAAGAAGAGGAGGGAGGAGACAGAGTCTTGGAAAATGACTGAGGGGTGAAGCCCAAGCGACGAGCCTCTTGGCGGGCTGCGGTGAGCATAAGGCCGTGTCTCGCTTTGAGGACAGCAAGCTCAGACTCGAACAGATGAACGGGGCAAATCTTAGAGTCGGCCAAATGAGACCCGCGGCAATTAAGGCAGAACTGGGACGTTGACTGACATTCTCCAACGGCATGTCCGGACTTCGAACAGCGCGGGCAGAGTGGGCTCTCAGCGGCTGTACGGCAGAACTTCGCCGGGTGGCCGAAACGCCAGCAGCTGCGACACTGGAGTGGACGGGGAAGAGACGCAGTCACTACAGTATATAGTTAGGGTAATAATATATATCATTATATAGTTGCAAGAGTTAAGAGTGTGGCCATATATCAACCTCTAATGGCCCCATCACATTAACGACTTGGAACACGAGATGGCACGAAAAGCGTTTCTTGTTGAAGTCTCCATATGTTTCGTTACATCTCGTCACGTGTCACAGTGTCTCTTGTTATCTCGTGGAAGGCTACGCAATTTTAAGGGGTCCGCTAAAATTTCGTAGCGTCTCGTGACCTGACTGTGACCTGACTCTTTATCGCAGTTTGTCATTATGAATACGTTACTAGTTTGTATACTACGGTGTGGCATTGTTGTGCAGTCGCAAAATGTTGTGGTAAAGTCGCGCGACGTCACACCGAAAAATTACTTTGCCAGTGTACTACAAGAACAGCTTGTAGTCATCAGGTACAGTCACGTAATGCCATCGAACACTAAGAAAGCACTGTTACGATCCAGGTTCTCAAAGACACAGGGCTCTTCAACATTGGACTAGATAATGGCAAAATGCAACAACGGTAACACTAGATCCAACCCCTGCCTTAAACACTGGAAAACAAAACACCATTACCGCCCTGAGTCGTGCCTGGACAACGAGGTATCCTATGACTCGGTAACTGGTGCACACACTAGGCTGACGCTCGATGAAACAGCCTATTCTCAAACAGTAAAAGATTACTCGATTAGGTTACACAAAGAAAAGATAGTTAACGTGATTAAATAACGTTACGGTAGATACTCAAATAACTGGCACTCCTGTATTAAAGAAAGTGCAATGCTAGTCCTGCAACATCAACTGGAAACTTCTGAAATAAGTCTGATGCTGGGAAGATGTTCGTAAAGAATCTTGAACAATTATAATGCAGTATACGGGTCACAATAAATACTAGGACATATAGTAATAATAGGCAGGCGAATAATAAAGACTGCGCAAAGGTAGTAATGCTCGACAACTAAAGAAATGCTTCGTGACACAACGCAACAGCCTACTAGGGTTGTGCAACTCAACAACAACTTCGGCTCAAAAGTGCAGTGAATAATAAGGCTGCATACATATAATAATGGGGGGCTTATCTCTAACCAGTGTCTGCTCAGTTAATAAAGTCTAGCTGGGGTATCAAGGCAGGGCAACAATGGGCGAGCATGCGGCTCGTAGCCTAACGTTGTCCGAAGGTGGTATAATGACGATTACGTTATATGACGGGGATGCTCTCTTGATAAATCTAGGTCTCTAGTACCTAGTTCTATCCTGGCGATCCCTCAGAAGTCAACACAAAGAGGCAGCACTATGTTGTGAGGGATAGGCTATGGCCCTCTCACACCACAGCGCTGTGCTCGCAAAGTAAACCCACCCGAAGACAACTTAGGCTCCCACAGTACCTGTCGATGTCGTGCAGGGCTTAGCTAACACTGCACACATCGGAGACAATGACACAGTAACCTTACCCCCAGTCTAGCTTTAGATAACCAAGCAGAATCACTCAACACCTTGCCAGAGAGACATATACCAGTCTACAACCTTCCCGAGAGAGGACACATACGGAAAAGTCCGTCTCTCCAAACCTCAATAAAGCATAATACCTCCTTACCCTAATACATGGAAATATCTGAGAGCTTCGCGTACAATACGACTGGTCGACGGTGAACGTCTATGCTGAAACCAGAAGGGATGTTGAGTTTAATAAAGATTAGAGAATGAGAAAGGAGAAGTCGAGAGAGAGAAATAGTATGCAAAGTGGTGAGTATGGGGGACAGAATTGCAAAGGATGTAGGCGATACGCGTGTCAGGCAAGCTCTGAGCTGGTAAAGAACATGAGGCCGCGACGGAAAGGGACTAGTTGACCACCCGGCCGCCAACGCCGTCAGCGCCCAAGCGAGCCGCGTCATAGCTCACCCCGCTGCCAGGTGTACTCCCTCACCCTCTCTCGCTCGCCTCCCACACAAGCAACATTTATATTATAGCGAATATAAAATATAAGGCGCGGTCACAGACCAAAACAAAGACCATTTCTAGACTGTCTGTGGCAACACGACACTAATTACATAAAGCAGATCATTCTAGGACAACTGTAGCCCATCCCCCCATCCTGGCGAGCGCTAGCGAGCTGCAATGCCCCACACAACCATTCTGCTAATGCCGGGAGGCGTCACACACCCCCCCAAGATATGGGACACTCAACCATGAGCCCATATATGAACAGGCAGAATGTCGCTAGAATCTGCCACTCCTAGCCACTCTGCCACTCATGGAATGCAAGCTCAGTCTCCTCAAAAAAAAATACAACAACATTTATATAAAAACAAAATCTTATCACCCTTCCCAAATATAATACATTAATTCATAACATTGTGCTCCCAGAGCGAGCTTTAAGAAGCACAGCCTACTGAGGGAAAATCATCTGCACTCAGTACTCAGCTACAATATTATCTTAAAATTAATTATCAAAAAGAAAGTTTTTATTTAATTTTTCATATTTTATTTTAATGTTGTTTTTGGCGGCTACTATAGATGTAGCCTAATTTTCTTCTAATCAAAGCCAACAACTCCTGCCCTGCGACCCTACGCTGATGCTACACACGCGAGCCAACAAGCACCAGCGCAAAAATACACCGTGAGCCAAGACAGGAGGCTATACCAACATACTGTGGTAGCCTACCCCGGATCCTCCACCCGCGACAAACAGTCCGCAATCACATTCTCACAACCGGCAATATGGCGAATGTCTAAGTTGTACTCTTGCAACATGAGCGACCATCTGGTCAGCCTCATATTCCGGTTGTGGAATTGATTGAGGAATTTAAGCGGGTGGTGGTCGGTATACACTACCACGACTGGCCCATAGGCAGGAACATAGACCTCAAAGTGTCTGAGCGCTAACACGATTGCCAGCAGTTCCTTTTCAACAACCGAATAGTTTTTCTGTGCTGAATTAAATTTCTTTGAAAAGAAACTGACTGGATGCTCAAGACCTTCCTCGTCTGTCTGCAAAAGTACGGCACCAGCCCCTACTCCGCTGGCATCAGTCGCCAACTGAAATGGTCGTTCAAAGTCCGGGGCCCTGAGGATAGGGTGAGTGCATAAAAGGTGTTTAACTACTCGAAACGCCTGCTCACACTCAGGTGCCCAGCGGAACTTTTTATCTTTGGCTAGTAGATCTGTCAAAGGAGCTAACACAGTAGAATAGCCTCTTATAAAGCGGCGGTAATACCCAATCATGTCCAAAAATCTCATGATCTGCCGCTTGGTGGTCGGCCTGGGGAACAAGTCGATAGCCTGTATCTTCTGTTGGGGCGAGCTCACCTGCCCTAACCCAACCACAAACCCCAGATACTGCACCGTGGCTTGCACAAAGTCACACTTGCCCAGATTAACCACCAAGCCTGCTTTACTAAGTTGACTAAATAAGGCTTCTATGTGCTCACAGTGACTTTGGAAATCGTTGTCATAAATGATCACATCAGCAAGGTAGACAGTACAGTTTGGGATGTCTGCTACGATGTCGTTCATTAAGCTCTGGAAAGTGGCCGGTGCATTTTTCAGACCATATGGCATCACGTTGCAACGTTAAGTACTGCCATCCACCACAAACCCGCACACCTCTTTAGCCTGCTCAGACAGTGGTACTTGCCAGTAGCCTTTGACGAGGTCTACCTTGGTCAAGTACCTTGCTTTCCCGATCTTATCCACACTGTCATCCACCCGGGGAAGAGGATATGCATTGGTTCAACCCGTTCAACCGCCTAAAGTCAATGCAGAACCGAACTTTTCCATCAGGTTTGGGCTGCAGAGTGACAGGAGAAAGGAGAAGTCCACCGTACTGCCCCCTTCTCGATCAAGCCTCTCGCCAGCATATACTCCAGCT
The DNA here is from genome assembly GCA_032716605.1 of Paralithodes platypus. Lineage (NCBI taxonomy): Eukaryota > Metazoa > Arthropoda > Malacostraca > Decapoda > Lithodidae > Paralithodes > Paralithodes platypus. Next base: position 9,756,473 of record CM064549.1, on the reverse strand, counting down.
CATCCCTGAGCGCTGGGAGTTTAATGGGTGGCACCCGATAAGGTACAAAGGAGTACAAAGGAGTACAAAGGAAATCAAGCAACAACAGATCTAGTGACCCTTCTAGGTTGCTTGTCCTCCAAAACACTGAGGATCAAGTGTCCAAACAGTGGTTTAGAGTGGGTAAGGGAACATTGGAAAGGGAATTACTGCCCTGGAACTAATGTCCGTGGCAGGATTAGGAAGTTAGTAGGGGACAGATGGGTTAGTAACTGAGGGGGGGATAAAATAAAGTTATTCATTTACAAACGCAGTCAGTCGCGGGTTTGATGCGAGATATTTGTCTAGGCGGAGTTTAAATGAATCAACGGTGATGCAGTCTATAACGTTTCGGGGAAGCCCATTCCACAAGTTGACAACTCGATTGAAGAAGAAATTCTTAGATTCGTGTGAGTTAAAAGATTTACCAATAATTTTGCAACCGTTTCCCCGCGTGTAATTAGATTGGTCAATAGTGAAGTACTTACTACAGTTCATATTGTCGATGCCTTTGATGATTTTGAACACTTGAATTAAGTCACCTCTTAATCTGCGCTGGGTTAAAGGAAATAGATTTAATTCTCTAAGACGCTCTTCGTATGGTTTATTCTTTAGGCTAGGTATCATTTTGGTAACTCTACGTTGAACTCGTTCTAGCTTGTTTATATCTTTTTGGTAATAAGGGCACCAGGATTGAACGCAGTATTCCAGAAGAGGGCGGACTAATGAATTGTAAAGGGTTAGGATAACTTCTTTGGATTTATGCTCAAATGACCTGCCTATAAAGCCAATTATTTTGTTTGCCTTCTTAACAACTTCTGAACATTGTTGACTCGGTTTTAGGTTACTCGATATTGTTACTCCCAGATCGGTTTCTCTGTTTACATTCTTAAGCTGAGTGCCATTCATCGAATAGTTTGCTTTCTCATTTAGGTATCCGATATGTAGTACTTTACATTTATCCGCATTGAAACTCATTTGCCAAATTTGGGCCCAACATGACAATTTATCTAGATTGTGTTGCATATCGTCAACTTGTTCTTTTGAGAGTACGCTATTTGCAATTTTTGTATCGTCAGCAAATTTTGAGATTGTACAGGTGAGACCCTCATCTATGTCGTTGATGTAAATTAGAAAGAGAATTGGTCCTAGTACCGATCCCTGGGGTACCCCGCTACTTACATTGGTCCATTTTGATGCCTTACCGTTTATGACTACTCTTTGCTTTCTGTCGCTGAGCCAATTTTCTATCCATTTCAACACACCGTCTTGTATTCCATGCGCTTTTAGTTTAGCAGTAAACGTTTGTGGGGAACTTTGTCAAAGGCCTTTTGAAAATCAAGGTATATAATATCTACAGCTTTACTCTCATCGTAGAGGTTGAGGATATCGTGGAAGAAGTCTAAGAGGTTTGTTAAACAGGAACGTTTTTTACGAAAGCCGTGTTGAGTATCTTTAAGTATGTTATTTTCCTCTAAGTAATTTACGAGTCTGTCTCGTTATGACCGTTTCTAGCATTTTACATACAACTGAGGTTAAGCTAATTGGACGATAGTTACTGGGTAGGGATTTGCTGCCTTTTTTGAATATCGGTGTTACGTTAGCTAGCTTCCACTGATCGGGCATAGTTCCAGACTGCAAGGATTTATTGAATAGTAATGTCAGTGGTTTAGAGAGCTCATCCTTAGCTTCCTTTAGAACTCTAGGTGAGATTGTATCAGGTCCAGGCGTTTTATTTACCTTGAGTTTATCTAAACAATTCAATACTTCTCTCTCTGTAACGGTGATATTGCTTAGAACATCTGAATTATCAATCTGAATCGGCGATGGTGTAGGGATATCACTGAGGTTTCTGTTGTAAAAACTGATGCAAAGAAGGTATTGAGGGCATTACTCATTTGTTCTTCGTCTTTGGTGTATTCTCCATTTTCATCGACTAACGGTCCAACAGTTGAAGTAACACTTTTTTCTTTCTGATATAACTATAGAATTCTTTCGGGTTTGTTTTACTTTGATTCGCAATATGTAACTCTAAGGTCTTTTTACTTTGCTTAATTAACTTTTTGGCTTTGCGTCGTAGCTCTACAAATTTCAGCCGTTCTTCGTCATTTTGTGAGGATTTTAATCTATCATTAGCAAATTTTTTAGCAAGCAGGCAGTTTGAAATATCTTTATTCCACCATTTGGGCTTATTATTATGGCCTGGACGCCGAGTTTTCGATGGTATGCAGTCTTGCACTGCTTTTAGGTAAGTGGCTTCGAATAACTTCCAAGATGTATTTATGTCGTTATTGTGAATTAAAAAGCTCCAGTCAGTTTCTTTAAACATAGCTCTAAGTTTATGGAAGTTTGCTTTCTTGAAATTAGGGACTTTTTCGATGCTACTATTTGGTTCGTTACTAGTAAACTTTAAAGTGAAAGTTATCGTACGATGGTCGCTGTTACTGAATTCATCACCAACATTCAAATTCTCTATTAATTCTTCTTTTGTTGCAAGTACAATGTCAAGAACGTTATTACCACGGGTCGGCGTTCCAACAAATTGATAAAGCGAACTCTCTTGCAAGTTCGTATACAAGTCATGTCCGGAGTGTGAAGTAAGAGTATCGCCCCACTTGGTCACAGGTAAATTAAAGTCACCAAAAATTACGGTATCTTGCGAGTTACTTACATCTGCAATTTGTTCGTAAATATCTCGGTCAGTTTGCACTGATTGAGCTGGAGGTCTGTATATTAATGCAAGTATTATTTTGGTACCTTTATTATTCTTTATTAGCACAAAAGATGCGTCGACGTTCACAATTTGAGGTTTTGACAAGAGGGTAGGGTTAAGACTTTCTTTGATATAAAGTAAAACGCCACCTCCATTTCGATTTATTCGGCTTTTCTCAAACATTACATAACCGGGAAGTGAATACTCTGCTAAAAAGTCTCTATCTTATGTATTGAGCCAAGATTCTGTTATGCCAATCACATCATAATTTTCTGTAAACACTAGCTCCTCTAAATCTGAAAATTTATTGCGTATGCTACGAGCGTTTGCATAGAAAACCTTTAAATTTGTTATTTTAGAACTCACGGAACGCTCTTTAATAATATTTTTGGTTCTTGTCGGATCTACATTATGTTCATGGCTGTCCTCGGTCCTCGCTGTCTTCGGTCCTTATCGCTGGTGGTCCTCGGTTGCCTCTGTTTTTTTCTTGGCGTTGGATGATTTATGTCACTGCTGCTTCTTCTCGGATGGCGTTTTTTGATCCATGGCTGCGGACTGCTTCGTGTAGGAGACGACCCATGCGTGCTGAACCCACAGGGTTTAGATGAGTGCCATCCTTGCGGAACAGAGTAGGCTGGTTGTAGAAGTTGTCCCAGAGGTTGATGAATTCAACTTCTTCCCTCAGACACAAATGTTTTAGTCGGCTATTTGTGCTGAAAGCCTTGTCGTAGAATTTGTCAGGTGCGTCAATCTTGGGGAGAATGCCTGAGATGATGATATTCCTTGACTTGTTTTTGTAGTGCTGGATCATCTTGCGATATTTCTCCATCAACTCTTCGGATCTGGTGCGCATGACGTCATTTGAACCAGCATGGATGACAAAAAGGGTATTTTCATTTGCATCCTTTGTGGTATCTTCGAAGGCTTCCACAATGTCGTCCAGTCCAGCTCCTGGGATGCAAAATCTTTTTCGTTGATTTGGGACTCTGTCGCAGAACTCTTCGACCTGTCCTCGTAGGATGGAGTCCCCAACGAGCCTGGTCTCTTCTGGTTCGTCTTCCATCTCTACCAATATCTCAAATCTGTTGGACATTGTGACTGGTAGATGAGACCTTTTCTGCGTTGGCCGTGCACCGTTCCTCACTGGTGTAAATCCGGAAACCTGTGGTGGCGGGACTCTACGTACAGGTCGGGGAGAGGAGTGGTTAGAACGGGGGCGAGGGGTTGGTACTGTTCGTGCTAGCAGGCTTCTTGCACGAGGAGTGGGGGAGAGACTAAGGTGAACAGGGCGGCTGTCCTGGTTTGATGTCGGCTCAGGTTCGTCAGAAGCATCTGCTGCAGTGTCTACTGCAGGTGTTGGATTGTTGGCAGATGACGTTGGGGCGGTGGTGGATGCTGGAGTTGAAACAATTTGAGTTAGTGATACTCCAACGTTGAGTGTTACAAACTCTTGGAGTGATTCCAGCTTCCTGGTGAGGGCGTTGATCTTGTTGAGGGCTTCATCCAATTTTGCTGTCAAATCCTCTCGTTGCTGGCAGAGTCGGCAGACTTGTGGATCGGCAGGAGCAAACATGGAAGCACCAAACCTACCGGCGCAGTTCGTACAGGCACGAGGCATGGTGACGATCACTTTCTTCAGTTCACTTTACTCACTTAAAAACACTTAACTCACTTTAAAAACACTAAACTCACTTTAAAAACACTTCACTCCCTTCAGGTCGCTTCACTTACTTAAATAGGCCTAACCGAAAACAAAAATGTTGAAATACACACAAATAGGTTATCAGCGGTGATAGCCTAACCAAAAATTTAAACAAAACAAAATTAAATTTGAATACGCAGTGATAGCCGAACCGAAAACAATTTTATGTTTATTTAAACAGAAATAGGCCACCAGGGGTTATAGCCTATCCTAACCGAAAATAAAAATTATGAAATACCGGTACGCAGAAATAGGTCACCAGCGGTGATAGCCTAACTGAAAATTTAAAAATTGAAGTACGCAGAAATAGGCCACCAGGGATGATAGCCTAGACTAACCGAAAACAAAAATAACCGAAAACAAAAATTATGAAATACCGGTACGCAGAAATAGGCCACCAGCGGTGATAGCCTAGACTAACCGAAAACAAAAATAACCGAAAACAAAAATTATGAAATACTGGTACGCAGAAATAGGCCACCAGCGGTGATAGCCTAACTGAAAATTTAAAAATTGAAGTACGCAGAAATAGGCCACCAGGGGTGATAGCCTAGACTAACCGAAAACAAAAATAACCACAAACAAAAAAGTATGAAATATGCAGAAGTAGGCTACCAGGGGTGATAACCTACCTAAAAAAGCAAAACAAATATATATATATATATATAATAGAATATGTGACTAAATATACAATTCACCAAATAGAGATTATATAAAAATAAAGTGTAACTGCACACAAGGGGTTAATATACTGTATCAACAGATGGCGCTGGTGTCACTGTAGGCTAGTCGAGCAGGATTATATTTAGATAAACAAAGTTATCAGTCAAAGGTTACTACAGTACAAGATCATGCAAGCAACAACTAAAATTACAGATATATATAGCTACAGTAGGATACTGAATACGATAACTACTAGAGTTAATAAGAAAATACAAAGCTAGGTCGATTTAGAGGTGCGCGTGCGTCGTCTGCTACAAGCTAGGATAACAAATGTAAACAACAATGTTTATCAGTCAGAAAAGCAATAAAATAACATGCACGGCAACTACAGAACTATGTGGAGGTTAAACAAGCACTTAACTACTGTTCATGCAATGAATAAAGGGAATTGGGATATGAAATACTCAAATTAGGATAGAGTTTTCTCAGTGGCGATGCGGAGCTGTAGGCGGTGCTAAAGCCGGCGGGTATCGACTTGAAGGGGGCGTGCTCTCCTACATCGACGTCATGCACCGCTTGAGTAGTGAGGCCTGGGTGCTCGGCAAATACAGTCGGGTATGAATCGAACAGGCGCTGCACTGCCACCTGCTGTTCCTCCGGCAGGTGCGCCAGAGCATCATGCGCACATTGGCTCGAATTCCCCGCCCACTGATCAGCCGAGACATGACAATCCCAGTTATCATCCACCTGATCATTGCTGCCCCCCTCTCCTTCTCCACCATGACCGCAGCAGGTCAACACAGGGACAGCTAGTGACTCAGGTGGGCGCCTCACATACTCCTTCAACAAATTAATGTGGCATAGTTGGTTACGCTTCTTCCGGTCTGGAGTGGTAACGAGGTAATCTAGATCGGAGATCTTTGACACCACCCGATAAGGCCCAGCGTACTTGGCAGCCAGAGGATGACCTGCCAAAGGCAACAGGACCAACACCTCTTGACCTACCTGAAACTCCCGGAGTTTCGCCTTAGTATCGTACCTGTCCTTCATACGGGCCTGCGAACTCACCAAATTACGCCCGGCCAGCTCCCGACTTCTAAGCATTCTCTCTCTGCTCTCGAGGACGTATCTCAACATAGAACATGGCTTAGCGGTACCCTCCCAAATCTCCTTCACCATGTGGAGAGGGCCCCTCACCTGATGCCCGAAAACAAGCTCATTCGGACTGAAACCGAGACTCTCTCCAGGTACTTCTCTTGCCGCGAACAAAACATACGGCAGACCAAGGTCCCAATCCTTTCCGTTCTCTGCGCAATAACATCGAAGCATGCTTTTCAGCGTGGCGTGCCACCTCTCCATCACCCCTTGACTCTCCAGGTGATACGCAGAAGAGACGACAGTACTGATGCCATGCTGAATCATAGTTTGTTTGAACAGATTAGAGGTAAAATTAGAACCTTGGTCCGATTGCACCTCTTGCGGGTAACCATACCGCGAGCAATACAAGAGCAGGTTCCGGACAACAGTTTTCGCCGTGCCATTGGATATGCATCAGGATAACGAGTGGCCACATCCATGATAGTTAATAGAAATTTATTACCGGCACTAGTAGGGGGTAGGGGTCCGACCATATCAATGATGACCTTACTGAAGGGCGGTCCACTGACAGGAATGGGGTGCAACGGGGCTCTCGGAATTGGTTGGTTAGGTTTTCCAACCCTCTGGCACGTATGACACCTTGCTATCCAGGTTACCACCTGCCCCTTCAACCCCGGCCACCAAAACAATTTTTCTAAAGCCGTTACCGTTTTTCTCACCCCTAGATGTCCTGCCAGTGGTATGTCATGTGCCAACCTCAGTAGGCTATCCCTGCACTCCCGTGGCACCACCAACTGTTCCACTACTCCGGACCCCTCTTGCCAACTACGTTTAGGGTCTTGAAAACGCCTATAGAGGATGCCTTCTAAATAAAAAAAATCTCCTGGCTGTGCATCGCCGTCCTCGTCGAGCTCTACAGCTCCATTAGCACACGTTTGGAGCTCAAGGTCCTCTAGTTGCAACCGACGTATATCTGAGGGTGCCAAGCGATCTAACTGCTCCCGGAGCAATGCATGACCTTCCCCGATACTGGGCTGCTCCCTCTGTCTCTCTCGATGTACATAACGTTGCTGTCGTGGAGACTCGTCATGCCCAGCCTCGTCACTCTCGATGACAGGCCCAGGGGCTACTCCAGAATTAAGTAATGGTGCTAATACTGAATCACCCAGGAGAGCCGCCGAGTCAAAACTCTTAAAACCAACTCCAGCTTTAGCCTCCTCCTGTTGATCGTTCCTCCGCTGGTCTGAAGACGGAGGACTAGGCTGTGACACTTTAGCTGCCCGAGCTCGGGTGACAACACACGCCATGGGTTGTGTCTGGCACCGCTCGACCCACTCTTGCACTTCCCTACTCACGTCGGCCGGCCTCTCGGCAACGACTAAGGGTAGAACCTCAGAAGCGGGCATTGCAAAGTCGTTGCCGAGAAGGTCGACGCCCTCCACTGGCAGTTTCTCCACAATCCCGACATCCAATTCACGTGCCACACCATCCACCTCCAACTCCAACCGCACCAGCGGGTATGACCGAGTTGCATTAATACCCTGCACCACTACTACCCGAGCCGCGTTTATAGGGTAGCCAGTCAAGTTTTTCATCAGAGTCTGGGAAGCACCTGTATCACGCAAGACCTCTACTCCATGCTTGCGCCCCGCCCACATCACGCAACCCCGCCCTCTATGGTCGCAAAAACATCCTGAGCAGGGTTCGAGCCTCCCAGGTGCTTCTGCATTGGCTGTGCCTCAGCCTCTGACGAACTGCCCCGGGCAAACTCAGATGACTTCGGAGACACACCAATGTTGCAGGCCAAAGACACAGCTGCTGTAGGTGGTTTCCTAGGACAGACTCTTGCAAAGTGCCCCTTTTTATGACAATGATAACACTCCAACTCCCCTTTGGGCTTCCCTTGGTACTGGGAAGGGCCCGGCCCTTTCTTAAATGGGACGGTGCTAGTCTTGTGGTCAGCCTTGGTATCATGGCTCTTGTACTTGTTTGCATAAGGTATATCACTAACTCGGGGGGGTGGGGCGTCACGCCCCTTGTTACCTGCCTCACTACGCTGAGCAGACCCGCACCCACGAATTAGTGATAGCCGGAGGTCAGCCATCTCAGCTGCCTCCTGTAGAGTTTTTGGTTGCTTTTCTTTAACCCTTAATTAGCGGCGAGCAACATAAGTCGAGTTAAATAAAGCTGGACTATGTGGCGGCGCTCGACATAACTCGAGTGGCAATTTCAGCACGTAATGTGGCTGAGAGAGAGAGACAAGTGGTGGCAGGAGACTAGCGAGCGTATGACTGCTCCAGACCACCGCGGCGAACCTACTGACACAAATCTCAGCTCCCTCCTCCCTCTCTCACTCGCTACATACTCAATTATGTACCGAAAGTACCGAATTACCTGCTTTTTGCACTCACGTTGCACGGTTATTGCAAGAAAACTATCCATCATACAAGGATCGTTATGGTGTCATTCGAAAGCTCTGTTTATGCCCTTTCAGGGATAGATACTTGTTTTACGTTCTGGGTCTTATTTAGGCATGAAAATGATCAGGTAAACAGCCCTATTTTGGCTAAAAACACCCCGCTGGGCGGTACACATAAATAAACCGCATAGGCCGCTCGTAAGGTGTTAAGGTTTAACGTCAGGTCGCCGCCCGTGCATTTGAAAAACTGCTCTAAAAGCACCAACTGTTTAATGTCGTCAAACGTAGTAGCTTTCTCCGACCTCAGCCAATTCCCAAAAGCATCGGACAGCTCCCGGGCATGCTCCAAAAAGGTGCTCTCCCGACCCTTGGTAACACCCCGGAACTTCAACCTGTACGTCTCTGGTTGTAGTTCGTATGCTCTCAGGACAGCCTCCTTGAGATCCTCGTACACAATACATAACTCCAAAGGTAACGCATCGTAGGCTTTCAGACCCTTGCCTATTAATCTAGAGGATACAAGTGCTGCCCATTTATTCTCTGGCCACTGGTGTTCCTGGCACTTCTTCTCAAAGCGTGTGAAAAATTCTGTTACACCACTCTCATCAAACACCGGAACCAGTTTCAATAAGTGCGAGAGAGATTGATCATGAGCACGGTTACCAGCCCCAAGTCGCTGTCCCGTTGTCTCTACTCACGACTTCTCTACGTCCCTGTCGGCACAGTACCTAGTCGAATCAGCTTGGATTTTTGCTAGCTCTATGTGCTCGTGACTGATAGTTTTTCTCTCTTCTATCTTGGCTAATTCTATTTGCTGCTGGATCTTAGCTAATTCGAGCTGAAGCAATAATTCTGGACTTAACCCTTGAGGAGGTGAAGGTGCTACAATGTTTGAAATTACCGGTGGTTCCCCCAGGGGCAACCCACCCTGCCAGTCACCACCCAACTGCGGAAGCGTACCCGGGGTCGGCAAACTACTGGGATGGCTGGGAGTCGAGTGTAGGGGAAGCATGGCCGAAGGGCTCTGAGCACTCAACCCATCTCGCTCACCAGTCACCCTGCCCAGTACACACGTTATCAAGTTATCCTTGGTCATGCTGCTAGTAACCGCATGACCGATAGCTGTGGCCAGGCATTGAAGACCGTACCGTTCCATACCCTCCAACCGCTCGGCAGTAACAGGCCATTGCAAAAATATCCTAGCATCCTCCTCACAGTTCACCCGATTAACCCTTTCATCATGCTGCTGTTCCTCAGTTTCGACATTACGTACTGTGTCTCCATTCTCCTCTGACCCGGTATAAGACATGATGCTCACAAAAAATGTTCACCACAATATTCAGAAAAGAAGTACCCCAAACTCTTATGTAGCACTATTCACTTGCCAAAAATGTCTGAAGACTCTCAAGTGCTATACTACTTTGCCAAAAAAAAATTAACGTGCCCACTATATTCCTCAATAAAACAAATGACCACAACAATCCTGCAATTATCTCTTAGTTCACAAGATCCTGAGCTAGGTCGCCATTTGTTACGATCCAGGTTCTCAAAGACACAGGGCTCTTCAACATTGGACTAGATAATGGCAAAATGCAACAACGGTAACACTAGATCCAACCCCTGCCTTAAACACTGGAAAACAAAACACCATTACCGCCCTGAGTCGTGCCTGGACAACGAGGTATCCTATGACTCGGTAACTGGTGCACACACACTAGGCTGACGCTCGATGAAACAGCCTATTCTCAAACAGTAAAAGATTACTCGATTAGGTTACACAAAGAAAAGATAGTTAACGTGATTAAATAACGTTACGGTAGATACTCAAATAACTGGCACTCCTGTATTAAAGAAAGTGCAATGCTAGTCCTGCAACATCAACTGGAAACTTCTGAAATAAGTCTGATGCTGGGAAGATGTTCGTAAAGAATCTTGAACAATTATAATGCAGTATACGGGTCACAATAAATACTAGGACATATAGTAATAATAGGCAGGCGAATAATAAAGACTGCGCAAAGGTAGTAATGCTCGACAACTAAAGAAATGCTTCGTGACACAACGCAACAGCCTACTAGGGTTGTGCAACTCAACAACAACTTCGGCTCAAAAGTGCAGTGAATAATAAGGTTGCATACATATAATAATGGGGGGCTTATCTCTAACCAGTGTCTGCTCAGTTAATAAAGTCTAGCTGGGGTATCAAGGCAGGGCAACAATGGGCGAGCATGCGGCTCGTAGCCTAACGTTGTCCGAAGGTGGTATAATGACGATTACGTTATATGACGGGGATGCTCTCTTGATAAATCTAGGTCTCTAGTACCTAGTTCTATCCTGGCGATCCCTCAGAAGTCAACACAAAGAGGCAGCACTATGTTGTGAGGGATAGGCTATGGCCCTCTCACACCACAGCGCTGTGCTCGCAAAGTAAACCCACCCGAAGACAACTTAGGCTCCCACAGTACCTGTCGATGTCGTGCAGGGCTTAGCTAACACTGCACACATCGGAGACAACGACACAGTAACCTTACCCCCAGTCTAGCTTTAGATAACCAAGCATAATCACTCAACACCTTGCCAGGGAGACATATACCGGTCTACAACCTTCCCGAGAGAGGACACATACGGAAAAGTCCGTCTCTCCAAACCTCAATAAAGCATAATACCTCCTTTACCTAATACATGGAAATATCTGAGAGCTTCGCGTACAATACGACTGGTCGACGGTGAACGTCTATGCTGAAACCAGAAGGGATGTTGAGTTTAATAAAGATTAGATAATGAGAAAGGAGAAGTCGAGAGAGAGAAATAGTATGCAAAGTGGCGAGTATGGGGGACAGAATTGCAAAGGATGTAGGCGATACGCGTGTCAGGCAAGCTCTGAGCTGGTAAAGAACATGAGGCCGCGACGGGAAGGGACTAGTTGACCACCCGGCCGCCAACGCCGTCAGCGCCCAAGCGAGCCGCGTCATAGCTCACCCCGCTGCCAGGTGTACTCCCTCACCCTCTCTCGCTCGCCTCCCACACAAGCAACATTTATATTATAGCGAATATAAAATATAAGGCGCGGTCACAGACCAAAACAAAGACCATTTCTAGACTGTCTGTGGCAACACGACACTAATTACATAAAGCAGATCATTCTAGGACAACTGTAGCCCATCCCCCCATCCTGGCGAGCGCTAGCGAGCTGCAATGCCCCACGCAACCATTCTGCTAACGCCGGGAGGCGTCACAGCACACTGACAACATCTCGAAATTACATAAAATGTTCGGCACACACAGACGACTTTTTACAGCTGATCACCAAATTGTCCACGTGTTTTAAATGTAATGGTTATTTTTCTCCAAAATGGCATGGATTTTGTCCCAGTACTATTCATTGCTCACCCATTTCCTGCATCCACGCCCAAATATTCCACGTGTTCTTAAAGTTATGGTACTGGTACTATTTCTCCAAATTGTCATGAATTAGTCAGAGTACTATTCATTTTCTCCACCCATGTCCTGCATCCATGCCCAAATTATCCACATGTGTTTAAAGTAAACAAGAACATAAGAACACGGGAGTCTGCAGAGAGCCGACTGGGCCACACATGGCAGATCCCTTTCACACTCAACCCATCTCGTCCATATACCTATCTAATATTAAATTAAAGCTCTCTATCGTTCTTGATCCCACTACAGCACTCGGTAGCCTATTCCACTTATCTAAAAGTCTGTTACCAATCGACATATATCACAATTAGCTTGACCTCAGTTGTATGTAAAATGCTATAAACACTCATAAGAGACAGACTTGTAAATCACTTAGAGGAAAATAACATACTTAAAGATACTTAACACGGCTTTCGTAACAAACGTTCCTGCTTAACAAACCTCTTAGACTTCTTCCACGATATCCTCAACCTCTATGATGAGAGTAAAGCTGTAGATATGATATACCTTGATTTTCAAAAGGCCTTTGACAAAGTTCCCCACAAACGTTTACTGCCAAAACTAAAAAAGCATGGAATACAAGATGGTGTGTTGAAATGGATGGAACATTGACTCAGCACAGAGAGCAAGGAGTAGTCATAAACGGCAAAGCATCTAAATGGACGAATGTAAGTAGTGGAGTACCCCAGGGATCGGTATTGGGACCAATTCTCTTTCTAATTTACATCAACGACATAGATGAGGGTCTCACCTGTACAATCTCAAAGTTTGCGGACGATACAAAAATTGCAAATAGCGTACTGTCAAAAGAACAAGTTGACAATATGCAACACAATCTAGATAAATTGTAATGTTGGGCCCAAACTTGGCAAATGAGTTTCAATGCGGATAAATGTAAAGTACTACATATCGGATACCGAAATGAGAAAGCAAACTATTCGATGAATGGCACTCAGCTTAAGAGTGTAGACAGAGAAACCAATCTGGGAGTAACAATATCAAGTAACCTAAAACCAAGTCAACAATGTTCAGAAGTTGTTAAGAAGGCAAACAAAATAATTGGCTATATAGGCAGGTCATTTGAGCATAAATCCAAAGTAGTTATCCTAACTCTTTACAACTCCTTAGTCCACCCTCTGCTGAAATACAGGGTTCAATCCTGTTGCCCTAATTACCAAAAAGAATTAAACAAGCTAGAACGAGTTCAACGTAGCGTTACCAAAATGATACCTAGCCTAAAAAACAAACCATGCGAGGATCTTCTTAAGGAATTAAATCTATTTCCTTTAACCCAGCGCAGATTATGAGGTGACTTAATGAAATTGTTCAAAATCATCAAAGGCATCGACAATATGAACTGTAGTAAGTACTTCACTATCGACCAATCTAGTTACACGCGGGGAAACGGTTGCAAAATTATTTAACTTTTAACACTTTTAAAACTTTTAACTCACACGAATCTAAGAATTTCTTCTTCAATCGAGTTGTCAACTTGTGGAATGGGCTTCCCCGAGACGTTATAGACTGTAGCACCGTTGATTCTTTTAAACTTCGCCTAGACAAATACCTTTCATCAAACCCGCGACTGACTGCGTTTGTAAATTAATAACTTTATTTTTTCCCACCTCATATTCATCAAGGATTATTGCGTATATATATTACTAAGACGTTACTCTCTTTTTCCTAGTTATACGAAAGATCACGAATAATTGTGTTATGTTACTAAACCATCTGTCCCCTACTAACTTCCTAATCCTGCCACGGACATTAGTTCCAGGACAGTAGTTCCCTCCCCAATTTTCCCTTCCCACTCTAAACCACTGTTCGGACACTTGATCCTCAGTGTTTTGGAGGACAAGCAGCCTAGAGGAGTCACTAGACCTGTTGTTGCTTGATTTCCTTTGCACTCCTTTTTACTCCTTTGTACAAACATTTAATTTGTCCACGTGTTTTGAAAGTAATGTTTATATTTTGTTCGCATAATGGCATTAATTTAGTCCCAGTACTATTATTTGCTCACCCATATCCTGCATCCATGCCCAAATATTCCACGTGTTCTTAAAGTAATGGTAATATTTCTCCAGAAATGGCATGAATTTAGTGTGGTATATGTATTTCTGGTATTACATGTGTGGTCTGCGTATGTCTGGTATTACATGTGTGGTCTGTGTATGTCTGGTATTATATGTGTGGCCTGTGTATGTCTGGTATTACATGTGTGGTCTGTGTATGTCTGGTATTACATGTATGGTCTGTGTATGCATGGTATTACATGTGTGGTCTGTGTATGTATGGTATTACATGTGTGGTCTGTGTATGTCTGGTATTACATGTGTGGTCTGTGTATGTCTGGTATTACATGTATGGTCTGTGTATGTCTGGTATTACATGTGTGGTAAATGTATTTCTGGTATTACATGTGTGGTCTGTGTATGTATGGTATTACATGTGTGGTCCGTGTATGTCTGGTAATACATGTGTGGCCTGTGTATGTCTGGTATTACATGTGTGGTCTGTGTATGTCTGGTATTACATGTGTGGTCTGTGTATGTCTGGTATTACATGTGTGGTCTGTGTATGTCTGGTATTACATGTGTGGTCTGTGTATGTGTGGTATGTGTATGTATGGTATTACATGTGTGGTCTGTGTATGTCTGGTATTACATGTGTGGTCTGTGTATGTCTGGTATTACATGTATGGTCTGTGAGTGTCTGGTATTACATGTATGGTCTGTGTATGTCTGGTATTACATGTGTGGCCTGTGTATGTCTGGTATTACATGTGTGGTCTGTGTATGTCTGGTATTACATGTATGGTCTGTGTATGCATGGTATTACATGTGTGGTCTGTGTATGTATGGTATTACATGTGTGGTCTGTGTATGTCTGGTATTACATGGATGGTCTGTGCATATGTGGTATTACATATGTGGTCTGTGTATGTCTGGTATTACATGTGTGGTCTGTGTATGTCTGGTATTACATGTATGGTCTGTGTATGTCTAGTATTACATGTGTGATATGTGTATGTCTGGTATTACATGTGTGGTCTGTGTATGTGTGGTATTACATGTGTGGTCTGTGTATGTCTGGTATTACATGTATGGTCTGTGTATGTCTGGTATTACATGTGTGGTCTGTGTATGTCTGGTATTACATGTGTGGTCTGTGTATGTCTGGTATTGCATGTATGGTCTGTGTATGTATGGTATTACATGGGTGGTCTGTGCATGTCTGGTATTACATGTATGGTTTGTGTATGTATGGTAATACATGGGTGGTCTGTGTATGTGTGGTGTTACATGTGCGGTCTGTGTATGTGTGGTATCACATGGGTGGTCTGTGTATGTATGGTATTACATGTGTGGTCTGTGTATGTCTGGTATCACATGGGTGGTCTGTGTATGTCTGGTATTACATGTGTGGTCTGTGAATGTCTGGTATTACATGTGTGGTCTGCGTATGTCTGGTATTACATGTGTGGTCTGTGTATGTCTGGTATTACATGTGTGGCCTGTGTATGTCTGGTATTACATGTGTGGTCTGTGTATGTCTGGTATTACATGTATGGTCTGTGTATGCATGGTATTACATGTGTGGTCTGTGTATGTATGGTATTACATGTGTGGTCTGTGTATGTCTGGTATTACATGTGTGGTCTGTGTATGTCTGGTATTACATGTATGGTCTGTGTATGTCTGGTATTACATGTGTGGTAAATGTATTTCTGGTATTACATGTGTGGTCTGTGTATGTATGGTATTACATGTGTGGTCTGTGTATGTCTTGTAATACATGTGTGGCCTGTGTATGTCTGGTATTACATGTGTGGTCTGTGTATGTCTGGTATTACATGTGTGGTCTGTGTATGTCTGGTATTACATGTGTGGTCTGTGTATGTCTGGTATTACATGTGTGGTCTGTGTATGTGTGGTCTGTGTATGTATGGTATTATATGTGTGGTCTGTGTATGTCTGGTATTACATGTGTGGTCTGTGTATGTCTGGTATTACATGTATGGTCTGTGAGTGTCTGGTATTACATGTATGGTCTGTGTATGTCTGGTATTACATGTGTGGCCTGTGTATGTCTGGTATTACATGTGTGGTCTGTGTATGTCTGGTATTACATGTATGGTCTGTGTATGCATGGTATTACATGTGTGGTCTGTGTATGTATGGTATTACATGTGTGGTCTGTGTATGTCTGGTATTACATGGATGGTCTGTGCATATGTGGTATTACATATGTGGTCTGTGTATGTCTGGTATTACATGTGTGGTCTGTGTATGTCTGGTATTACATGTGTGGTCTGTGTATGTCTAGTATTACATGTGTGATATGTGTATGGCTGGTATTACATGTGTGGTCTGTGTATGTGTGGTATTACATGTGTGGTCTGTGTATGTCTGGTATTACATGTATGGTCTGTGTATGTCTGGTATTACATGTGTGGTCTGTGTATGTCTGGTATTACATGTGTGGTCTGTGTATGTCTGGTATTACATGTATGGTATGTGTATGTATGGTATTACATGGTGGTCTGTGCATGTCTGGTATTACATGTATGGTTTGTGTATGTATGGTAATACATGGGTGGTCTGTGTATGTGTGGTGTTACATGTGCGGTCTGTGTATGTGTGGTATTACATGGGTGGTCTGTGTATGTCTGGTATTACATGTGTGGTCTGTGTATGTCTGGTATCACATGGGTGGTCTGTGTATGTGTGGTATTACATGGGTGGTCTGTGTATGTCTGGTATTACATGTGTGATCTGTGTATGTATGGTATTACATGTGTGGTCTGTGTATGTGTGGTATTACATGGGTGGTCTGTGTATATCTGGTATTACATGTGTGGTCTGTGTATGTCTGGTATTACATGGGTGGCCTGTGTATGTATGGTATTACATGTATGGTCTGTGTATGTGTGGTATTACATGGATGGTCTGTGTATGTCTGTGTTTTTTTTTTTTTTTTTTTCTATGTGATTGAGGGAGGCAAAAGGCAGAATTTCCTATAGCGAGTGCCTCCCCCATAGTTGAAAGAGTGACAGGGCCAAAATCAAGGGACGATCGAGCCAAAATGCCTAGACACACGGAGTTTGAAGCAATTTAAGTCATAGGAAGAGGGAAAGACTAATTCTGGGAGAGAGTTCCAGAGCTCAGCTGATGAGTAGAAGAAAGTTTGAGAGTAACGTTTCACTCTTGGGTTAGAGAGTTGCACAGAGTAGGGGTGGGATTGAGTTGCAAGACGGGTACCACGTGCCCTACGTAAAGGAGGTCATGGATGGTCAAAGGAGGTACATGGATGGTCTGTGTATGTGTGGTATTACATGTGTGGTCTGTGTATGTCCGGTATTACACGTGTGGTCTGTGTATGTGTGGTATTACATGTGTGGTCTGTATATGTGTGGTATTACATGTATGGTCTGTGTATGTCTGGTATTACAAGTGTGGTCTGTGTATGTCTGGTATTACATGTATGGTCTGTGTATGTCTGGTATTACATGTATGGTCTGTGTATATCTGGTATTACATGTGTGGTCTGTGCATGTCTGGTATTACATGTATCGTCTGTGTATGTCTGGTATTACATGTATGGTCTGTGTATGTCTGGTATTACATGTGTGGTCTTTGTATGTCTGGTATTACATGTGTGGTCTGTGTATGTGTGGTATTACATGTGTGGTCTGTGTGTGTCTGGTATTACATGTGTGGTCAGTGTATGTCTGGTATTACATGTGTGGTCTCTGTATGTGTGGTATTTCATGTGTGGTATTACATGTACGGTCTGTGTATGTCTGGTATTTGGCTACATGTGTGGTCTGTGTATGTGTGGTATTACATGTACAGTCTGTGTATGTGTGGTATTACATGTGTGGTCTGTGTATGTCTGGTATTACATGTGTGGTCTCTGTATGTGTGGTATTTCATGTGTGGTATTACATGTACGGTCTGTGTATGTCTGGTATTTGGCTACATGTGTGGTCTGTGTATGTGTGGTATTACATGTATGGTCTGTGTATGTCTGGTATTACATGTACGGTCTGTGTATGAGTGGTATTACATGTGTGGTCTGTGTATGTATGGTATTACATGTGTGGTCTGTGTATGTCTGGTATTACATGTGTGGTCTGTGTATGTGTGGTATTACATGTACGGTCTGTGTATGTCTGGTATTACATGTGTGGTCTGTGTATGTCTGGTATTACATGTGTGGTCTGTGTATGTGTGGTATTACATGTATGGTCTGTGTATGTCTGGTATTACATGTACGGTCTATGTATGAGTGGTATTACATGTGTGGTCTGTGTATGTATGGTATTACATGTGTGGTCTGTGTATGTGTGGTATTACATGTGTGGTCTGTGCATGTGTGGTATTACATGTACGGTCTGTGTATGTCTGGTATTTGGCTACTTGTGTGGTCTGTTTATATCTGGTATTTGATGTACTCAGCTGATGAAGATAAACAAAATTTGACAGTTTATTCTGGCTATCACTAGACTATATCATACAGTTTAGGAAGGATCTGTGCGAATTATGAGGGTAAAGACTATCTCAATTCACCCTCTGACTTCAATATATTCTTCCTAATCTGAATAAAATCGTCTAATAATAGCCAGAATACAGACAAGAAATGTTGAATTTAAGACCTTTCGTCCCATTTCTCTATTAATATCAACATCTTCCGTGCTATATAGGTGTCGATTTTGTTTCGTGGCGAGCGACAGTGAGCCCGTATTTTTGGCCGGTACATTTCTCGGTAGAAAATGTACAATTTTATCTTGAAAGGCGATCTTAAGGATGATTTAAAAAGCTTGATGTAGGTCTAGGTAGGAAACTGAGACAATAATAAATAAATAAATAAATATATGATAAACCTTTACACCTTAACTGGCTCAATGTCTTGCAATTCTACTGCTTGTCCCAATTAGATCGTTCAGGTCATTTAGCAAATTTAGATGAGACTCGCTCAGGCTTGCACGCATTGCTATTTATCTCTGTTGGACACAGTAGCATTAACATTTGTGACACTATACCATATAATTTACTAATACTGGAATTGTAATGAATATAAACAAAATGCACTTCCAAATGTTAACATACAGTAGCTACGATATGGTTTGCTGTCATATAAATCATTGTTGCAATACTCGTATATATTATAAATCACGTGACACTTTAAATATTTTCCTATAACTTTGTCGTTTCACTATTACTATAAGCATAGTAGATATGAAACTAAATATAAAGCATTTGATGAATATATATTACTCTGCCAGTTGTTTATTGTTAATGTAAATAAAAGCGGTCGAGCACTGAGGTACACTAATTCTGGTAGCCAAATGTTGGCTTTGTTTTGGTTTCCGGTATTGAGAGCTCCGTTGACCGTATGTATATATTCTGGTGTCCAGGTCTTCCGTTTTGAATATTCATTGGCCAATCTGTCACCAGAGCCACACAGATCTCCAGTGGTCGTGGGGGTAACAGCTGGGTTATTAATTATTCATGCATATCCGTCTAATATCAACCAATTGTTTTAGCAAGTAGCCATGCTGTCCTGTCATTCATGTATTTTATTTTAGTCAAAGCTTACTAACCACTAATGTATGTAAGTATATATATATATATATATATATATGTATATATATATATATATATATATGTATATATATATGTATATATATAATATATATATATATATATATATATAATAATAATAATAATAATAATAATAATAAAAATAATAATAAAGTAAGTAAAATATTATACAGGAAGGTGAGAGGGGTCAGCAGTGTAGGTCAGAGTGACCACAGCCTGGCGTGAGAGGCGGAAGTCAAGGGAGTCATATTTTGGGCAACGTTTAACTCACAAGAAGGTGGGGGGGGGGGGGGTTAGTTTGCTCCCTAGACCTTTATCAAGCTTAAGAAATAATAACACCCCCAAAACTCCCCTTCGAGATAAATATATACATTTTCGGTGAACAATTCGGTCGGTTTCCTCCTAAATTACACGCTTGCAGGAAAATGTCAATTCCTAAACGGCACGAAAGGTCTTAATATCATAAAAGACATGAGACAAAATGTCTCATGGGGCGAATATCTTAAAATCTCAAAATTAATAGGACTCAACATGAAGGAAAAGGGGGTACAGAAACAGCAGGTGAAGGTCTAGGAAGGAAAGCTAAACAAATAATGAAAACAGTAGAAGAAAATACTAACAATTTCCTCTAAATTAATTGGGGAGTATTTGGTTGGATTTAAAAATGACTAAAATTCTTACTCCTCAGTCAGTTTTGTTAACAGTGTTTTTTAATTGACTACTATTCATTGAGTTGACTACTATTCATTGAGTTGACTACTATTAATTGAGTTGACTACTATTCATTGAGTTGACTACTATCCATTGAGTTGAATATTATTCATTGAGTTGACTACTATTCATTGAGTTGACTACTATTCATTGAGTTGACTACTATTCATTGAGTTGACTATTATTCATTGAGTTGACTACTCTTCATTGAGTTGACTACTATCCATTAAGTTGACTACTATTAATTGAGTTGACTACTATTCATTGAGTTGACTACTATTCATTGAGTTGACTACTATTCATTGAGTTGACTACTATCCATTAAGTTGACTACTATCCATTAAGTTGACTTCTATTCATTGAGTTGACTACTATTCATTGAGTTGACTACTATTCATTGAGTTGACTACTATCCATTAAGTTGACTACTATTCATTGAGTTGACTACTATCCATTGAGTTGACTACTATCCATTAAGTTGACTACTATTCATTGAGTTGACTACTATCCATTAAGTTGACTACTATCCATTGAGTTGACTTCTATTCATTGAGTTGACTACTATTCATTGAGTTGACTACTATTCATTGAGTTGACTACTATCCATTAAGTTGACTACTATTCATTGAGTTGACTACTATCCATTTGAGTTGACTACTATCCATTAAGTTGACTACTATTCATTGAGTTGACTACTATCCATTAAGTTGACTACTATTAATTGAGTTGACTACTATTCATTGAGTTGACTACTATTCATTGAGTTGACTACTATTCATTGAGTTGACTACTATCCATTAAGTTGACTACTATCCATTGAGTTGACTTCTATTCATTGAGTTGACTACTATTCATTGAGTTGACTACTATTCATTGAGTTGACTACTATCCATTAAGTTGACTACTATTCATTGAGTTGACTACTATCCATTGAGTTGACTACTATCCATTAAGTTGACTACTATTCATTGAGTTGACTACTATCCATTAAGTTGACTACTATCCATTGAGTTGACTTCTATTCATTGAGTTGACTACTATTCATTGAGTTGACTACTATTCATTGAGTTGACTACTATCCATTAAGTTGACTACTATTCATTGAGTTGACTACTATCCATTGAGTTGACTACTATCCATTAAGTTGACTACTATTCATTGAGTTGACTACTATCCATTGAGTTGACTACTATTCATTGAGTTGACTACTATCCATTAAGTTGACTACTATTCATTGAGTTGACTACTATTCATTGAGTTGACTACTATCCATTGAGTTGACTACTATCCATTGAGTTGACTACTATCCATTGAGTTGACTACTATTCATTGAGTTGACTACTATCCATTGAGTTGACTACTATTCATTGAGTTGACTATTATCCATTGAGTTGACTACTATCCATTGAGTTGACTACTATCCATTGAGTTGACTACTATCCATTGAGTTGACTACTATTCATTGAGTTGACTACTATTCATTGAGTTGACTACTATCCATTGAGTTGACTACTATCCATTGAGTTGACTACTATTCATTGAGTTGACTACTATCCATTGAGTTGACTACTATTCATTGAGTTGACTATTATCCATTGAGTTGACTACTATTCATTGAGTTGACTACTATCCATTGAGTTGACTACTATCCATTGAGTTGACTACTATCCATTGAGTTGACTACTATTCATTGAGTTGACTACTATCCATTGAGTTGACTACTATCCATTGACTACTATCCATTGAGTTGACTACTATCCATTGACTACTATCCATTGAGTTGACTACTATCCATTGAGTTGACTACTATTCATTGAGTTGACTAATATCCATTGCGTTGACTACTATCCCTTAAGTTGACTACTATCCATTGAGTTGACTACTATCCATTGAGTTGACTACTATCCATTAAGTTGACTACTATCCATTAAGTTGACTACTATTCATTGAGTTGACTACTATTCATTGAGTTGACTACTATCCATTGAGTTGACTACTATCCATTGAGTTGACTACTATTCATTGAGTTGACTACTATCCATTGAGTTGACTACTATTCATTGAGTTGACTATTATCCATTGAGTTGACTACTATCCATTGAGTTGACTACTATCCATTGAGTTGACTACTATCCATTGAGTTGACTACTATTCATTGAGTTGACTACTATCCATTGAGTTGACTACTATCCATTGAGTTGACTACTATCCATTGAGTTGACTACTATTCATTGAGTTGACTACTATCCATTGAGTTGACTACTATTCATTGAGTTGACTATTATCCATTGAGTTGACTACTATTCATTGAGTTGACTACTATCCATTGAGTTGACTACTATCCATTGAGTTGACTACTATCCATTGAGTTGACTACTATTCATTGAGTTGACTACTATTGACTACTATCCATTGAGTTGACTACTATCCATTGAGTTGACTAATATCCATTGACTACTATCCATTGAGTTGACTACTATCCATTGAGTTGACTACTATTCATTGAGTTGACTACTATCCATTGCGTTGACTACTATCTCTTAAGTTGACTACTATCCATTGAGTTGACTACTATCCATTGAGTTGACTACTATCCATTGAGTTGACTACTATCCATTGACTACTATTCATTGAGTTGACTACTATCCATTGAGTTGGCTACTATCCATTGAGTTGGCTACTATCCATTGAGTTGACTACTATCCATTGAGTTGGCTACTCTCCATTGAGTTGGCTACTATCCATTGAGTTGGCTACTATCCATTGAGTTGACTACTATCCATTGAGTTGGCTACTATTCATTGAGTTGACTACTATCCATTGAGTTGACTACTATTCACTGAGTTGACTACTATCCATTGAGTTGACTACTATCCATTGAGTTGACTACTATCCATTAAGTTGACTACTATTCATTGAGTTGACTACTATTCATTGAGTTGACTACTATTCATTGAGTTGACTACTATCCATTAAGTTGACTACTATTCATTGAGTTGACTACTATCCATTGAGTTGGCTACTATTCATTGAGTTGACTACTATCCATTAAGTTGACTACTATTCATTGAGTTGACTACTATTCATTGAGTTGACTACTATCCATTGAGTTGACTACTATCCATTGAGTTGACTACTATTCATTGAGTTGACTACTATTCATTGAGTTGACTACTATGCATTGAGTTGACTACTATCCATTGAGTTGACTACTATCCATTGAGTTGACTAATATTCATTGAGTTGACTACTATTCATTGAGTTGACAACTATCCATTAAGTTTTCTACTATCCATTGAGTTGCCTACTATTCATTGAGAAGCTTTCCTGTATAGTTCTACATGTACCACACCACATGTATAGTTCTACATGTACCACACCACATGTATAGTTCTACATGTACCACACCACATGTATAGTTCTACATGTACCACACCACATGTATAGTTCTACATGTACCACACCACATGTATAGTTCTACATGTACCACACCACATGGAATACCTTAGAAATCTTAGATTAATCAGCGTACCAAAATTGGTCCCAGATTGATATTTTATTTACCTTAACTCCTTCAGAATTATGAAGCGTGGCTGGCTATCATTAGTCGATTTAATTCAGTTTTAGAACACACTCTAGCAAACAAGAGGATATGAACTATCTCAATCATCCCACTGACTCATTATAATGTAAAACTTGCAAAATAAACAAACCAAAACTTGGACAAACAAAGGCAAACAAACTAATCAAAATAGCTATGTGGAAACAACGCTTTAGCCGTCTAATAATAGCCAGAATATACTGCTAGAACGCGTCATAATCCTCAGAGGGTTACATTAGACTGTGGATGTGTTGGCTGTATTGAGGTGTGCAATAATACTGTGATTGCAATGGGCAATGTCTGAATAACTTGCACATTTTCAATTCTTAGGCAACCATCGTTTATATAAATCAAGATAAAAACAAAACACGCTCAAATACGGTTCTTTGGGCCTCATGTTTTTTTTTCTCAAGAATGCGTGATGTCTTCTTGCAGAAGAGAGAGAGAGAGAGAGAGAGAGAGAGAGAGAGAGAGAGAGAGAGAGAGAGAGAGAGAGAGAGAGAGAGAGAGAGAGAGAGAGAGAGCACGAAAGAGAAAAAGGGTGATCTGTGATATAATAGCAGGAAACACTAAGCTGGAGGGCGGGGTGGGAGAAGATACGATAATAATAGGAGAGAGTGTGACGAAAAGAGGGGAAGGGGAGGTGGTGGGAAAGACACAAGAAATACTAGGGAGGGATAAAAGCAAAGGAGGAAGAGAGTGAATGGAAGAGCAGCATGGAGATTATGAATAACAGGAACTATGGAGGGCTGGAGTTTAGGCATTAAAGGGATGTTCTTTATTTGTTTCTGGATCCCCTTCTCATTCTTGTTTAGAAACATTAGTTTTGAGATTTTAAGACATTCGCCCCATTAGTTTGCCAATTTTAAGAACGTTGTGGTTATTCTTGTAGTATATGGACTGCAAAAGGTATACTAAACCAGTCAATAGTATATTTACCTTATATTTACCTTCGAAATTTTACGATGTTCGCTCAATTAGTTTGTCGAATTTACTATTTTCGTCCCATTTCTTTGTCAATATTAAGACCATTTAGGGGTCGAATTTCTCCTGCCGAGCGATACAGAAACTGTAATTTTGTCCAAAATTCCCGAAGGTGGGAATTTTTGTGTATGTGTGTGTGTGTGTCTGTGTGTGATTAAGCTTGATAGAGGTCTAGAGAGCAAGCTAACCCTTCCTCCCCTCCATAATGAGAGTTAACCGTTTCCTCAAAATATGAGCTCCTTGACTTCCGCCTCTCACGCCAGGCTGCGGTCACTCTGACCTACACTGCTCACCCCTCTCACCTTCATGTACACTATTTTACTTATTTTAATTACTTATTTTATATATATATATATATATATATATATATATATATATATATATATATATATATACTGTATATATCACACAAGTACACATGAGCTACTAAATGCATATATTCTCTCAGCGGGGCTCGAACTACCAATATTCAGGACGATTGTCCATGCTTTCACCAACCTTACCACGGCGTGATATAGTTGGTTAAAGCATGACAATTGTCCTGACTGTTAGTGGTTCGAGCCCAGCTGAGAGTATAAACAAATTTAGTAGCTCGCGTGTATTTGTGAGATATATTTAATTATTATTTATGAATCGCCCTTGGTTAGGTTATAATTATATTAAATCAAGTTCAGCCCCACGCAGGGGATACTTGTAAGAATCCTGTATGCTATTTTGGAATATGGTTCATACGACTTGTGTATGAATAATTTAATGTATTTTTTGCCCTCCCAACACCAAACACTTCCCAATTAAATTAATGAAAGCATATGATCCAACCCGGATTCGAACCTGGGTTACCACATACAGATCTTAAACTCTCTAAGTAGGATTTCCCTTCTCTTTAGTATATAGTTTCCTTTACACATTCTGATCACGTATAACTAACACAAGGGCTATAAGAACTGTTTTCCACTCAGCAGTATACTCCCGTTCTTGCAGGGAGTCGCCAGTGGAAAAGTGGATTCTTCAAAATTTTACATCAACATAGCACTAGATAGTAACCAACAAACACAAAGATAACTTATAATAATTTACTTTAAACATTAGTAAGTTGAATCTATAACGATAAACATGAATGACGGCAAGCATACATGTAAATACATTTGGTTGATATTAGATGGATATATATATGTATAATTAATAAACCAGCTGTTACCCCCACGATTTTTTTTTGTTTTTTTTGTTTGTTTTTTTGTTTTTGTATTAAGGTGACAGTTACAAAGTGGTGTACAATCTATTTTATTCTAGTTACATTGTAGTTTATCTTATTGTACCAGTACCTCCCTACAATCAACCTAGTTGTTCCGCAATTCGTCCCTCCGCCACGACCATTTCAAAGTCCAAGTCTCTCACTCTTGTCCTCTGTAGCGGGGAGGACCTTGTACCCCTGAGACATAGGAGTGCAGACCTGAGAAGAGAGAAAGAGAGCCGGCATCTCATCCAAGTTATGACTTGGCTTCTATGCTGGCGCTTTTTCTCCGATATTTGTTCAGCTAATCTGGCATAGAAGACACTTGCAGAAGGTCCCATACCTCCCGACGATGAGAAGACCAGAGGAGTAAAGCTTCCTTGATCCCTGTTCAAAATTCTTTCTTCATAAGCGCGTTTTTTCTCACTTTCGTTTCTCAAGTATGCCGCCTTGTGTCCTCGCTCACGATATGTTTGTGCTCTTGGGTTGAAGATTCTGATGTCGAAAAAAGCCCGTTGTCCCCTCGTCCAAAAACCTCGAGCACTTACGTCCACTCTTGCTTCATTTGAAGTATTTGCAGTATTGTGGGCCAAGCGCTGTCCCGTCCATAGGCAGAAGTTCCGGTTCGATTCTGACATCATGGCACACCTCGTCCAGCATTTGTGCAGTGATGTCTCGTACTTCATCATGCCGGATACAGATGAATCCTCCTTTCTTACAAGTCATACAGTGGTCTGAGTTGTTTATTTCACCACATGCACATTTCAGCGGCAGGTTCGAAACTGGCCACCCATACCTCAAGGCTACAGCATCATTGAATTCTTGTTTATTTAAGCTGAAGCCTTTCTCCTTTATTGGTAATGATGTGAGCCAATTTGAAGCCCCCGTGTCTTGTGCCATCTCAACTCTCATTTTCAGTTCTTCCCTACATCTGGTCTTAATTTGTTCTAGGCTATGTTTCTGTCTCTCTTCTCTGCTCTTTGTAATTTCCTGTCTTGCATTTCGTTGTTCCTCTTCGTCCACCTCATCATTTTCATTTTGTTCCCGTATTTTTTCTGTCAGAGACGTAGTAAGTTTAAGGGAATTTTGGTTCTCATGTAGTGCCGCCTCCACTGGGTTTATGATCCCCATACCTCCGAACCTTGGCGGAAGAGCTAATAGATCTCTTAGCTCTTGCATGACGCCTTCCATCTCTGTTAGGGCCGGTATGAATGTTCCTCTGATTGCTTCTTCAAGCGGTTGGAGCATCTGTCTAATGCCAGGCACTGTTCTCATAAGAAAGGTCCATCTGTGCTTAACACCATATGTGAAGGCAGTATATGCAGCATGTGGTTCAGATTTCGCAATGTCTGCCAGGGTTTTCACTTCCTTTACCCACTCTGCTACCTTTTTTCGCACATAGTCTCTCTTGCATTCTTCTGTGCCTATTACTGCTCCCAAATGGCGTTGACCCTCCTTTGTAATCTTCACTCCTGTCCCATCAAAAGTCTGCACCGCTTCTTCATACTTGTTTTCTTTCACTATTAGTACAGATTTACTAGCATTCGGATGGTACCCAATGACTTCGCCTACCGATTGTATTCTCCGCCACCATTCTTTGAGATCCCCTATTTTTCCTGCACCTGTGAGGTCATCTGCATACGCCACTTGTTTCACTCGGGTTACCTCATGTTTTATTTTCTGCTGCAGAATTGATAGTGCCAGTGCGTACATTGCCATTGCCACTGGATCTCCTTGCGTTGTTCCTTCATTTGATTTGAGAATTTTCATTTCTTCCTTCTTTGTGCTTCCAACTATATACAGGTTAGCTGGCTCCTTATAAGTATTTTCTATGTACTTTGCGATGCTCGGGCATTTGATCTTGATGTTGTGAATAGCTGCCTCCCTATTAATGGTGTTAAAGGCATTTGTTGCATCCACTAGCAGTACCGCTTCACAATCTTCCTCATGATACACCTTCCCCATTGCATGTATTGCTGCTTCTCCTCCGGCTTGCTGTCCTGCACATACTTGTAAGTTGCCCACTGCTCTTTGTACATCTTTTCCAAATACAGACATGATTGCTTTTCCAATAATCCTTCTAAGAACTTCCCCAACGCCTACTGGTCTAACTCCTGGATTCTTATTTAAAGGTATCAGGCGACATGCTGTCAGAGCTTCTATGTTCACGCATGGTGACGATGCAAGTTTCTTTGCCAGCATTGCTATTGCTTCACAAAGGTCACCCGCGGCTGAACCAAACTTGTTTTGACTTAGGAAGATCCTCCAAGTCTTAGCATCTACTCCTGATGGACCTGCTCCTCCCTGTGTTTTCAGCGCCTTTCTCCATATGAGGTCTCCAGTTATATTCTCATATATCACCGGGTCTGGAGGAACATATTCCCCGTCTAGTTTGGCCTCATCACTTGCTGGTTTTGCTTCTGGGTGTTTCTCCTTCAGCTGGTCCAAGATGCGTCGATTCACTTCGTGCACCCCACTTGAGGCTTCCCCAGTGACCATTCTGACTGCCTGTGCCACTTTACAAATCCTCATGCTATTTCCCACTGATCGTGCCATATCATCTGGCTTCCTCTTTCTTCGTTGTTTTGTTTTCAGTCTTTGCTGGATTGCTCGTACTTGGCTAAGAATTTTGTCTAACTCCCCATTTTTCCACCACTCCATTCTCTGTTTCAGCGCTTTAATGTTCTCATTCAGTTTTCCCTTTGGTCTTTTTCTTTGAAGGAACAACTGAGGAATGAAAGAAGCTATCTTGATTGCCACGTGCGCCAAAGGGGCATCCTGAACATACTTTAGGATCATACGTCTGAGTTCCCCCAGCATGTCTTTTGCGGCTTCACAAATCGGTAGTTCAAACTTATTATGTTGCCATTGTATCACTTCTGTATAGATTTCATTCACTAATGTTGTGAGTCCGTCACCAGAATGTCCCATCCATTCTCCACCATTCATGTTTACGTTACGAGGTCGTTCGTTCTGTTCACGATTTTCGATTATTTCTCTCTCATTATCTTCGTTTAGGCCTACACTATTTTCATTATTTTGTTCCACACCTCTGTTGTCTTGCGAATTATTGATTCCTGCGTTTTCTTCTGCGGGCTGCAGTTGTTGATTGTTATTTTCTGCATTTTCTCTAACAGGGTTTGCTTGTACATCTCCATTAACTTCATTGTCTGTTTCACGGTTCATTTGTACTGCATCTCTCACTGCGTTTTGTCTGTCATCAGGATTATTCCTCGACTGGGACCGAGTTAATATCATCTTGTCTTATTATCATAATTTCCTACCTATTCCCTAATACTGAGTCTATCTATCATTTCTTCCTAAGGGACGAGCCTCTGCCCGATAAAGGTGAAAATGTAAACATCCTATGAGTAGCGTTAGAGATAGAAAGAGTAAGATAAGTTATTTAACTCACCTAGTATGATGCAAGGCTACAGAAGATCAGGCTATATTACAAGACAGTGGGTGCAAAAGAAAATAGAAAAATAAAGTAAAATAAAAGTAGTGTTTAAAAATACGCACAAAGAATAAACACGGGAAAAAAAATATATATATATATATATACGGTATATATATACCGGGTATATATATATATATATATATATATATATATATATATATATATATAATACAAAACGATTATTGTAGTGAGAAAGGAAATACACTAATTAAGAGAGTAAAATGATTAAAAAGACAAGTGTCACAATAGTGCTAAGGATTAAAGAAGGATGTTAGAAATCTACTATTAGTTTGAGAAAAAGGTCCTGGTTATCAGTATGCACATAATATATCAGCGAATTATACCTTATTTTAAATAGTATACTTAGTTACTAGTTCGTTAGAGATAACTCTCACATGAAATATACCACTTCAAGTCTGATTTCCTGACTCGGCCATAAATCATATATAACCTTATCTAATATAATCGGCCTGTTTCCTCAAAGCTAAATGACTCTATACAAAGCTAAAGAAACCTTGGCAATTTGAGCCGCTTTACATTCTAAATATGCCTAACTTTAAATGGAAACCAGCCAATTATGTCCTAAGATTTAATTATTTTCAAGTCAAAAATATGTACAAAATATAACATCATGTTACTCATGTAAATTATTAGCATGAAGGACATTGAGGAAAGTGGAAGGAAGAGGGAAGGAGGGAAGAGGGAAGGAGAGGGGAGGGAAGTGAATGTGGGGGGATGGGGGGGGGGGGGGAGGAGGGAGGGTTGAATACTTGTTATCACTGTGTTTCTCTCTCTCTATTATACAGTAGCTACTACTACTCTTACATAAACACACATTTATTTTTAAGCTGCATTGCATCAAAAACTACCACTGACATTTTGTTTTCAATACAAATCTCCCCATGGATTTAGATAAGAACCATACTTAAATACACTTTTGTTTTGCTTTTATACTGTCAGGTATCATATTACTTTAAGCAGGGGAGGAGAGGGGGGGGGGGGAGTGTTGTGGTCAGCGAGGTTTATGGCTCCTTCCTCTATTCCCTTACTCCGCCTTTTCGCCTCTGCTGTACTTCGCTGTCTCTCTCCTGCATACTTCCCCCTGCTGCAGTCGTCCTCTCAGCATTAGCGCCATGCAGAATATTTCGGTCCACTTTCACACGACCAGCTTCTCCATGCATTGGCGCGATGACAGATGGGATGTGGGTGGGGAAGGGGGGAGGGGGGGGGGGGGGGGGGGCACACCCTAGTGTGAGTGGTGTTGGCTGGAGACAGTCAAGGGTGGAGGGTATTTTGCCTGGCATCGGCGTGCCCCTCGTCCTTACGCCTCCCTCGCTGCCTGGCACAGCACTCTTCAATTTTCTGTCTCTTCTTTCACATGTTGTTTGATTTTGGTTAGATAGAACTCCAGAGTTTCACCCAATATCAAATCACCGTAATTTCCCACTCACCCTGTTGTATATTTCACAATTCCATCACCACCCCTTCCCTCACTAACTTGCTGTTCACCACGGAGAGAAAAATCCATACGTCCTCTCCCTTCAAAGGCTCGTACACACTCATTACCCCCACGAACACTGGACATTTGTGTGGCTCCGGAGACTGAATGGCCAACATGAATATTCAACACAGAATACCTGGACACCAGAATGTATATATACGGTCAACCAAAACAAAGCCAACATTTGGTCACCAGAATTAGGATAACCCAGTGTTGGACCTTATTTGTTTATATAAACAATAAACAACTGGGAAGTAAATACATATTCATCAAACTTTTATATATACTTTTATAACTTCATACTATACTATGCTTATCTATCTAGCAATACAGTAATAGCGAAACGGCAAAGTTATAGGACAAAAATAAAAGTTTAACGTTATTCGTAATATATACGAGTATTGCAACAACGATGTAAAAGACAGCACACAAGATCATAGCTACTTTATGTAATAGTTTGGAAGTGTAATTTGTTTATATACATTACCACCCAAGTATTTGTAAATTATGGTACAGCGTCACAAAATGAAATGCTAATAAATCGGACAGCAATAAAAAGTAATGCGTGCAAACCTGAACAAGTGTTCTCTGAATATGCCAAATGACCAGAACGATCATTGGAACAAACAGTAGAACTGGACAACACTGAGCTAGATAGTTGAATTGCACTGTCAAAATGGACCGAGTGGTAAAATTGGTTCGAGCGGGCAACTCTGACCGAACAGACGAATTTGGCCAAATTATCAAATTAGTGGAATAGGAGTATATGAAACCACTATGTCTCTGCGCCATATGAATACCAATAATTTATTTATATCAACCTAATTGCCGAGTAAGCAAATTACCTTGAGCTGAAAGTCTGACAATATAAAAATTGAAGTAGACATTAGCTTTTAAAGGCAATTTTACCTGGAATCAGTAGCGCTTTTTCGGGACATTGGCGCCGCTTTCAGAGTTTCCCCGTTGTGTACACAATAAAGAGAGCTTTGTTTTGAAAAGTCTGCTCTCAAAAATATCCTGCCTCTCTCTCAGGACTAGACAATGACCCACGATTTAGGTGTATACTGTATATATATATATATATATATATATATATATATATATATATATATATATATGCGATATCGACTGGTTGCATGGAAAGCGCAGTCTACATAGGAACAGTAGGACCAGGGTTATGAAAAACATCTTGGGAAGTGTTTTTATTCAGTACTACGTTTCGGACTCTCTGCGTCCATCATCAGGTCTATAAACAGAAATGAATACAATATTTACAAACATTTAGGCAATAATATAATGAAGGGCAAAATTCCGAGTTCAATAGAATTCGCAGACAAAAAAAGGGGAACAGCTACCAAATGAAATACTGTATCAAAGGAGCAAGTAAAGCAATTTCTAAATGTACTAAACAAACAAAAGTCACCGAAGTTGCAAGGACTTAAATGGTTTAAAATAGAACGGTCAAGAGGGACAGGACTAGCAATTAATCAAAATATAAAAAAAAACTTAAGGGAGTTAACTATAATTTCAACCCAAAACATTAATTCAATAATGCTATATAAGGCCTTATTGAATTAATGTTTTGGGTAAGTTTCTGCCAAAAATGCCCTTTTCAGCTATTCGTGAACATTCACGTAATGAGGATCATCTATTCCCTGATATTAATTTTCAAATAATAGCGAGATTTAGATATCATAATGAAGTACTCATAGGGGAGAAAATATTGATAGCGAACCAAAATCCTGTAATTAATACTGCTAGTAACTGCTCATGAATCTTTTTCGAATTCAATTCAACACTTTATAAATTAGGGGTTGGTGTTTTGTGTTTTGGTTCTTGCTTCTTGTTTTTGTTGTTTTTTGTTGTTATTTTGTTCATTGGGCGTCTGAAACTTATTCAGAGTCAGTTAGGCATTGACCATTGTCGCGACAACTCCTAGGTGGTTGGACAGTAAGTCATTTTGTATTTTATTCTTGAGATTTAATGTTTGTGTTATTTAGATGGTTTAGGATTAATATACAAAATTTAGGCCTCCTTTACTGTCCCTAGTCAGCAGTAACTCATAAGTATTTATTCATTCATTCTTTTTTACATTTGTTGTCCTATTCTCTTGTACCGACCTTGTGCTTGTTCCCCGCTTGATATTTAATCGTTGATTTTCCTTTATGATTTGAACGATGTCCAGATTTGCATATGTTTTTTTTAATGTTCTGTCCATTAGAGGGTAGTAAATTTCCTATTAAATGATTTTACGAATAATTTATTTTAAGATATGTAACTAGAATCATGTAACTAGAATTGTATGATATTTTGAACTTTTAATTTGTATTTTCAATTATTAATATTTATCCCTACTTGATTGTTTACTGAGTCTGATCTCTTTTTTAGGGTATATATAGTTCCTGATGATGGCTCCATGAGGTGCCCAAAATGTGAATAAATTAAGATGGTTCCCGGCGTTATTTCCCTCATTGTCCTTCTACTAAAAAAATATTATTATAATTAATTGCAAATAAATTATTGCAAAATTATTGGTAAATCTTTTAACTCGCACGAATCTAAGAATTTCTTCTTCAATCGAGTTGTCAACTTGTGGAATGGGCTTCCCCGAAACGTTATAGACTGCATCACCGTTGATTCATTTAAACTCCGCCTAGACAAATATCTCGCATCAAACCCGCGACTGACTGCGTTTGTAAATGAATAACTTTATTTTATCCCCCCCTCAGTTACTAACCCATCTGTCCTCTACTAATTTCCTAATCCTGCCACGGACATTAGTTCCAGGGCAGTAATTCCCTTTCCAATGTTCCCTTACCCACTCTAAACCACTGTTTGGACACTTGATCCTCAGTGTTTTGGAGGACAAGCAACCTAGAAGGGTCACTAGGACTGTTGTTGCTTGATTTCCTTTGTACTCCTTTGTACTATGGAAATTGCGGTGTCCTAGGTCTCCCGCAGAGGTTCTACTCAATATATATACAGTATATATATATATATACAGTATATATATATATACAGTATATATATATATACAGTATATATATAACCTAAACTAACCTAAACTGGTCGAGTCATTGTTTGATGTTTCGTTATGTTAAGGGGAAGATGGTTGCTTTTTCTCCCTCATGTTTATTTCCTTTAGCTTTCAGATTTTAAGACGTTCGTTCCATTAGTTTGGTGATTTTAAGACTTTTTCCCCAATTTCTTTGTCAACTTAAGGACCTTTCGTGCCATTTCGGGGTCGATTTTTTCCTGGCGAGCGATAGCGATCCTGTAATTCTAGAAGGAATCGGCCTTTGGTCATGACATTATTCTACCGGAAAATTTACAAATTTGTCTTGAAGGAGGGTCTAAACAAACCCAAAAATCAACCTTACCCCCTCAACTCTTTCAACACCATGACGTATTTGTAATCATACTCTGGTTACCTATAGATGATTATAATTCGTTTATAATCTACCTCTAGGACTCAAAGGCGTAATTACAATCTCAATAAACCCTTTAAATAACATCAATCTTTCTGAAGCTGCATAAAATCGTCTAATTTTGGCATGAATACAAACATGAAAATACGCCATCGTGCTGAAGAGATTAAAGTCATTGCTACACTTGCTATACAGGGTGTTTTAAAACAACACTGCCAGAGTATGACGACCACATTGATAACAATATATAATACACATATTTCTATTCTATTTTTACCAAAAATATATTGTAACGGAGATAAATGGTTATTTAGAAATGTAGCAAAACAGGGTTCTGAGCTCAGCACAAAACATATGATACATAATATGAATGATTACCAAGTAAAAAAGGTAAAGAGGAGATATCTAATGACCTAATCACATATGAATAATTACAAAATCAAAGTAACATAAAATTGGTAATCATATTTTGCAATTAGAAGAAAACTGCTAAGTATTATAATCCAAGTAGCGTAAAAAGATATGCACCATTTGTAACGATGACCAAGAGGTAAAATAATGAATCTCAAGTCTGGGTTAGGTATCCGAACACTCCTATAGGTAATTTAATCGTTCGTGAAACTGTTTGAATGGGAACAAATTGTTCCTGCGCAATTTACTGTTTCAATACAAATACCTCATTACGTTACTATTATCACAGAGTACAAACAAAAATTGTCTATCAGTTTTATGGTTGAAGTTTGACGATTTTACGTAACTGTAGACATACAAGTATACGGTGTTCACTAATGAATATTTAAAATCATCTAATGGTACCCAAAACAAACAATTTACGTCACTTGGACTTAACGAGTATAAAATAACAAAGGCAGAGACACATCTAAATAACGACAATCCATATTTATGTGATATTATAAGGTAAATAAAATCACTATGACAGAAGAAGATAGCACCATGGCCGAGCAGATGATTAAACACATGAGAAGATTCGTTATGACTCCAAAGCTTCGAAGAAAAACTCGAACTGGGATGGGGGGCATTCGGTAGGCTATTTGGGGGGAGGGGGGACACTAGCCCGTGTTCGGATTATAGCTCATACCTGGGTGTCACTAATTATTTTACTCTATACGGTTTAAATCATTAATGGTATATTATTTTGCATTTTGTCCTTAGATAATCTTCTTCGTTATTGTATTTACTAATTAGCAGATGAGGTCTGGCAGTGTTGTTTTAAAACACCCTGTATAGTGGATCACATACTGTATACGGTTTCATTAATTTCATTGAAGGGGTTTGGTGTTGTGGTGAAATAAATACAATTATAGAGAATATAACTGGGTGAGTGGGGGAATTTTAATCAAGAGGGTGGATTAATATCATCCTAGGCTTAAATTCCTCCCCAGGGGAAATCTATCCTGGGCTTGATTTCCCGCGGGGGTAATTTGGGACCGGGGTAAATGCAGACTGGTACACCGGCACCCTTCTATTGTCATCCTGGTAGGCTCGCTTGTGTTTGGCTCCTTAAAGGGGAGTGTGGTTGGTCTTTCTGGCCCCCCTTCTCCCTAGTGTTTAGCCCCATTAGTGTACAGATTTTAAGATGCTCAGCCCATTAGTTTTGGCGATTTTAAGACTTTTCACCCCATTTTATTGTCAATAATAAGACCTGTCGTGTGTATAGCACGACATTTTTCTACCGAATAATGTGCAAATATCTAGGAGGATCTTGGAGATTTTTTTGTTTAAGGTTGATGGAGGTCTAGGGAGGAAATTATATATTAAAACGAAACAAATCCGACAATAAATAAATCCTTCTCCCTTAAATATATATATATATGGAAGTCTTAAAATAACTAGGAATATTGTTAAAGGATATATAAGTGCTAGTTTGCTAACACTGAATACTTTAATATTAATTTGTATTGATATTATGTAACCAGAAAATATGTGTAATATTATTTGATAACTTTGCTAAGCTTGTATATAATTTGTAAATTGTGCTTCATAGCATGTATATAGACTATGTTCTAAGCTTGATATTTTATTGTGTTATATTCTAAAGCATATACTACAGTAAATCTGGACTTGAAATTAACATGGAACTTTGCAGAAAGGGACCCAAAATCGGAGAAGGAACCCTCAAGTTCGGACCTCGAAACCGCGAAAATATCACATGTTCGCGGTTTAGAGGTTCGAACATGGGGGCGGTTTTCCGATTTTGGGTCCTCTACTGCAAAGCTCCGTTTTGGTGTCAAGGTCCAGATCTACTATAGTCTATATATAAAGATATTATATACAGTATAAAGGATATTGATATAAAGTTAGATAGATACAAGGAATAAACATTTTCACCTACATTCTACCAACCCAGCAATTGTATTAACATTAATTAATTTGTCTAGCATTATTGGTGACTGATAGGCTATATTCTTAATAACACAAATACACATTGTTCAGCAGGATTTGAAACCAAGACCTCGTTTTAGTAGGGACTGTGACGATAAAAGGCATAGAATGATATAGGAAGAAAGAAATGACCTAGATATAATTGTAGTAATATATAGACAAAACACTCAATATTCAATGGATCGCAGTGATCATACACTAAGGTTTATCTTGTTTGTTGAGTAGAGCTGAGTGGTATAGCGTCAAGGATGAAGAGGATATATGGCGATCACTAATGATTAACTGTGGGGAGCTTGGATAGTTGATAGCAAGTATGGGTTGCGGGTGTTTGCATTCAGACATTGGCTACGTTCGATGCGCATCCCACTATGCAACTAATATCTGTTATTAATACCCAATTAGGCACATTCATACATTCGCATATACATTGATCAATACCAGTACATTAGTATGGATACTATAATGTATGAATGTCATCTTTAAACTATATATTAAGATAATTTATCAACAAACCGACGATCGGAAGAGGCGGTCAACTTATCATTTTCGTCCCAAATTGTCGAAAACCACATACAAAACATTATTAGATCGTTTCTATTACTAGTATCAGACCTGAAAAGGATGTTTTTTGATGGATGGGTGGAAACCTAAAATATATCTCTAATAACTCTGTGATGGTACCTGTAAAGTCCGCACTAGTAAAGTCAAATCGCACCATCCCAACTTGCACAAGTTAGCTATTGAGGGGACAGTGCAATTTGTGTGGTAGACCGACAAAATTATAAAATAACACCCCGACAGGAGCAATTATAATGCACTATGCTCAAAGATAGAATGAAGGCTAAAATTGGTAGTTGATATTCATATAATAGTTTACTGGAAGATCTTGGTGATGGATAAAAGGGGACACTTGCAGCTCACTTTAAAAGTAGTCAATGTTTTATCTGTGTTGGTTTCCCGAGAGCCTGACCACATCCGAGGCTTGTTTTAGTGGCTACTCTACCATGGCGGAATACAAGCCTAGAACTCCAACCTCTCACCAAGATGGAAAAAGAAACGTAAGAAAGAAGAAATAAAAAGCTATGAACAAGAAAGAGATGGGCTCTAAATCTACTAGATCCAGCTTACCAAAGACACACACACACACACACACACACACACACACATATATATATATAATGGAAGCAATTGATTCTCCTACTGGGAATCGAAGACGAATAAGGAATATGAAGACCAAAGCGAACAGGAACATATTTGTTTATTGGCAACGTTTCAACACTAATCTTGTGTCATTATCAAGCCTAAAAAAGAGAAAGAATAAAACCTATCGTGAATATCATAAAATCATCACATGTTAAAATTGAAAATGTATTCAAAAGATAAAATTAACGAAAATATAGCTAAGGTTCATTACATTAAGACATTAAAAGTAGAGTTATTTGATAAGTGAAAAAGGAATAAAAGAGTGAGAATTAATTATTATTGTTTACATTAATTCTCACTCTTTTATTCCTTTTTCACTTATCAAATATCTACTTTTAATGTCTTAATGTAATGAACCTTAGCTATATATTTGTTAATTTTATCTTTTGTATTAAAATTTTCAATTTTAACATGTGATGATTTTATGATATTGACGATAGGTTTTATTCTTTCTCTTTTTTAGGCTTGATAATGACACAAGATTAGTGTTGAAACGTTGCCAATAAACAAATATGTTCCTGTTCGCTTTGGTCTTCATATTATATTATATATATATAAATGATTTACAACTATTTGCAGCGATTCAACAAGGCACAGTAGTCAACATGAGGCTAACATTTGGCAGAGCTAAATATATACGTTAGTAAATGTAATACCTTATTATAACACGTATACTAAATTATATCTATAAACAAATTGTCTGATCATGTTTAAAACCGAGTAAGTAACATCTAAAACTCCTGTTGAGGTAGTCTTAAAGCTAGCTAGTGTTGGATAAACAATATTACTCATAAAAGTTACCTTGTTATTACTATAGCGAGACCAGTGAGGAGTACGCAGCAGACACCAAGTTGATAACGGACAGTGGTCTGTGGAGTAATAGAACATAATGTTAGTTTGATTATACTGTTACATAGTTATATATTGAAAGGGAAGGACGCGTATGATATTTACACATGTTCGGAATGATGTACAGTTGGCTACATAAGTTCTGTTCCTCGTCGTGTTTAATGTATGAAAGTAGAATAATACGAATTAATTGCATTGTGTTTTATTTTATTTTTGTAATCATCGGTTGGCTAATCAGATGAGTTAACCACTACATAAGAAACTACACTCGTATTAAAATCGTGCGCATTATATTTCCATGTATAAGATCACAGAGAGGAAAATAACTTATGTGGCCAACTGTACACAATGTTACTAACATTGTACACTAACATCAACAATGCTGTACACATACTCAATAAAACTATCCAAAACGCTGACAAGAAACACATTCCAAGAGGTAACAGAAAAAGACACAACCCCAACTTCACACCAGAAATTCAAAACCTCATCAGACAACGCGACATACTGAAACACTCCCCAGCACCCCACACACAAGACATCACACAACAAATTCAAGCACTCAACACCCAAACTAACAACAAAATACAAGAACAACAAAAACTAAATTGGAATAACTTCCTACAAACACTTGATCACAAAACAAACCCCAAAAAACTATACAAAACACTAAACAGCATCACACTTTCCAACAGCAACACAACACAATCACATGCTGCAATCACAACAACAGACTCTACTCCTTCATGTAAACAACAAGCAAACACTCTCATCAATCACTTTTCACATGTCAGCCACCTAAAACCTCACAAAGACGACCGACGTGTCATCCGACGTAAGAGACAATTCCCCACAGACCCTGACTATACACCCTTCACCAATCACCAGACAAAGCATATCATCAACAATCTCAAGCATTCACCCGCCTGTGGCCTAGACAACATAAGCAACATACACCTCAGACACCTGGGACCACAAGGCATACAAGCACTCACTAACATATCAAACTACAGCTATTCACACAACACAATACCAGACATTTGGAAGCATGGTATCATCATCACTTTCCCCAAACCCAACAAAGACCCCACGCTACCCTCCTCGCACCGCCCCATCACACTCCTTTGCTCCCCCTCCAAAGTCATGGAACGCCTAGTATTACAACTAATTACACCTGACCTACCCCTAGCTCCAACACAACATGGCTTTAGGCCACTGCACTCCACAAACACTCTTCTCACAGACCTTACACAAAGAGCTTTCGACGGCATCAATTCAGCTAGACCACCACACAGATCACTATTAGCCACACTCGACATTAGTAAAGCCTTCGATGCCATCCCCCGCCACAACCTAACAAACAAAATCTACAACACAAACATGCACAACAACACAAAACGGTGGCTGGCCAACTTCCTAGCAGGCAGATGTGCACACGTATCTTTTGCCGGTCAGTCATCTAAAATCAGAAACTTTCCAAACGGAGTCCCACAAGGATCCGTCCTATCGCCCGCACTCTTCAATCTGTACATGCACGATATAACTACACCCAATACGCCCCAAATAAACTTAGCCTCCTATGCAGATGACATAACACTCACATGCACACACCATGACCCAAAAGAGCAACAGATCTCCTTCAACCCTATCTCAACACACTACATGGCTGGTGCACTACAAACAGACTTAATCTAGCCCCAGCCAAATCCACCGCAACCCTGCTCACAAGTTGGACAGGAGAACACGAATACATCCCTCAACTCACCATAAACAACACACCCCTAACACATACACACACACCCAAAATCCTAGGAGTAACATATGATACTCATATGACATTCAAACAGCACACCACAAACATTAAAAGAAACTGACACCCAGACTTAACGCCCTCAGGTCACTTGCTCACACAAAATTTGGACACAACAAAGAAACTACCACCACAGTATATAAACAATACATAAGATCAGTGATGGAATACGCAAGCCCAGCCTGGGCTTCTAACCTAGCTGAAACACATCATAAGACCTTACAGACTATTCAAAACAAAGCCCTGAAGATCATTACAGGCTGCACAGCTACTGCACCCACAGATCACCTACATCAAGAAACCAAAATCCTCAAAGTCAAAGACCATCTGGACATGAGAGGCACTCAATTCCTGGCAGCAGCCTCCACGAACCAAGACCACCCACTAAACTACATGGCAACACACCCACAGACACCAAGAAATATCAAAACAACACCCAGCACACGGTATCACACACAATTATTGTCCTCTCTCCCTCCCTGCCCACCCCGAACCAACTTCCAGAAGCACATCCATACTCATATCTCTCACCGATCCATCCACTCACTCACAGACAACACACAGCTGCATGCACGACCTCCCGAAATCCATCCTTCCGAATCCTCCCTTCCTCGCGAGGACAGAGTCCACCTGGCCAGGCTGAGATGCGGACACCATCCAGCTCTCCTGAGCTATCAGAAGAGACTGGATGACTCCGTTGTCGACGCCTGCCCGGGATGTAACACAGCACCCCATACCATTAAACACATCATAGAAGACTGCATTTCACACAACCACTTACGCCAACAACACAATCTACACTCAATGAGAGCTCTGTGGGAAAGCCCGATCGTGGCCATGGCCTTTCTCAGGGACTCGGGGCTGTTCGGCCAGGCAGCTTAGGGAACAACAACAACAACAACAACTGTACACAATTATTTAATGTATGAAGCAAAGTCATCGCGAGAAATTAGTACAGAATTAATTAAAGACTTACCTTGATTGAAGAGTAATTGTGTCTCACTGAGGAGCTGTACAAACTGAATATCGTGTTGTGTTAGTTAAAACAGGACTTCAGAGGCTATCAACCATTAAGCCAGCACACTGATAAGTCAAGAATAGCGTCAGGACTTCGAGAACCCCATGCAGTCCCTTGCCCGTCTGTATGTAAATGTAAGGGAAGAGGAGGAGGGGGAAGCAAGTGCATGGGAGTTAGGAGGAAGGGGGTGAGGGTGGGGTGGAAGAATCGAGGTTTCGAACCGTATTTTTAGAGATGGTTTACTAGTTCGTTTATTATATGAATGTTCGTCTTCATTAAGTTCAGGGGAAATCAGTTTAGTTTAGAGTGGGTATAATCTTCAAATCAGTGGGAGTTCTAGCTTTAGTAAGAATTGTGGTGTCATTCATTTAAAAGGGGTGCTCAAATTGTGTGATTGAGCTCTAATAGAGAAGATTCAAGGGTTGGAAAAGGGAAGGTTCGTTCTGGCAAACCTAAGGGTGGGATTGCCGATGTACCGAACCTTATAATTAGTGTGGCAGATATGTGAAAGAATGTGTGGGAATTGTGCGTTTCTCATAAAAGTATCAAAATTGGCACAGACAATAAGAAAAGCAGTATAATCAAAATTAGCTATAGGGCCATCATAGGTTTAGCCTATGTTGGCTTTGACAGCCTCTTTTCAATTAATCTCCATTATAATACTGAAACACAGATCATTACCCCAAACGGTATACTGTGGTAGAGATGTCAAACTAGTCTCAAATGACTCGTCTGGACAAGGGAAACAATAAATGTTCAGACAATGTTTATAGAAAGTTGACCATTTGACTTGTACTGATTCCTGTAGTTCAACAAACTAGTGGCAATTGGCAACAATTCTTACCAATTTGTAGCATGATAATAAACTACAGGGACCAGTACAAGTTAAACATTCAACATCAGCCAAACATTCTATGAATATAAGTTGTTCCCCTTGTCCAGATGAGCCATTTGAGACTAGATTGACATCTCTACCACAGTATTCAGTTTTGGGTAAATATCTGTGTTTCAGTCCTCTTATGGAGATTAATTGAAAAGGGGCTGCCAAAGCCAACATAGGGTAAACCTGTGATGGCCCTATAACTAATTTTAATTATACTGCACTTATTATTGTGTGTGCCAAGTTTGACACTTCTATCAAGAAACGCACAATTCTTCCA
Organism: Paralithodes platypus; assembly: GCA_032716605.1. Classification (NCBI taxonomy): domain Eukaryota; kingdom Metazoa; phylum Arthropoda; class Malacostraca; order Decapoda; family Lithodidae; genus Paralithodes; species Paralithodes platypus. The sequence goes on along the minus strand of CM064549.1, from coordinate 9,713,456 downwards.
CCTATCTGCTTCACTAAATCAGGACATGTAAATCTAAAAATGAAGGGAAAAAGGTAGAGAGTCTATATATATATATATATATATATATATATATATATATATATATATATATATATATATATATTCTGACATACGGAGCCCTGTATGTTAATTTAAGAGTTAGAATTAGAGTTGAAGGAGTCACACTACCCAAACGGTGAAGCAGACTAGCGAGCGAACTAGCGAGTGGGAAACCAGCTAGCCTGCATACCAGCAAACAAGCCTTCACACCTGCGTGCGTCATAGGGGACCCTGCAAACTACTTGATGACCGACGCTATGACGTATGATCGACGCCAGGAGCTGTGAATGGACCAGGCACCTGTTATGCGACTCGAGGAGCTATGATTGGAGCGGGCACCACCCCCCGCCTCCTGATTCGTTCCTACACCATCATTGTTTAGTATATAAGACCCGAGTTGTGGGCATTCAAATCAGTCTCATTTGGAGTTGGGGAAGGTGAACTTGCAGCTGGAGGAAGATGGGGTGAAGTATTATAATGGGATTGTGACTGTCAGTCAGATTATATAAATGTGTGTTAAGTGTGTTCGGTGTAAACACTTACGTTATGTTGGTTAGTGAGATATGTGATTGGGAATTAACGTTAACGCTACTATTATGTGCTTAACTATTTGATTGGGAATTAACGTTAACGCTACTATTATGTGCTTAACTATTTGATTGGGAATTAATGTTAACGCTACTATTATGTGCTTAACTATTTGATTGGGAATTAACGTTAACGCTACTATTATGTGCTTAACTATTTGATTGGGAATTAACGTTAACGCTACTATTATGTGCTTAACTATTTGATTGGGAATTAACGTTAACGCTACTATTATGTGCTTAACTATTTGATTGCGAATTAACGTTAACGCTACTATTATGTGCTTAACTATTTGATTGGGAATTAACGTTAACGCTATTATTATGTACTTCACTATTTTAGTTGCCTAACTTGTGGACTAAAGCAACTCTTTAAGTAATTGGGTTATGATGAAAGTAATACTATTGTTTTATATTAATACTTACGAGTTCTTTCATTTTCTTTGAATTAAGCTTACATTGCTTAACGGTGCTTAGTACGGTGATGCTATTGTCTCATATTAGTAATATCGCCTTAGACTAACATGGCTGTGTCAATATTACTTCTAGTGATTTCCTAAGCTGAAGAAAATTCTTTTAGCTTCAAAATATTATTTTTGCTTTCATATTATTTGAGTGAGACATGAATCGAATCTATGAAGCGATCCTGTAACTTAATTTACTCCTAATTAAACCTCATTGTTACGTGGTTAAGAAATACATTTAACTAATTATTAAATATATATCTAACTTTTTATGTGACTTTGATATTAATCCTGATGATAATAATAATATAATACTATTAACGTAAGACAAGAACCAAGAATAATTAAATTACATATACATAAAAGGACATATAATAAAACTATCTATTCATTTCAAAAAGGGTAAGAGACAGAAATATTCTTACTTTAATATTTATCTTTCAAGACTTTTTATAAAATTAATAGTCCTTCTTTAGCTATAACTTATTCGGTTCATAACCATAGCCTACTAAGCTTCGGTTAAATAATAATTCTTTATAAATACTACATGACTTTAATTAGTTTCAGTATTTTTCATAATTAAAGAGTATCAGTCAATAAAGGATACTAAGTCCTCAGATCCAAAAGGAAAGGAAGCAACAACAGGAAATAATTTTTATTAGATTTTACTTTTGTTTTGCCTTCAGCTGACTGATACCTTAATATATCTCTGTGCTATCTAGATTCATCAAGTTAACCACTTGAGGATCAAGATATGTAACAGAAGAGTGGCGACCTTGCCAGGATTCGTTTCATACAGTTTCACTCAGTTTCATTACCGTTTCACTACTTAAAAACCAAATATTAATCATGCCTCAACTAATTAATGACGAAGATGCTCAAGTTTTCATAGAATCAGAACCCACATCCCCTGATATTGACTGTCTGTCAAAATCCGAACTGAAAGTGCTTGCCTCACATCTCCAATTAACTGTCTCAAACATGTCTAAAGTAGAGGTGGCTCAGACCATAAAAACCCACTATTCCCTGTAGAAGGCAAGGAGGGTGACGGAGCAGTTGGTGGGATCTCGAGTACACCTAGCCAACTTGATGAACAATTGCCACCTGGTTTGACCGGTGATCAAATATTAGAACTAGCCAGAATAAAAGCAAATGCCGACTTAGAACTAGCCAGCATAAAATCCAGCGCAACGACCGAACAAGCCAGACTAAATACAGAACTAGCCAGAATAAATGCCGAACAAGCTAGAGCAAATACCGAAGAAGCCAGCATAAAAGCCAGAGCAACAACCGAACAATGTGAATATCAATATCGTACGGCTCAACTAAATGTCAATACAAATGCTCCCGAAATTGCTCCCCCTCTGGGATTAACTATGACCAGTGTCATTCCACCTTTCACTGAGGATAATGTGCAGGATTTCTTTGTTTTGTTTGAGGAAGTTGCTGGAGGTATGAAGTGGACAAGAGATCAATGGCCTTTTATGTTACAAACTGTTTTGACAGGCTCGAGCCACGTATTTGTCAGAAGTAGCAGAAGTTAGGCAGGATTATGACAATCTCAAAGAAGCTATCCTAATAACCTATCAATTGCAGCCTGAGGCTTACAGGCAATCTTTCCGTAAAAACCAGAAGAAAGTAGAAGAAACCCATAAGGTATTTGCCAGGACCATGACTAAAACTTTCAATCATTGGTTCAAGAGTAAGAAAGTCACAAGCTACAACGATCTGAAGGAGTTGGTCCTGTTAGAAAATTTCCTATGGAAAATTGATTCTTCTGTATCCTATCATTTAAAGGGGAAAAAGGTAGATTGTGTTGCCGATGCCGCTGACATGGCCGACACATACGTGCTCAACAACAAATTTCGTGGAAAGAAGCCCTACGATAATTCTAGCTCTAATTTTAAGTATCCCAATCACAAATCTGACAGACCCAGTCACAAGCCTATAATGTCTTCCCCAGCTAGCCAAAATAGAATTGTTCCCCCAACTAAAAATGCGACTCAGGGCAATGGTAACAGAGGTGGGCCCCAAACTAATAGTAATGCTCAAAGAGGGAACGTTCCCGTATCCCCTAAAGTATGTACTTTTTGTGGCAAGATAGGCCACCTAGCTTATCAGTGCTGGGCCAAGGAGAGAACCGAGAGATCGGGGCAGACAGTTGCCGCCGTATCTCAAACTCCATATGTGCCTGTAATGCAGGACTCCCAACAGAAGGAGTACCTAGCACCAAAAGTTCCTTTAATGCAGGACTCCCGACAGAAGGAGTACCTAGCAGCTAACGTAAATCATGTAGACAGGGGTGTAGTAGCATGTGTGGTGCAACCCACTAGGGTTAAGCCAATAATAATTTCACCATCAGTGCAGGACAGTTACCGTCCCTTTATTTCATCTGGCAACGTGAGATTAAATGGTTGTATGCATGAGGTAAAAATTCTGAGAGACACAGGTTCTACTAGCACCCTCATGGTGAATCCTTACACTGAGTGCCCACCTGGCGAACCAGTTGTAATGAGAGGTGCTGGAGGCCAGTTTTATGCATACTTGGTAAAAGGCGAAATTGAATGTGAGTTACTACAGGGTGAGGCCACCATAGCTTTGTGTAGGTCCCAAGATATCCCTGTGCCTGGGGTAACGCTCCTTTTGGGGAATGATGTAGCAGGTGAGAAGGTCCGACCAGACTCCATTTTGTCACTTTCCCCTGTTAACGAGCCACTAACCGGTGAGCTCGAAAAGGAGATGCCAACAGTTTTCCCTGTGTGTGCTGTCACACGTTCAATGTCTCAAGTAGCAGTTCCCTCAGACAGAAATGTACCGAATGTAAGAGTTGATGAAAGGGATGATGAGAGTGTGAATGACGCTCCAACTGTGCCTGATGATGTGACTGAGGTGGATTTATCTGACACCTTTATGGCTCATCTTGACCCTAACGATGACCATGAAACCCCTCCAAATTGTCCTAGTGGCCTGGTAGAGCTACAGAAAGATGATAGTGAATGCAAGGAGTTAGCTGCCAGGTCCGTGAGTGAAGAGGAATGTGAGAAGGAGGGTGGTGAATGCTTCTACCTCAAAGGAGGAGTATTGTGGCGAAGATGGAGACCGCCACACAGACCAATCGATGACGGGGCTTGGGACGTCCATCAAGTAGTAGTCCCCAAACCTTGTCGTAGAGATATCATGGAAATGGCACATTGTATACCATTGGCAGGACACCTAGGTGTGAGAAAAACTCTAGACAGAATCAGAGCCCACTTTTACTGGCCAGGAATGCGTGCAGATGTAGTGGAGTTTTGTAGAGTGTGTCACACTTGCCAGATGACAGGAAAACCCAATCAGAAGGTGGCTGTACATCCTCTGGTGCCCTTGCCCGTTTTCGAGAATCCTTTTACTCGGGTGGTAGTGGACATTGTAGGCCCATTGCCTAAGACTTCCCAAGGTAACATTTATTTATTAACTATCATGGACATGGCAACTCGCTACCCAGAGGCTATACCCTTAAGGACTACCTCTGCTCCAACTGTCATCAAGGAACTGCTCAAATTCTTCACCAGAATGGGTTTCCCCCATGAGGTGCAAAGTGATCAAGGAACTCATTTTACCTCTAACATTTTCCAGCAGTCCCTGAAGGAGTTGGGTATCGAGCATGTTAAGTCTAGCACCTACCACCCAGAGAGTCAAGGGGTTCTCGAACGATATAATCAGACATTAAAGGGAATGTTACATAAGTATTGTACAGAGACCGGAGTTGAGTGGGATAAGGGGGTACCTTTTCTTTTATTTGCTACTCGTGAGGTTCCCACTGAATCCCTGGGTTTTTCCCCTAATAAGCTAGTTTTCGGTCACCAGGTAAGAGGTCCTTTGCAACTATTGCAGGATAGCCTAGTTGGCCAGGAGGGGAACCAAAACCTCCTCAAGTATGTTTCTGATTTCAAAACCCGGCTGAGATCCTCATGTGAGTTTGCCACTCAAAACTTGACCGTGGCTAAAAGCTCCATGAAGAAATGGTATGACAGAAAAGCCCGTGAGAGGGAGTTTCAGCCCGGTGATGAGGTTTTGGTCCTGCTCCCCCTTTTTGGCCAACCTTTATCTGCCAAGTTCAGGGGCCCATATAAGATAATTTGGAGGGTGAGCATTACCGACTATCTAGTAACTACCCCAGACAGGAGAAAGCCCACGCAAGTATTCCATATAAAAATATTGAAACCCTACCATAGGTCCCCTGATTCCTCTCTTCCAGATTCTCCCACTGTGGCAGTGAATGTCAGGACCTGTGGACAGCCTGGTGCGGACGAAGTCTTCAGTTCTCTTACTGACCCGCAACAGACTGTTCCAGAGCCTGAAGGTATCCATTCAGACTTTGACTTGTCATGTAGCCTATCCAACTTTCAGTATAATTCAGTGGCTTGGAGGGAATTACCATCTAAACTATGTCATCTTCCCTCTGAGCAAGCGAACCATCTAATCTCTGTTTTATCTCAGTCTCCCAGTGTGTTCCGTGATACTCCAGGGCTCACTTCTTTGGCCGTGCACGACATCGACGTAGGGGATACAACTCCCATTAAACTATCCCCCTACCGTGTCTCACCACACCGGAGGAGTATACTGCAGGTCGAGCTTGACTTCATTTTTTCAAACCAGCTGATCAAAAGGGCCTTAAGCCAGTGGAGTAGTCCGGTCATACTTGTGCCAAAGCCAGACGGGAGCCATAGGTTTTGTAGGGACTATAGGCAAGTTAATGCTGTCACAAAGAACGATACCTACCCACTGCCACGGATCAAAGATTACATTTACCGGGTTGGCCTCATGCAGCAGTAAGATAAACTTAATGCGAGGATTTTGGCAATTGGCTCTCCTTTGTAGCGAGGTAAATATCATGCTTTAGTAGTGCACTGTCAAGCCTTCAGCTGTGAGATGCCTTGCAGTTCGAATAACGCTCAAGCTACGTTCCAGCTATGTTCTGATGTGGTACCTGGAGACGTTGCCTACTTTGGGTGATATCCTTATTATATCCTCATTATAATCTTGCTGTTGCCAATCTGGTGGTGAATCTATTTATGTATTATGTTTCATATTTTTTACTATACTCCTTAAACTCTTTTCTAGGGGGGAGGTCTGACATACGGAGCCTTGTATGTTAATTTAAGAGTTAGAATTAGAGTTGAAGGAGTCACACTACCCAAACGGTGCAGCAGACTAGCGAGCGAACTAGCGAGTGGGAAACCAGCTAGCCTGCATACCAGCAAACAAGCCTTCACACCTGCGTGCGTCATAGGGGACCCTGCAAACTACTTGATGACCGACGCTATGACGTATGATCGACGCCAGGAGCTGTGAATGGACCAGGCACCTGTTATGCGACTCGAGGAGCTATGATTGGAGCGGGCACCACCCAACGCCTCCTGATTCGTTCCTACACCATCATTGTTTAGTATACAGGGATCGGTACTAGGACCAATTCTCTTTCTAATTTACATCAACGACATAGATGAGGGTCTCACCTGTACAATCTCAAAATTTGCTGACGATACAAAAATTGCAAATAGCGTACTCTCAAAAGATCAAGTTGACGATATGCAACACAATCTAGATAAATTGTCACATTGGGCCCAAATTTGGCAAATTAGTTTCAATGCGGATAAATGTAAAATACTACATATCGGATACCTAAATGAGAAAGCAAACTATTCGATGAATGGCACTCAGCTTAAGAATGTAAACCGAGAAACCGATCTGGGAGTAACAATATCGAGTAACCTAAACCGAGTCAACAATGTTCAGAAGTTGTTAAGAAGGCAAACAAAATAATTGGCTTTATAGGCAGATCATTTGAGCATAAATCCAAAGACGTAATCCTAACCGTTTACAATTCCTTAGTCCGCCCTCTTCTGGAATACTGCGTTCAATGCTGGTGCCCTTATTACCAAAAAGACATAAACAAGCTAGAACGAGTTCAATGTAGAGTTACCAAAATGATACCTAGCCTAAAGAACAAACCATACGAAGAGCGTCTTAGAGAATTAAATCTATTTCCTTTAACCCAGCGCAGATTAAGAGGTGACTTAATTCAAGTGTTCAAAATCATCAAAGGCATCGACAATATGAACTGTAGTAAGTACTTCACTATCGACCAATCTAATTACACGCGGGGAAACGGTTGCAAAATTATTGGTAAATCTTTTAACTCACACGAATCTAAGAATTTCTTCTTCAATCGAGTTGTCAACTTGTGGAATGGGCTCCCCGAGACGTTATAGACTGCAGCACCGTTGATTCATTTAAATTCCGCCTAGACAAATATCTCGCATCAAACCCGCGACTGACTGCGTTTGTAAATGAATAACTTTATCCTCCCCTCAGTTACTAACCCATATGTCCCCTACTAACTTCCTAGTCCTGCCACGTTAGTGGCAGGGCAGTAGTTCCCTTTCCAATGTTCCCTTACCCACTCTAAACCACTGTTTGGACACTTGATCCTCAGTGTTTTGGAGGACAAGCAGCCCAGAAGGGTCACTAGATCTGTTGTTGCTTGATTTCCTTTGTACTCCCTTTATATAAGACCCGAGTTGTGGGCATTCAAATCAGTCTCATTTGGAGTTGGGGAAGGTGAACTTGCAGCTGGAGGAAGACGGGGTGAAGTATTATAATGGGATTGTGACTGTCAGTCAGATTATATAAATGTGTGTTAAGTGTGTTCGGTGTAAACACTTACGTTATGTTGGTTAGTGAGATATGTGATTGGGAATTAACGCTAACGCTACTATTATGTGCTTAACTATTTGATTGGGAATTAACGTTAACGCTACTATTATGTGCTTAACTATTTGATTGGGAATTAACGTTAACGCTACTATTATGTGCTTAACTATTTGATTGGGAATTAACGTTAACGCTACTATTATGTGCTTAACTATTTGATTGGGAATTAACGTTAACGCTACTATTATGTGCTTAACTATTTGATTGCGAATTAACGTTAACGCTACTATTATGTGCTTAACTATTTGATTGGGAATTAACGTTAACGCTATTATTATGTACTTCACTATTTTAGTTGCCTAACTTGTGGACTAAAGCAACTCTTTAAGTAATTGGGTTATGATGAAAGTAATACTATTGTTTTATATTAATACTTACGAGTTCTTTCATTTTCTTTTAATTAAGCTTACATTGCTTAACGGTGCTTAGTACGGTGATGCTATTGTCTCATATTAGTAATATCGCCTTAGACTAACATGGCTGTGTCAATATTACTTCAAGTGATTTCCTAAGCTGAAGAAAATTCTTTTAGCTTCAAAATATTATTTTTGCTTTCATATTATTTGAGTGAGACCTGAATCGAATCTATGAAGCGATCCTGTAACTTAATTTACTCCTAATTAAACCTCATTGTTACGTGGTTAAGAAATACATTTAACTAATTATTAAATATATATCTAACTTTTATGTGACTTTGATATTAATCCTGATGATAATAATAATATAATACTATTAACGTAAGACAAGAACCAAGAATAATTAAATTACATATAAATAAAAGGACATATAAGAAAACTATCTATTCATTTCAAAAAGGGTAAGAGACAGAAATATTCTTACTTTAATATTTATCTTTCAAGACTTTTTATAAAATTAATAGTCCTTCTTTAGCTATAACTTATTCGGTTCATAACCATAGCCTACTAAGCTTCGGTTAAATAATAATTCTTTATAAATACTACATGACTTTAATTAGTTTCAGTATTTTTCATAATTAAAGAGTATCAGTCAATAAAGGATACTAAGTCCTCAGATCCAAAAGGAAAGGAAGCAACAACAGGAAATAATGTTTATTAGATTTTACTTTTGTTTTGACTTCAGCTGACTGATACCTTAATATATATCTCTGTGCTATCTAGATTCATCAAGTTAACCACTTGAGGATCAAGATACGTAACAATATATATGAAGTGTTGTTAAGATAAACCTGAAATTAAATTCAGGGTAAAAATCTTTAAGAAGCTTGCCTGGACGCTTGAAACCAAGATGACCATAATAAGGCAGCTTTATATAATGGATGTCTCTCTTGCCAGGTGAGGGACACGATCGAGATATAAGTTTATTTTTCATGTATGACTTAAGGGGAGATGGGTCGTTTTGCTGTCCCCCTAGCTTCTTCCATCATATTTAGTCCCATTAGTTTTGCTGTCCCCCTAGCTTCTTCCATTATATTTAGTCCCATTAGTTTTGCTGTCCCCCTAGCTTCTTCCATCATATTTAGTCCCATTAGTTTTGCTGCCTCCCTAGCTTCTTCCATCATATTTAGTCCCATTAGTTTTGCTGTCTCCCTAGCTTCTTCCATCATATTTAGTCCCATTAGTTTTGCTGTCTCCCTAGCTTCTTCCATCATATTTAGTCCCATTAGTTTTGCTGTCTCCCTAGCTTCTTCCATCATATTTAGTCCCATTAGTTTTGCTGTCTCCCTAGCTTCTTCCATCATATTTAGTCCCATTAGTTTTGCTGTCTCCCTAGCTTCTTCCATCATATTTAGTCCCATTAGTTTTGCTGTCTCCCTAGCTTCTTCCATTATATTTAGTCCCATTAGTTTTGCTGTCCCCCTAGCTTCTTCCATCATATTTAGTCCCATTAGTTTTCAGATGGTATGACGTTCGGCCCATTAGTTTGGCGATTTTGAGACTTTCACCCCATTTCTTCGTCAATATTTAGAGTGACCTTTCGTGTCATTTAGATGTCGATGTTTTCCTGGCGAGCGGTAGCGATCCTGTATTTCAAAAGGAAAATTTACACATTTATCGTGAAGGGTGTTTTTTAAAGCTTGATGGACGTCTAGAGAGAAAGCTAAAACAAATGATAAACATATATATAAATGAACAAATAAATATTCCCATCCCCCCTTAATGCAATCTTCACTGAAGCTAACGGGGGAATCCGTTATTCTCAAAGAATGGAATGTAATCTGCAAATCAAATGAAGCCCAGTTCGAACACAACGAATAGTATCGAAACAAACAGTAAGGTCTTGATAGAGTTTATTTAAAAAGAAAATTGGGAATTAATGAAAGAAAATGGATACCTAGTCCGGTGAACTGTACGGTACACTTCGCTATTTAAGGGACACTGACTGCTTTTTTGGCCTATAAATTCAATCATTCATAAATTCTTAGTTTCCTCGCTAGACATTCCTCAAACTTAGAAAAACATCCCCTAGACCCCCTCTCAAGATAAATTTGTACATTTTTCGGTAGAACGGTGTCCCGGCCGAAGGCCGATTTTTTCTTACAATTACAGGTTCGCTATCACTCGCCAGGAAAAAATCGACACCTAAATGGCACGATAGGTCTTTAAATTGACAACGAAATAGAGGTAAAAATATAAAGATCGCCAAACTAATGGACCAAACATCTTAAAATCTCAAAATTAGTGTGGCTAAACATAAGGGAAAATAAGGTCCAACAAAACGGTCTGTCTCCCCTTAAGTTGTTATATATATTATTTTTTGTTCTATATTCCAACTTACTTCCTCTCGGGCATAGGCTGAGAGTCTTAACATTCACCGCTTTACAATGAACAGTGAAGCCCGTGAGGGCTTGTTCCAGTCTAGGGAGTTAGACATGTGAAGCACGTAGAGTACAGTCTACGACAGAACTGCTGTCTTGGCCTGAGGCAATGTGTTAGTTCACTCACCTTTTAATAGATGGCACTTTAATCGCTTCTAATAAAATGGGGCGGGGTTAATATAGATGTTCGAAGGAGGAGGAGTCAAACGTGTGTGTGTGTGTGTGTGTGTGTTCGAGAACGGCACGCAGAATAAGTTTATTTTAACATAACACACAGGCTATATTATAAAATTAGCCCATGCTGGATCACAAATAAGTAACACACATTAGGTGTTGCGTTATTTATGGAATTTAATACACAGACAATCAAGTTTCTATCCTTCGCACTTTCCATTCCCCCCTCCTCCCCTCTCCTTTCACCCCAACGCTCTTCACCTGCTTCCTCTCCCCTCCCTCCCACCTCTCTCTCTCTCTCTCTCTCTCTCTCATTCTATCTCTCTCTCTCTCTCTCTCTCTCTCTCTCTCTCTCTCTCATAGGACATTAAATATACCTTCTAAAATACGCAGAATAATACTATGCGATTGTTTTGAATTTACATATACATAATCTATTTTGTATTAATTTCACCACACCACCAAACGCCTCCAATGAAATTAATGAAAGCATGTATGTGATCCACCGGGATTCGAACCTGGGTTATCACACACAGATTTTTAGACACCTTAACCATTACACCACCAAGACGGTTAAAGGTTTATGCACACGCCTACGACTTATGAAATAAAGAATATATGTTAGGGATGACAAAAGTAACACATATATATTGATTAGCAATAGGATAACTAGCGAGGCAGCGAACAACACCTGTTACTCGCTGCCTCGCTAGATATCCTATTCCTAATTAAGCTACGATTCCCTAAGAACACGTCTATATTTGTTTATATATATATAAAGCGTAACAATAACACTTAGGATTTACGTTATTTGTGTTGGCTTAAGGAATAAGTTGGATAATACATATACTTGTGACCTCCACAATTTGTAATGTTTGAGGAGACGGCGCTTCAACCTCTCTCCTCTGTCCATCACATTCAAGCACCAACCCACCCACACCAACACTAACACAGGATACAAAACAGACTCACACACACTCACACCCAATAACATAAAACGCACATCACACACATGATCACATACATCGTAATGGGCACAAATCACTCACACATGATAACATAAAACGCACACACACACACACACACACTGGTCCAGGCAAACTAGAAAAGGTATTAGCATTATTGAGGAGATGCTGCTGTCTTCAGTGCGTGTCATGGCCATCCTGAGCCTTACGACGTATACAGACTAATAACACACATAACAAAGCCACTATAACAACTTCGTCTTTCTCCAACACCCCTTCTCCCCTCTATACACTCTTCAGAAAATAGGAAAAGTAGAAAGTAGCTACGAGGTGCCGATGTGAAGGCTTATCCTTCAATACCTTCACCTGACCTGACCCCCTCCGGGGTTTAGCTGGTCCACAAGGGCGTGTGACATGAACCCAATAGAGAATTTGTGGGCCATCATGTCATGGAGTGGAATGTGGTTCAGGTTAGGATTGGAAAGGGCGGGAGGAGTGGGATCGGGGAGCAAGGTGGGGGGGGAATCCGTCGCCGCCCTAATATAAGTTGGAAAATGTTTAAATCAGCTCCAACGAGAATACAGGAGGTAGTTGATGCAGCTTGTGGGTGGAGATCATATTGATTTCATAAATATAAATTGTAAATGTTTACTTTTAAGATCCCTTTATATGTATTATATAATGTGTATGTGTTTCCAATGTTCACCGTAACATAATGATGGTGAAATAATACATATTAAATTAAATTCAAGGTAACATACACAGAGCTATAGTATACTTTTAATTATGTTTGGAGGATAATTTAAACAAAACGAAGTAAAAATATAAAAGCCTAAACAATTTACAGTATATCAACTTTAAAACAACATAACAAGATTACTTGGATTATCGTTAATTGTTCAATTTGATGACTTACTTTATAGTAAATCATTACAATGGGTAACGCCGAACTGTTTACTGATAATGGGAAGCCACAGTAATTAAGCTAGTAATTAAGAATCCACTGAGAAAAGTATAATGCAATAATCATAGCGTGTCATATTACATGTTAAGGTAATATGTAATATGACATGTTAAGGTAGGCGGATGCCCAACCCCGAAAGGGGTTGAAATAGGGGAGCTATCCCCCCGCCAAAGACGGCTTTCTAGGGCCTTTCCTAGCTGATGCTGAGAGGATTGGGTTCTAGTCAAGTGGTGATGGGCTGGTCTATCAGAGTGAGAACTGAGCGATCTCTGCCATACCCATAGCTTACTCTGACTGTTCCTTTTACTTATATTTTCTAGATCTCAAGTGACGGCGCCTCTTCCGTGGATTGACCTCCCAATCTACCAAGATTGGAAGCCAAAGCGTCACATTTTTCCTTTGCCCCTCAACTTTCTCTTCATAATTGCTGAGGGGCACAGGGCCCTGGGTGGGTCTTTGGTTTCCCGGGCGTTTCCGCACCCTCCTTAGCTCCCCGCCATGGACTGGCTTCGGTCACCCAGGCTTTATTGTGGTCGGCAGGGAGTGTTCTGTGGGGGCGCTCGGTTATGGCCTTGGCCTTGGGGCTGTTCGGCAAGGCAGCTTGGGGAACAACAACAACAACAACAACATGTTAAGGTAGATTATGAATTGGTCAACCATAGCGCTGTGAATATTGGTATGGAAGATTTTTTTTTTAGTCTAATATGAACATTTGTTTTTATTACAAAAAAATACACGTTTCGGCTCATCTAAAGTGTTTTCTCTAACTGGGCCGATATTATCTTGTCTTTATGATATATATATTTGGTTATAATTTGGTCCAAGCTAGATTACAATGTGATCCAACTTGTGTTGATGCGTGGATTGTAACATCCCGTTTCAATTACTTATATATTTATACGATTGTTTACACTAACCAGGACGCCAAGGTTGGCAACTTTGAGTGTTTTGCAACGGAGCATACTGCATATATTTATTTTCTATAACACATTGTATAAGGTAAATAATAGAATACGAGTTAATATTGAGAATCAGTAAAGGTAAAAAGAACAGTATTATTAAAACACCAAAGATTTTTTTATGGACAGCTTTGAACACGACGATGAGGAAAATTATATATTCGGTTAGGAGAGAGAAGGGGGAGAGAAAAAGAGAGAAGGGGGGAGATAGGGGAAGGCAGCAGAGAGAAGGGGAGGAGGGGGGAATGGGAAGTTCGAAGGATAGAAACTTGATTGTCTGTATATTAAATTTCATAAATAACGCAACACCTGATGTGTGTTACTTATTTGTGATCCGGCATGGGCTAGTCTAATAATATAGCCTGGGTGTTATGTTAAAATAAAGTTATTCTGAGTGCTGTTCTAGAACACACACACACACACACACACACGTTTGACTCCTCCTCCTTCCAACCTCTATACTAACCCCGCCCCCTTTTATTAGAAGCGATTAAAGGGCCATCTATTAAAAGATAAGTGAACTAACACATTGCCTCAGGCCATGACAACAAGTTCTGTCGTAGACTGTACAACGAGCACCTGCCATCTTGCCTTCACATGAGGCACGGTGCTCACTCATGGCCCGAAACGACCCCATCACTGAAGCCACCTCGTTCCCGTGCTTCACTGTCTCACCCCCTACACTCGGACTCTCACACTTACACACACACAACGCCACCTGTTGAGCAGATAACTCACCAGGCATTGCACCCCTATAGCATATATTGAATATGGGAATATTCATACAGTGCTATTTAATCAGGGAACAATGAGGGTATTTTATTGACGTTTCGGTGGGCTTGTGGTAATGCACTGATACTAGGTACAGCACAAATTCCATCCTAATAATATCTTCCCATTGATACATCGGGATTTGAACCCGGGACCTTTGGATTACCAGGCCAGTGGCAAAACCACTCCACCATACCTCCCCTACGGTCTGTCTCCCCTTAAGTTGTTATATTTACGGTCTGTCTCCCCTTAAGTTGTTATATTTACGGTCTGTCTCCCCTTAAGTTGTTATATTTACGGTCTGTCTCCCCTTAAGTTGTTATATTTACGGTCTGTCTCCCTTAAGTTGTTATATTTACGGTCTGTCTCCCCTTAAGTTGTTATATTTACAGTCTGTCTCCCCTTAAGTTGTTATATTTACGGTCTGTCTCCCCTTAAGTTGTTATATTTACGGTCTGTCTCCCCTTAAGTTGTTATATTTACGGTCTGTCTCCCCTTAAGTTGTTATATTTACAGTCTGTCTCCCCTTAAGTTGTTATATTTACGGTCTGTCTCCCCTTAAGTTGTTATATTTACGGTCTGTCTCCCCTTAAGTTGTTATATTTACGGTCTGTCTCCCCTTAAGTTGTTATATTTACGGTCTGTCTCCCCTTAAGTTGTTATATTTACAGTCTGTCTCCCCTTAAGTTGTTATATTTACGGTCTGTCTCCCCTTAAGTTGTTATATTTACGGTCTGTCTCCCCTTAAGTTGTTATATTTACGGTCTGTCTCCCCTTAAGTTGTTATATTTACGGTCTGTCTCCCCTTAAGGTGTTATATTTACGGTCTGTCTCCCCTTAAGTTGTTATATTTACGGTCTGTCTCCCCTTAAGTTGTTATATTTACGGTCTGTCTCCCCTTAAGTTGTTATATTTACGGTCTGTCTCCCCTTAAGTTGTTATATTTACGGTCTGTCTCCCCTTAAGTTGTTATATTTACAGTCTGTCTCCCCTTAAGTTGTTATATTTACGGTTTGTCTCCCCTTAAGTTGTTATATTTACGGTCTGTCTCCCCTTAAGTTGTTATATTTACGGTCTGTCTCCCCTTAAGTTGTTATATTTACGGTCTGTCTCCCCTTAAGTTGTTATATTTACAGTCTGTCTCCCCTTAAGTTGTTATATTTACGGTCTGTCTCCCCTTAAGTTGTTATATTTACGGTCTGTCTCCCCTTAAGTTGTTATATTTACGGTCTGTCTCCCCTTAAGTTGTTATATTTACGGTCTGTCTCCCCTTAAGTTGTTATATTTACAGTCTGTCTCCCCTTAAGTTGTTATATTTACAGTCTGTCTCCCCTTAAGTTGTTATATTTACGGGATAAAGGGATGGCTAGACATAGATCATAAAGCCGGTTATGGGATGATAGTCTATATACTGTATACTACTCCAAAGTTATCATATAGCTTACAATAATTGGTATGCATTATATTCCTACACACACGTTATTGATGTTATTACACTTTCAACACTCAAGTCTTCAAACATAATATGCTATCGAAAATATCAATGTATACATATCCAGTATCCACACTAACAAATTGTACACACACACACACACACACACACACACACACACATACAGTAGTTTATATACATATAGTGCTATACTCGGTTTCCTTTCAACTGACGGTAAATTGCAAGGCTCCCGTCAAGATTTCTCAGATATTTTGAAGATTATGTAGTGAAATATGGTGCTAATTATATAAACTTGGTCTTACTATGATGCAGGGACATAGTGGTTTCATATTTGTCCATTAAGTATCGAGAAATTAGTTGCTAAGGGATTCAATTTACTGTCAGCTGAAATGAAACAGAGTATAGTAAGGTTGTTGTTATGATGGTGCACTTTTAAAAGTATCTTGTTGTGACTCGCTCCTGCTGCATCTTGTCTCACAGCCAGAGTTATGTGGCTGTGAGGGGGGGAAGACAACGTGTATGTGGCTGCGTGTGTGTGTGTGTGTCTGTATGTGTAGGTGTGGGTATGAGTGGGTGTTTGTGTGTGTGTGTGTGTGTGTGTGTGTAAAATAGAGCCTGTCTGTGTGAGAGTCAGCGTGTGTAAAATGGAACGAGGATGTGTGCTTGTGTGTGTGTGTACATTGGAATATGGCCCATTTAAAAGGGTGTCTGTGTGTTTATGCGTTGGGTGTCTACCTGGGTGATAAATGCAGGCAGCACTATAGTCCGTTCATTCTAGGTTGAGCAGAAATCGTAAGCTCTAACCTCTGTAACTCGAAAAGGGCTAGAGCAAATGAGCTGTCAATGTATACACATATTCCCTAGCCACGTCTTCCTATTTGGTAGAAATATT
Source organism: Paralithodes platypus (assembly GCA_032716605.1). Taxonomy (NCBI): domain Eukaryota; kingdom Metazoa; phylum Arthropoda; class Malacostraca; order Decapoda; family Lithodidae; genus Paralithodes; species Paralithodes platypus. The sequence continues at coordinate 9,696,614 of CM064549.1, read as the reverse complement.
AGCTCCTTTAATCTAGTCCTTTTTGAGTTATGAGAGGTTAGGGGTTACGATTTCTGGCCAACCTAGAATGAACGGACTATAGTACTGTAGATCGCATGAATGACGTCGGCTTGTGTTAAAATTAACCTCTTGAGGATTATGACGCATTTTGACAGTTTATGCTGGCTATCATTAGACGATTTTATTAAGTTTAGGAAGGAATTGAGGGAGTCACAGGGACGATTGAGAATTTATTTATATATTTGACTACTAGAGGGCCTTCAAAAACTGAATACAATACCCTAATGATAACTAAAATATGATATAAAATCTTGTCATGATCCTCAAGGGGTTGATACACTTGTTAAGTAAGGTTCAATACATCATCAGTTGTCTATAGTCTGTTTACATTAGGGTGGGTTTTGTTCGTATGGGTAACGATATAGCCGGCCTCTGATTGTCAAAAGTTAGACATTGTGAGGACGGAGGAAGTTGTGGCCAGGACCGGAGACCTTCCTAACTTGTGTTGAGAGCAACCATCACCAGCTATTGAGAGGGATGCTGGTTTAACCACACAGGCATGATGTCAGAATTCACAGATCTAAACACTTTCTACTATGAATATCACGTAATTTTGGGATTTCAAAAATATAATATTTAGGTTGGAATAACTTATTTTTAATAGTGATTGATTTACTATGAAATAATGCCTGAAGGAAAACTACTGGAGCACCACGAAAGAACATGGAATATTATAATATTACATCCACCTTCGTCATGCCAAAAAAAACTTCCTGAGCATTCTATAAGTACAGTCACTTATAAAAATTCGTGGACCCCCCCCCCCCCACGTTAGAACAGGTCTAAAATTGTATTATGTTTTACTAGGTACCCTGGAGACAGCCCGGGGCTCACCACAGGGTGGGTCGGGTGGGAGGGAAGGGAAGGTGCGTATGAGATGGGGTAGTGGAGGAAACTATCAAACTGACAATTTCTTATTACATATAGCAATATTTCACACCATTGTAATCTCCTACAGCTATTACTTTCACTATTTATCCATCTCTATAATATAATTAATAGTTGGTTCACTTTATACTTCTGTATAATACTGTACCGTATACGAGCTTAGTGTTTTCTCTAAATTTTTAGTATTGCATTCTCCATACCATATTGAGGCTGATAATTTACCTACGTCAAAAGATATTGCTTCCCAGTCCTACCTAGTGCAGGCTACATCTGAGCTCCGTTGAACACGATATTTTTTGCCGAAGAAGGGCGGTATCTCCACTTTTTGCAGTAGAAGAGCGAAAACTGGCCTAGTGTGATACCTCCTTCAAGCAGGCCCAGGAAGCACACCTATGTCGCTCTCTCTCTCACATCTCCATCCACCCCCTCCCGCCACAAATATACTTTTTTCACAAGATATTTGCTGTTTACACCTATGTTCTGGTCTTCACTGTTCACATGTTCTTCATACAAGTATAATATACGCACATGGAGCATAAATAATGCTTTATATGGTAAATATTATGAATACTGTCAGAATCAAAGGTAATTAACCCATTCTCTGCAGGCTTATTTGTGCTATTTTGGGCATATTCAGGCACTCCTGAATGATTTATCAAGCATCTGCATTAATGAACTTTATTCTGCCCAAAACTAGGCAAAATAGCTTCAAAATGAGACCAGAACGAGCTTCATAGATGGTGGGGTTCACCCGCAGCGTTGCCATAGACATTCGGGAAAACTCGCTAATTATATGCTCTCGCTCGCTCGGCAACACTGTTGTGAGACACCCGCGCGAGACACAGTCTCCCTTAGTGAGCGGCTGACTGCTCTGAGGGTCGGAGGGATGTCCCTCATGATCCCGCCCATTGACACTCGATTTCTACGGTTTTTACAGGCTTTTAAAGCCTGGATATTGCTGTAAATTGCCTATGCGTTCCAGAACGTCACCCGCAGGGAAAGGGTTAATTAGCATATACAGCCTTTTTAGAAACATAAGTTGCGCATTCCTCAGGTTAAGAGGCTCGTGATCAATATTCCTGTTTAACCCTTAACTGGCGGCGCCCGGCTATTGTCGAGTGAAATAAATGTGGCCTATGTGGCGGGTCACGGCTATTGTCGAGTGCAATTTTGAGCACGTAATGTGCTCTGAGAGAGAGCGGAGCGGTGGGAGGAGTGTAGGTTACCTCATGACCGCTCGCCATGGTGGCCGTGGAGCTACTGAGATGTACTCCTTTGTACTAATTCACACGTAATAATGTAAGAAAATTACCGTATTTTACCGATTTTGCCCTTCGGTTGCACGATCGTTGCAAGACAACCAGTGATCGTAGAAGGATGGTTCTGGTGTCATTGGAAAGCTGAATTAACGCCCTTTCAGGGATACATACTTGTATTACGCTTTGGCTCTTGTTTATGCATGAAAACGAGCACGGAAACAAGCTCGTATACGGTAACACCCTCCGCTGGGCGGCACAGTAAAATATACTCCACCACCCGCTCTTTGAGTGTTAAAGAGAAGTCTTATGCAATTCTAAATTACATCATCCCCTGGTGATGGGCTGGTCTATCAGAGTGAGAACTGAGCGATCTCTGCCATACCCATAGCTTACTCTGACTGTTCCTTTTACTTATATATTTTCTAGATCCCAAGTGACGGCGTCTTTTCTGTGGATTGACCTCCCAATCTACCAAGATTGGAAGCCAAAGCGTCACATTTTTCCTTTGCCACTCAACTTTCTCTTCATAATTGCTGAAGGGCACAGGGCCCTGGGTGGGGCTTTGGTTTCCCGGGCGTTTCCGCACCCTCCTCAGCTCCCCGCCATGGAGTGGCTTCGGTCACCCAGGCTTTATTGTGGTCCGCAGGCGAGGGTTCTGTGGGGGCGCTCGGCTATGGCCTTGGCCTTGCTCGGGGCCTTGGGGCTGTTCGGCCAGGCAGCTTGGGGAACAACAACAACAACAACAACATCATCCCCTTGTGATAGAACTTTGTTGGGTGATCCATTTCAGGCATTTGTGCTCAACAGTACGGATAATTTTACAATATAGTAACAATTAGTCAACCATTTCCAATGAGAACTATTATAACCTCACAAATCGAAGAGAGCGTTTAAATGTATTATTATATTTTTACAAGGAGTAAAACTACTTATTGTAGTTTGGTTATATTGAACTTCTGAATGTTTTCAATATGGTTCTTACATTCTTTATCAAGTTAAATTTTGTTGCATAAAAGATCATTAGAAGGGAATACAAATTCGATGAAAACTAAATTTACGCGCCAAATGGCCTCCTAAATTTTTGGCAATGTGAAACGTAGTAAAATATGGAAATCTTTATGACAGGAGAAAAGATAGTTGATTTTATATAAACAAGAGGAGATAATCATTTATAGGTAGCATAACATTATGTAACAATGTGGTGTAAGTGTAAGGAAAACGAATTTGCACAACACAATATAAGGGCAAAATTATGGATAGGGGATCAGCTATAAAAGCGGATAAAGACAAATTAAAAACAAGCTCAAGAAAAATGCAAACAACACAAAATGAAATTACGGAAGTCGAATTTATCAGATTTATGTATTCATTTATAAAAAAAATATATACTAGAGAGAGAGATTTTCACTGAGGGTGTGATATTTTGATAGACATGTATTTTTTGCATCATACAGTAGGCCTGCAGATGGAAGGACGGGTGAGTGGGAACTAGGATAGTGGATATATCATTAGGATTATGTTTTCTCTGAGCTGCTCTCTTCGGGTTATAATAGCTTGTATGGATAAATTGATTGATGGATAAAATGACGGACATACAAGTGAATGTGGGTGGTGTTTTGGATAGATTAATGGAGACATGCGTAATTCGACAGATAGTGAGTGTCCCGCGAGATGTTTTTTTTTTCATATTTCCAAATATTTAAGATTCTACCATGCTGATTAAAAAATGACTTACGCTTTCCGCACATATGTGTAGCTATAGCCCCGAAAAGTCCACATGTTTGCGTTTGTTTGCTGTTTAGCCCTTTATGGGAAAGAGATAATTAACATTTTAAGTTGCGTATGATGAAGATTGACATTATTACTTCAAATTGAGCAAATCAAAATTGTGTCTTTTTTTCATCTCGGCGATTAGTCAACTATAACAAAAAAAAACACAAGTTTTTTAATAAGTCTGTATGAACGAGTGATACAATACTTCATCATACACTACTTAGATGTTTTCATTTATAATTCCATTAGATATGGATTAACCCCTTCTGTACCAGCGATGTCTTTGTAATTTTATTCTAGATATATTTAGACGAATTTGTGCAGTTTAATCCTTCCCACACGGGCTCGCCCTCCTAAGGACGTTGTTGAGATCTGGGCGACCTGGCCGATAAAATGTATTTAATAGGCTACCGTATCTTTGTTATTTTAACTGATAGAAAATTCCCACACATCTCTAAACGTACTGTTGTTTCCAATCTGTTGACTGGCGTTGAGTAGAGCTCTCTAAGTCAACTGGTTCAGATGTGATAACGATTTCCGTGGAGAGAGTTTTCAGGCAATGTTAGCAATATGACGCACTTTGCAACACTAAATTTGTTTTAGCAGACAACACAATATCAATACTCTGATGTCTGCTTGCTTTCGGAGGTGCGCACGTCGTCTCCGACCAGCTGTGTTTACATACGTCGGATGCGCGGCTTTCAAAACAAGCTTAATAAGCTATCAAGCTTACGGATTTCAAGGGGTCCCCTGGGCTCCTACCCCTCTGCCGCAGTGTCATTTTAAGATGCTGCCCGGGCGGGAAGAGTTAAGAAGGATCTGTGGTACTAAAAAGGGTTAAACTAAATGAGATAGTTCAAAACCTATTACTTGCTGGAGGCCCTTTTAAAACTAAATAAAATTGTCTAATAGTAGCCAGAATATAGTTAAATGAACGTCACCGGTTCTGAATGGGTTAAATACGGATCAAATTTAACGAAACTTATCGCAACGGCCGGACAAAGAAAACTACAGATAATTTGTTGGGGTCTATTTGATGTATTGATACTTTTGTTCATAATACAATATTTACCTGTTTCCCTATCCCCTTCTTTTAGACTGAAAACTGGTTTACGAAAGTATAATAGGGAAGAGTTAAAACAGTTAAGACAATAAACCAGAAGAAGGGAAGAAAGAAACCTTGAAGGGGAAAGGATGAAATTTGAAAGTGAGAGAGAGAGGGAAAGAACTAGCTAGAGCTGGTGCTGGACCTGATATGTTGGTACAGAATAAAAATGAGGAGTTGGAAGTTTCCTCCACTACCCCATCTTACACACACCCTCCCTTCCCACCCACCCCACCCACCCTGTACTGAGCCCCAGGCTGTCTCCAGGGTACCTACTAAAACAGAATCCATTTTGATTAACGCTGTCACATGGGGGTCCACGAATTTTTATAAGTGACTTTACTTCCACTACCAAGAGACATTTCAGTTCTTGACAGAACATCGGGCAAGTAGGACCCCTGGAGGCCAGACAGCTAGTCGGCAAACAAATGTGTACTGCCAGCGCTGCTCAGTATCTGGTCGACACCCCACGCTATATTACACTAACCACCTAAATCTGAAGTGGGACTTCCACCAATAATCTGGCTAGCATCTTCAACCCCTACTAACTTCCTAATCCTGCCACGGACATTAGTTCCAGGGCAGCAGTTCCCATTCCAATGTTCCTTAGTCCGCCCTCTTCTGGAATACTGCGTTCAATCCTGGTGCCCTTATTACCAAAAAGATATAAACAAGCTAGAACGAGTTCAACGTAGAGTTACCAAAATGATACCTAGCCTAAAGAACAAACCATACGAAGAGCGTCTTAGAGAATTAAATCTATTTCCTTTAACCCAGCGCAGATTAAGAGGCGACTTAATTCAAGTGTTCAAAATCATCAAAGGCATCGACAATATGAACTGTAGTAAGTACTTCACTATCGACCAATCTAATTACACGCGGGGAAACGGTTGCAAAATTATTGGTAAATCTTTTAACTCGCACGAATCTAAGAATTTCTTCTTCAATCGAGTTGTCAACTTGTGGAATGGGCTTCCCCGAGACGTTATAGACTGCAGCACCGTTGATTCATTTAAATTCCGCCTAGACAAATATCTCGCATCAAACCCGCGACTGACTGCGTTTGTAAATGAATAACTTTATCCTCCCCTCAGTTACTAACCCCTATGTCCCCTACTAACTTCCTAGTCCTGCCACGTTAGTGGCAGGGCAGTAGTTCCCTTTCCAATGTTCCCTTACCCACTCTAAACCACTGTTTGGACACTTGATCCTCAGTGTTTTGGAGGACAAGCAACCTAGAAGGGTCACTAGACCTGTTGTTGCTTGATTTCCTTTGTACTCCTTCCTTTGTACCTACTCTAAACCACTGTTTGGACACTTGATCCACAGTGTTTTGGAGAACAAGCAGCCTAGAGGAGTCAGTAGAACTGTTGTTGCTTGATTTCCTTTGTACTCCTTTGTACTCCACGACGATCTATGGAAGCATCATCTGACGACGAATGTGCTTGCTTGCTGCTTATGGTAGTCCATCGTAGTCCGATGACGACGTTCCCTTTCTGCATTCATCTGTTGTGAGTTCTACGATGACTGTAGCTGCTCTGTGGCCTTCATGCAGCTGTCCATATAGTATTTTATGAGGTAGTCTCTCCTCTGGCATACGGATGACATGCCCAACCCATCTGAGTTGTTGTTCGATGATAAGGGTCTCAATACTGGTGTTGTTGGCTCTTTCAAGTATTGTTATATGAGGAACACGGTCCTGCCAGGTTATACCCATAATCTTTCGGAAGCATCTGATGTGGAAAGCCTCCAGGGGTCGTATATGGCGTCTATATGTCGTCCATGTCTCACAACCATAGAGCAAAGTGGTTAAACACACAGCATTATATACAGCCACTTTGGTACAAAGAGTCAGGTGATTATTTTGGAAAACTCTCTCTTGTAGGCGGCCAAAAGATGCTGCAGCTTGTCGCAGTCGGTGTTGTACCTCATCGTCAATACTGGTCGTTTCAGACAGGAAGCTTCCCAGATACTTGAAGGAAGGAACTTGTGCTATCTCCTCTCCTGCTAATCTGAACACTGGCTGCACAGGTGGTATCTGAGCTGACCACTGAGAAATTATTTGTGTTTTCTGGATGTTAACTGAGAGGCCCATTCTGGAGTAAGCACTTGCTGCAGCTTCAAGCGCGACTTCTAGTTCCTCTGGCAAGTGAGCTACAAGAGCACAATCATCTGCATACTGAAGTTCCAGGATATTTTCCATAGAGACTTTTGTTCTTGCTTGAAATCTACGAATGTTGAAGAGGTTGCCATCTAGTCTATAGTCTATGTTGATTCTACTTCTGTTTGCTATAGTCCTATGAAGAAGTATTATAACGCATATTAAAAAAATGTAGAAAAAAAGGACTGGTCCCAGTACACACCCTTGTCTGACTCCGGCATTAACAACAAATGGGCTGATGCATGGCCTCCTGCAGTGACTCTCGCCGTCATGCCATCAAGAAACTGCCTTACAAGTGCCACAAATTTTGGTGGACTGCCAAAGATACGGAGAATATTCCACAATGTTTCTCGATTTAAGGTATCAATGGCTTTTGACAGATCAATGAAGGCTATAAAAATTTCTTTATTTTGTTCCCTGTATTTTTCTTGCAATTGACGTATAGTAAAAATCATGTCAATAGTTCCTCAATCTTTATGGAAACCGCATTGTGACTCTGGCAGTATTTCCTCAGTAATTTTGGTCAACAGTCTTTGAAGCATGAATTTTGACAGCACCTTCCCTGCCACAGCTAAAAGAGATATGCCTCTGCTGTTGCCACAATTAGATTTATCACCCTTGTTTTTGTAAATTGTGATAATATTTGCATCTTCCCATGTCTGAGGTATGTACTCCTTGTCCCAAACCTCCAAAATGAATGAGTGAATATCTCGAAGCAGTACGTAACCTCCAGATTTAATTAGCTCTGCTGGTATACCATCTGGACCAGGAGATTTGTTATCTTTCAGGGTCTTAACTGCTCTAGTCACTTCATTAAAGGTTGGTGGTATATCAAGATCTTGAATAATGGGTTGCTCTTCAAACTCTTGTTGGCAAGTTGGATCTACATGATTGTCTTGGTTCAGCAAGTCCTTGAAGTGTTCCCCCCATCTCTCAACAATTGCCTTTTGATCTTTTATAGGAGTAGTTCCGTCTGCACTCCTTAATGGTGTAAGTGGACAGCTTGTAAGGTCCATACACTTGTTTTGCAGCATTATCAAAAGTGTGCATGTCATGTGCATCGGCATACCCTTGTATTTCTTGTCCCTTATTTGTCCACCAATCATTTTGCATTTTTCGTAAGGTTCTTTGTACATCGGATCGTAATTCTTGCCAGTTCATTTTTAAGGTTTCAGAGGTTTCGACGAATGTAGTCATATGTTGGACTACTGTATGATACAGACGAAATACTCCATAGACTGCTGAGCCCAACACCATCTACAGTATGCTCTCATCTACTGCCAGCCTGAGAAGTCCCCCCAGGCCATCACCTTCAGGGGAGATGGGTCGTTGTTCTAGACCCCCTTCTCCATCATGTTTAGCCCCATTAGTTTTTAGATTTTAAGATGTTCGCTCCATAAGCTTATTGATTTTAAAACCTTTTGCCTCATTTCTTTGTCAATATTTAGACCTTTCGTGCTATTTACATTTCAATGTCAATGTTTTTCCTGGCCAACGATAGTGACCCTGAGATTTTGGAAGAACCAGCCTTCGGCCGGAACATTTTCCTACCGAAAAATGTGCAAATAAATCTAGAAGGGGGATCTAATGGATGTGTTTTTAAGTTTGATGGAGGTCTAGGGAGGAAACTAATAACAAATATATAAACTGTCTTCGTGGTGCAATGCATAAGTGTGTTTATTTTCGGTGTGAGCATCCTAGGTTCGAATCCCCGGGCTGCCACATGTGTTTGTTAATTTCATTAATCGAGTTTAGGAGTAAAGTTGGTTAGTGGAGAGAACATAATAATATGAAATAATAGACCAAAAAATAAACTCTTCCCCCTGAACCTCGATTCAGAAAAAAATAGTTATATCTACCATATAAAGCAATTTTACTTAACCATATGCACACGTTTTATTTATATACAGAACATGTGAACATTGAAGTACCAGAAAGTATGTGTTAAGAGCAAATATCCAGTGAAAAATAGTATAATTGGGACGAAAGCGTATCGAGTGGGTTGGCTGTGGCGCGGCATACACCCTCTCTCTCTCAAGGCTTTCGCAACACTGACTGATTTGGCAGGCAATGGCAGCTATCACTGTCACGACACATGTATGAGGAAAGGGAGGAGGTAGTGAAGGCATTTAAAGGGGGATATTTCGTTTTCTGGACCCTCTTCTCCCTCGTATTTAGCCTCACGAGTTTTGAGATTTTAAAATGTTCGGTTTATTAGTTTGTCGATTTTAACACGCTTTGCCCCATTTCGTTGTCAATTTAACCCTTAATTAGCGGCTCACCACATAAGTCGTATTTAATAAAGCTGGACTATGTGGCGGCGCTCGACATAGGTCGAGTGGCAATTTCACCACGTAATGTTGCTGAGAGAGAGAGACAAGTGGTGGCAGGAGAGTAGCGAGCGTATGACTGCTCCAGACCACCGCGGCGAACATACTGACACGAATCCCAGCTCCCTCCTCCCTCTCTCACTCGCTATATAAGGAATTGTATCGGGAAAGTGGCTAATTACATGCTTTTTGCACTCGCGTTGCACGGTTATTGCAAGAAAACTAGCCATCATAAAAGGATCGTTATGGTGTCATTCGAAAGCTCTGTTTATGCCCTTTCAGGGATAGGTACTTGTTTTACGTTCTGGGTCTTATTTAGGCATGAAAATGATCACATAAACAGCCCTATTTTGGCTAAAAAAACCCCGCTGGGCGGTACATATAAATAAACCGCATAGGCCGCTCGTAAGGTGTTAAAGACCTTTCGTGCAATGTAGGTGTCGATTTTTTTCCTGGCGAGCGATAGCTAACCTGTAATTCTAGGAGCAATCGGCCTTAAGCCGGGACATTTTTCAACCGAAACATTTACACATTTATCTTGAACGGGGGTCCAGGAGGTGTTTGTCTGAGCTTGATGGAGGTCTAGCGAGGAAACTAAAAATATACGAATAAATGAATTAATAGACCACAAAAACAGCCACTATCCCCTTAAGGGGAAAGGGAGAAAGAATAGAAAGTGGAGAGGAGAATAAAGTGGACAAGTGGAGGAGGGGGGAAGCTAAGGGAGATAGGAGGGGGGGAGGGGGGGGGGGGAGAGGTATGGAGGGGGTGAGAGAGGAGGTGGTGGTAGTTCCGATCTTCAAAAAAGGTGAATAAAAGGTGATAAATCAATAGCATCCAATTACCATCTCATTAGTCTCACATCAATCATAGGAAAGTTGCTAGTCAATTATTGCTAGGACAATTAGAAACACTTAACTTAATCAATTCTTCTCAGCATGCATTCACTCAGGGACGTTCTTGTCTTACTAATTTGCTTAGCTGTTTCTCAGAGGTATATGCAGCAGTAGATAATGACAAGTCATATGATATTATATATTTAGATTTCAGTAAAGCTTTCGACAGAGTCCCTCATGAGAGATTGATGAGAAAAGTTGAGGCTATGGAATAGGTGGGTCGTTGTTGGGATGGATTAGGTCATGGCTAATTGGTAGGAAGCAGAGAGTCAGCATAAATGGTATTAAGTCAGAATGGGGAGCAGTCAAAAGTGGTGTCCCCCAGGGATCTGTATTAGGTCCTCTGTTGTTTGTTATATACATCAATGACCTTGATTTAGGTATGACTAGTAGGATAAGTAAATTTGCAGACGATTACAAAATGAGAAGAAAAATTGATTCAGATAGAGATATAGAGTGCCTCCAAAGGATCTAGAGATACCTTACACGAATGGTCAGTAAATTGGCAGATGAAGTTGAACATTAACAAATGCAAGGCATTAAAGATAGGGAAAACGAATACAAATGTTAAATATAAACTAGCTAATATGGAATTAGAAAACTCAGACTGTGAGAAAGATCTAGGTCTGTTTGTTAGCAATGATTTGAAGCCTAGAAAACAGTGTATAAGCGTTCGTAACATGGCAAACAGGATTTTCGGGTTCATCTCGAGGAGTGTGAGTAACAGAACTGCTGATATTTTCTTCAAACTTTGCTTGTCATTAGTGAGACCCCATATGGATTATGCTGTTCAATTTTGGTGTCCTTATTACAGAATGGATATAGATTCATTGGAGAGAGTACAACGTAGAATGACAGAAATTATCCATAATATTAGAAATCTTCCGTATGAAGAAAGGTTGAAGAAATTAGGTTTACATTCGTTCGAGAGACGCAGAGTTAGAGGGGATATGATAGAGGTGTTGAAGTGGGTGGGTGGGATTAATAAAGGGGACATGACAAATTTACTAAAGTTCAGTGATAGCGAAAGAACTCGAGCAAATGGTTTCAAATTAGATAAATTTCGTTTCAGAAAAGATATAGGCAAATATTGGTTTGTGTAACAGAGTTGTAGATAGGTGGAATAGGCTACCAAGTGCTATAGTGGGATCAAGAACGATAGAGAGCTTTAACCCCTTCATTACCGGTGCCGTCCATTTAACTTTGTCTAGCTACTATTAATCAATTTTATTAAGTTTTAAAAGGATCTCCAGCAACAAACAGACATCCAAATATCTCACTTAACCCTTTTTATTTCCACAGATCCTTCTTTAAACTGCACAAAAACGACTAAATTTAGCTAGAATATAATAAAAAAACGTCGTCGGTACAGAAGGGGTTAAGATAAAATTAGGAAGGCATATGAACGAGATGGGTTGGGGGTGTGAGGGGGGTCTGTCAGGTGTGGGTCAATCGGCGCTATGCAGACCCCCATTTTCTGACGTCTGATCGTTTTGGTGAGGTCAGTCCTAATGGTGTTAGTGAGCTGGGCTTATAGTTAGGCCTTATAATTAGGGTTAGGTGTGAGAGGATTCTGCCTTGTGTGGGCCAATCGGCATTCTGCAGACTCCCATTTTCTTATGTTCTTATGTATGGAGACTTCTCCCTCAGTTTCTCCCAATTAGTTTTCAGATTTTAAGACGTTCGGCCCATTAGTTTAACGATTTGAACACCTTTCACCCCATTTCGTTGTCAAATTTACGACCTTTCATGCCATTTAAGTGTCGATTTTATCGTGGCGAGCGATAGCAAGCCTGTAATTTTAAGAGGAACTGGCCTTCGGCCGGGACATTTTTCTACCGAAAAAGTTATGAATTTATCTTGAAGGGGGGTCTAAGGGGTGTTTTTTAAAGTTTGATGGAGGCATAGGGAGCAAACTAAATACAATAATACAAAGGTTAAAACAAAAAAATACGAAATAAAGAAGCCCATCCCCCCTTAACCTAACCGAATCCATCCAAAATGGACCAAACTTCATTAAGTTAAGTTAACCAGATGTATGTATACGGAATATATGTTATACTAGCTTAGCCTATCAAGTCTCTTCTAGCTTCTCCTACCTTCACATAACATAGTGTTTTTTATCCTAATTTAATCATTATATTTTTATCATCGTTCTTTACACCAATAACAACCCAAATGAAATTAATGAAAGCATGTGATTAATAACAAATATTCTACAGTACTCTAATTAATAATGTTTATTGGGTTGTAATGGGGAAGCAATTGTCAGGAAATGCAGACAATCAACTCACTAAAAAATATACAGTCCCATTTTTGGAGGACTGACAAGAGAAGCCTGCTATTATGAACCTAGCCATGATAAGTTCATAATAGTATGTTATGCGAATTACTAGCCCCAAACCCACCAGCAAATGTCACCACAAACCATTCATGACCTCCAGTCAGGGCTACTTCTAGGAAGGTCAACTGGTAGGTGAACGTATTGAGGGATTAGCCTTAACAACGGCACATAATCGGGATATCACTGGGTTTCCATTCATAAAGGAGTGGAACCGTACAATCACGGTGTGTACAATGAAAACACTTCCTCCTCTTGCTAATTAAATAGGCAGCATAGTACTAAATCAGCTCGTAGTGCATTGTCTTCATCACATCTTGCAGCCTTGATCGACCTGTCCCCGTTTGTGTCCCCACTTTTTATCTAGGTGTTTATGCCGCTCAGGTACGTCACAGGTTTTGATCCTGATTGATACTCCTTTGTTTCCCCTCAGCCGTCTTGGTCCCCTTCCCCTTCCTTCCATTGTGACTCGCGTTCTTGACATTGGAGGAAAAAGTGGCTACTGTTTTTCTCTTCTACAAATCTCCCTGTGACAATGTTTTTTTAGCTATACCTTTACATTTTGACTTGTATATTAACCCTTTCAGTGCAGCGAACATCCTGGTACTCGTTCAGCCGGCATTGGTGACTGAATGTGGTAGTACTGAGCCTGAGAGATCCTTACGAGGTATGAATAGGAGGTTCACATCATATTACTGACTATAACTCATACTATAGTGTGTACATTCTAGGTTGGGCAGAAATTGTAACATATGACCTCTCATAACTCAAAAAGGACTAGAGTAATCGAGCTAATATTCTCACCCTTTGGGAAAAGTCAGCCAGAGAAAAGGTGTAGAAAATTGAAGCCCATTTTCTTTAGCCCTTTTTGAGTCAACCCGTTCTGTACCAGCGACGTACAATGGACGACAGTAAGAAAGTAACTCGCCAGTACCAGCGCCGTACGATGTCCATCAGTAGTATTCGGTCCTTGTACTGAGCGGTACCAGACACCATGACTTGTAAACAATGCTTTGAGACCTTGGCAACACTTTTCAGAGTGGATCTAAGGTCCTACGGGCAGAATGGCTCAGTACTCGTCCAGCTTGGTGTGATAACCTTAGGTCAATGTGGCAACTTATTAAAGTGTGTGGTCCAGGGTACTCTCCACACCCACCTAACAGCCACCCGCCATGCTCTGTACACATCATTCATACAATTTATCAAATAGGGGTAAGATCTAGGATCCATAAAAATTATTACAGTATCTAAAAGATAAATAGTTTCTAATATCTGAGCTACAGTACTTAAAATCTGCTAACAACAAATGCGAAGTCTGTTAAAATCTCCTACACACTTAGATGCATCAAAATTATACACATTATCATATAGCACATGGCCTAAATGAACAACTTTTGTAACCATTTTTACAGCTTCTCCATTAATCTTAATATCAGGATCAGGGGGAGACCTTGTCCCTGACTTAAAAATCATCAACTGGCTCTTTTTATAATTAATTATCATATGATAATATCGAGCATACTCTTCACAAACTAAGGATTTTTGTTTAGTGCCTGTAGGCTACACTTGGTGCCAATAAGGCTAGATCATCCGCATATGCATATTCTCCTGCAAGAGAACTTCCCATATAACACCCAACATCTGTTCTTTTTAAGGATTCCAAAAGACCGTCAATATATATATGCATAATAACAGAGGTGATATTACCCCTCCTTGTTTACACCATTTTGAACATGAAAATAATCAGACATTTCACTATTCCATCGGACTTGTAACTTTTGATTGATATATGTATTTATATGAGAAGAGAGAGAGCCTAAGAGAAAAGTGATAACCTATTCTTACACCAGTGCGACCCAGGTGTATCTCTTTAACTAACGAGAGAGAGAGAGAGAGAGAGAGAGAGAGAGAGAGAGAGAGAGAGAGAGAGAGAGAGAGAGAGAGAGAGAGTTAAAGATAAAAGTGATAATTTAATACTACACCAGTGTCCTTAAGGTGTATAATACTATTTGATCTAAATGAGAGAGTGTCAAGTTAGTGTATTCATAGTTACCTCGTGGATTCTTGCCCGTGCTAGGACCATTATATATTATATATATTGAATGTACAATCGCGCTAATAAGTGATGTCTCGGCACCAAGTATGTTTTGATCAATAATTGGTATCGGCAATATCTAAGCTTCATGTCTTCATATCGAGTGAACTATACACACATGTTCCTACACTTACCCACTCTATTCAACATCTGACAGACATTAATACAGTATAGAGCAAGCCAAACGTATTGACAGCTGGGACATGACTTAGTAGTGTGACTGTACTAGTGTAATTTAAGTGTTAACCAAATATTAAATGTTGAATTAAAGATGTACTCGGTGTTATATTTTACCCTTTACTACTTTCGTGCATGTGTTGTGTGATTTTAACTTCTCCCGTCGAGTAGAACCTACCAAACACCAATTAAAATCCGGTAAAAGCCCTGACATAAAAACTACCTCTACCACTGTGGAGGTCATTCAGTACATAAGTGAATGAACTAGACTTTTGTAGGAGGAATATTACATGAATTTTGCAATGTATATAGCCTCGTTTCACTTACTCCCAACCTTATCACGCTAGGACAAGCTATTGTGAGGCAAAATTAGCTAAGACAACCTACAGTTGTGTGTATGTCCTACTAGAAGACCCCGTAATGAAAGGATTAAAGTTGGTTAGGTTTGATTAGGATCATTTCTGTTTGGATAGGCCGATAGGGCTATGGTCTATCAAGTCGAATATGGTTCAATAGACCTCTACTGCGGACAAAGTGTTAACGAGGAAAAGACAAGCGACCAAAGGAAAGATCTATTGAAAATGTTGAAATGGAGTAAAAGAGTTAAGTGATAGTAGTTGTGTAAGTGAGGAGGTACAGTAGCCAAACTAAGTTTTTCGACAATATTCGGTACGTGGCACCTGTCTAGTTTGCACTCCCGTCCCAAGCCTGTGTGTGTGGTAGTGTATAGCAGAGACCCGTGGTGTCTAGGCAGGCGCCACCGCCTGCTCCAGGGCACACAGACACAGTAGTACAAAGGAGTACAAAGGAGTACAAAGGAAATCAAGCAACAACAGATCTAGTGACCCTTCTAGGTTGCTTGTCCTCCAAAACACTGAGGATCAAGTGTCCAAACAGTGGTTTAGAGTGGGTAAGGGAACATTGGAAAGGGAATTACTGCCCTGGAACTAATGTCCGTGACAGGATTAGGAAGTTAGTAGGGGACAGATGGGTTAGTAACTGAGGGGGGGATAAAATAAAGTTATTCATTTACAAACGCAGTCAGTCGCGGGTTTGATGCGAGATATTTGTCTAGGCGGAGTTTAAATGAATCAACGGTGATGCAGTCTATAACGTTTCGGGGAAGCCCATTCCACAAGTTGACAACTCGATTGAAGAAGAAATTCTTAGATTCGTGTGAGTTAAAAGATTTACCAATAATTTTGCAACCGTTTCCCCGCGTGTAATTAGATTGGTCGATAGTGAAGTACTTACTACAGTTCATATTGTCGATGCCTTTGATGATTTTGAACACTTGAATTAAGTCACCTCTTAATCTGCGCTGGGTTAAAGGAAATAGATTTAATTCTCTAAGACGCTCTTCGTATGGTTTGTTCTTTAGGCTAGGTATCATTTTGGTAACTCTACGTTGAACTCGTTCTAGCTTGTTTATATCTTTTTGGTAATAAGGACACCAGGATTGAACGCAGTATTCCAGAAGAGGGCGGACTAAGGAATTGTAAAGGGTTAGGATAACTTCTTTGGATTTATGCTCAAATGACCTGCCTATAAAGCCAATTATTTTGTTTGCCTTCTTAAAAACTTCTGAACATTGTTGACTCGGTTTTAGGTTACTCGATATTGTTACTCCCAGATCGGTTTCTCTGTTTACATTATTAAGCTGAGTGCCATTCATCGAATAGTTTGCTTTCTCATTTAGGTATCCGATATGTAGTACTTTACATTTATCCGCATTGAAACTCATTTGCCAAATTTGGGCCCAACATGACAATTTATCTAGATTGTGTTGCATATCGTCAACTTGTTCTTTTGAGAGTACGCTATTTGCAATTTTTGTATCGTCAGCAAATTTTGAGATTGTACAGGTGAGACCCTCATCTATGTCGTTGATGTAAATTAGAAAGAGAATTGGTCCTAGTACCGATCCCTGGGATACCCCGCTACTTACATTGGTCCATTTAGATGCCTTACCGTTTATGACTACTCTTTGCTTTCTGTCGCTGAGCCAATTTTCTATCCATTTCAACACACCGTCTTGTATTCCATGCGCTTTTAGTTTTAGCAGTAAACGTTTGTGGGGAACTTTGTCAAAGGCCTTTTGAAAATCAAGGTATATAATATCTACAGCTTTACTCTCATCGTAGAGGTTGAGGATATCGTGGAAGAAGTCTAAGAGGTTTGTTAAACAGGAACGTTTTTTACGAAAGCCGTGTTGAGTATCTTTAAGTATGTTATTTTCCTCTAAGTGATTTACGAGTCTGTCTCGTATGACCGTTTCTAGCATTTTACATACAACTGAGGTTAAGCTAATTGGACGATAGTTACTGGGTAGGGATTTGCTGCCTTTTTTTAATATCGGTGTTACGTTGGCTAGCTTCCACTGATCGGGCATATTTCCAGACTGCAAGGATTTATTGAATAGTAATGTCAGTGGTTTGGAGAGCTCATCCTTAGCTTCCTTTAGAACTCTAGGCGAGATTGTATCAGGTCCAGGCGTTTTATTTACCATGAGTTTATCTAAACAATTCAATACTTCTCTCTCTGTAACGGTGATATTGCTTAGAACATCTGAATTATCAATCTGAATCGGCGATTGTGTAGGGATATCACTGAGCTCTTCTGTTGTAAAAACTGATGCAAAGAAGGTATTGAGGGCAATACTCATTTGTACTTCGTCTTTGGTGTATTCTCCATTTTCATCGACTAACGGTCCAACAGTTGAAGTAACTACTTTTTTCTTTCTGATATAACTATAGAATTCTTTCGGGTTTGTTTTACTTTGATTCGCAATATGTAACTCTAAGGTATTTTTACTTTGCTTAATTAACTTTTTGGCTTTGCGTCGTAGCTCTACAAATTTCAGCCGTTCTTCGTCATTTTGTGAGGATTTTAATCTATCATTAGCAAATTTTTTAGCAAGCAGGCAGTTTGAAATATCTTTATTCCACCATTTGGGCTTATTATTATGGCCTGGACGCCGTATTTTCGATGGTATGCAGTCTTGCACTGCTTTTAGGTAAGTGGCTTCGAATAACTTCCAAGATGTATTTATGTCGTTATTGTGAATTAAAAAGCTCCAGTCAGTTTCTTTAAACATAGCTCTAAGTTTATGGAAGTTTGCTTTCTTGAAATTAGGGACTTTTTCGATGCTACTATTTGGTTCGTTACTAGTAAACTTTAAAGTGAAAGTTATCGTACGATGGTCGCTGTTACTGAATTCATCACCAACATTCAAATTCTCTATTAATTCTTCTTTTGTTGCAAGTACAATGTCAAGAAGTTATTACCACGGGTTGGCGTTCGAACAAATTGATAAAGCGAACTCTCTTGCAAGTTCGTATACAAGTCATGTCCGGAGTGTGAAGTAAGAGTATCGCCCCACTTGGTCACAGGTAAATTAAAGTCGCCAAAAATTACGGTATCTTGTGAGTTACTTACATCTGCAATTTGATCGTAAATTTCTCGGTCAGTTTGCACTGATTGAGCTGGAGGTCTGTATATTAATGCAAGTATTATTTTTGTACCTTTATTATTCTTTATTAGCACAAAAGATGCGCACACGCTGGGCGCTACATATGACAATATTCCTATCATTATTTGTTTGTATCATATTAGAAGGTTCTCTCTCTCTCTCTCTCTCTCTCTCTCTCACTGAGGTTAATATCTATCAATTTTCACGCTACACTATTTGTAGATTAATTAGCACACACACACACGGGGTTCACCCGGCTGAGTAACACACCCACACAGAAACGGAAGGCAAAGCGCAGTGTTATAAACCCACATTCTTCACTGATTTCCGTGATAAAACAATGAGGTGTAAATAATTGTGTTCTTTTATCTAATTAACCCTTTCAAGATCCGATACGCATTTCTGTTCTGTGTTATGGTAATTATTAGACGATTTTATTCAGATTAGGAAGGGTATATGGAAGTCAGAGGTTTGATCGAGCTAGTTTTTACCCTTTTAATAACTACAGATCCTTCCTAAGCTGCATAAAATCGTCTAATGATAGCCAAAATAAAGTGCTAAAACGCATCAGAGCTTCAAGGGATTAACACTCTTTAGATAATACAGGTATGTTATAATCTGCATCATCTTGCAGTGCTGGGTTATACGAGTAGTTCTATTTGCAACATCTGCATCAGGTAATATTATTAATGATAAGAACGTGTATTAACCCATACTGTACCGGCGACGTCCTTTTCTTCCTATTCTAGCAACTATTACGCGATTTTATGCAGCTTCGGAAAGACCTCTAGCCATAATAAGGCTTCAAACTATCTCAACCAACCCTTTTAACTATCACAGATCCTTCCTAAGCTGCATAATATCGTCTAAATATAGCTAGAATGAAATTGAAAAGACGTCGCTGGTATTCAAAGGGTTAATATACAGCTAAAGTTCCTACTGTTTCTATGAGATACTATTAGAATATAGACAATTATCGTTACCGTATCATGATTTTAGAATCTAACTTCGATGAAATTATGTCTACTATGGAAATATATGGGAGTATAACCAAACATTATTTAGTTTACGGGTATATAATTTAAGTTCTATTTACAGAATCTTACACACACACACACACACACACACACACACACACACACAGTGGTCCGTAGCATATTGGTTAGCGCACTTGGTTCACAGCCAAAAGGACTCAGGTTCCATTCCCGGGCAGGAAAGAAACATTTTGGCAATTTGTCTTACACAATGTGCCTCTTTAGACCTAGCAGTATAAATAGGCCTCTGGAATAACAGGCCACTTACGACGTGTTTTTTAGTGTTGGTGGTCTATTACTAGCTGGACGGGTACCGTACTGGTGAACCAAACACTCAAAATCCAGATATCGGCAATTGGCTGATTACAGATTACATACATATATACAGCCACTCCAGCCATGCATTAACACTTCACGCAATATATTCCCAGATCGAACTTTTTTCGGTAACAACAAATAAAAATAAAAAAAATAAATAAAAAATCGTGAAGGTGTAATTATTGGAAACTGAGGTGATCAGAAAATCCCTCAATACTCTCTTGCCCACATCACACCTAGTCATCCATTCAGCAAGTCATGGCTCATCAGGCTGCTAAGGTTGCTGAACGCGGTAGTATGGTTGGAATGAGCGAGAGTGGGATGTCGGAACGTTTACCGGTGGTAAGAAAAGGTGGGAAGAAGGGCAACTGACAGATCGACATAGAAGTGGAGCTAAGCGGAAAACCACGTCATAACAGGACCAAGAAATTAAACAGTATATGTATAACCATCTATTAAACAGTATACTGTATGTATAACCATCCATTAAACAGTATACTGTATGTATAACCATCCATTAAACAGTATACTGTATGTATAACCATCCATTAAACAGTATACTGTATGTATAACCATCCATTAAACAGTATACTGTATGTATAACCATCCATTAAACAGTATACTGTATGTATAACCATCCATTAAACAGTATACTCTATGTATAACCATCCATTAAACAGTATACTCTATGTATAACCATCCATTAAACAGTATACTCTATGTATAGCCATCCATTAAACAGTATACTCTATGTATAACCATCCATTAAACAGTATACTGTATGTATAACCATCCATTAAACAGTATACTGTATGTATAACCATCCATTAAACAGTATACTGTATGTATAACCATCCATTAAACAGTATACTGTATGTATAACCATCCATTAAACAGTATACTGTATGTATAACCATCCATTAAACAGTATACTGTATGTATAACCATCCATTAAACAGTATACTGTATGTATAACCATCCATTAAACAGTATACTATATGTATAACCATCCATTAAACAGTACACTGTATGTAAAACCATCCATTAAACAGTATACTGTATGTATAACCATCCATTAAACAGTATACTGTATGTATAACCATCCATTAAACAGTATACTGTATGTATAACCATCCATTAAACAGTATACTGTATGTATAACCATCCATTAAACAGTATACTGTATGTATAACCATCCATTCTCCAATGCCGACGAAGCTAAGCAACATTTGCAATTTCAAGCTTCTACAGAAACTATACGCAAGAGATTGAAGGAGATGGGATATAAACATAGGTCACCAGTTGTCAAGCCAAAGCTAACCAAGAGGCACAAACAAACTAGGCTTGATGTCGCTCGACTATTTGTTGACCAGGGCATTGACTATTGGGCACGAGTTGTTTTGATAATGTCAGAGAGGTTCCATAATATTACCAGGACGATTAAAATTGTGTCACTTAGCCGAGTTGGCGGGGGTTCTTCAAATAAGAATAAATGTGGCTTCCTTTATCCACTCATGGCCGAGTGGTAACGGTGCCCAACTCTCCCTAACATACCTGGAGTGAGTGGGTTCGAATCCTGGTCAGGATAACTCTCTTCCAACCAAGAGTTGTTTTCTCAGACAAGAAAACTTTCAGCTCAACCACGCATGGGTCGAAGACTGCGCTGTTGGAGGCCTAGGAACACACGGCATGTGAGTTAGTCCTAGTCGATATTGTGCATAAAATATATAGAATTGTCATCATACAGAGTAATACTTTCCATCATATGACTCTTGGCTAATTTCATGTCAACCGAGCATTATATAACTTCTTAATTTCATCACTCATCCACTAATACCCCTAACTTACTAGTTAACTCCTTACTTATATTGTTCAAATACTATTAAGCTAGCATGCCTTGATATAATATGCACAGTAACCACTCCTGTCTATACCATCGGTTGTTTACCTAAAAACCAACCACGTTCGGTTTAGTAACTCATCCTAGCCACCTCGCCCGCCACTATCTGTGCAATATAGGATAGATCTGCCCCTATTACTTCCCTCCCCCCTTAGTGAATGCATATAACTTGTTTGCGAATATAATAAATAATACTTTACCTAAACTATCATTGGTGAATAGAGAGACCAGTTTATCATGAGATTCAATAAATATATACTCATTAATCCCATTAGGATTGACTAATTTTGGCAATTTAATCGGGCTTTTCATTAGAGGGTTTATACAACTTACGGAGGTTCTGTAGGAATTATAGCGACACATACTATGTCATATAATTTTACCCTTTGACGTTCATATTCCTTTTCTACTCTGAATATAATAGTATAATGCCAGTCTGAATAAACTGCCAAATACGAGTCCTGATTCCACTAGGCCTTCATAAACATTAACATAAACAAAAATCATAAAAGAGGGATTTTTTCAGTATAAAGACTAATATTAGTCTTTATACCATGGACTGGCCCATGGTATAAAGACTAATATTAGTCTATATACCATGGACTGGCCCATTCACGGCGGATCCCATTGGCAATCAGCACATCACAGCCATGTGCCTATCTAATTATGTTTCTAAGCTTTCTGTCGTTATTGATCCTACTGTAGCAATCGGTAGCCTATTTCACATATCTACCAAACTATTGCATGCTTATCACGGAGCAGCAGTCCGTTTCCCACTTACAACTTAAGCATCTGTATCATATCCTCTCTTACTCTACACTTCTAATATATGCAAGACTAATGTCCCCTTTCTTTTGTACTGACCATTATTATCATGTATTTCATGATATTCACTACCTCAATAATCTTTTACTTCTGTTAAAATTTAACATGTTCTAACCCATAATGTTCTAACCCATTCTGGCTATAATTCCGTGTCATTTGGCCTTAGTCGTCAGGCGTTAGAATATTATTGATGTTGTAATGTTCTATTATTCTGGATTGTTTTGCCATTCTTCTTTGTACCGTAACTTCCAATCAATCTATGGACAATGGACAGCAAAATTAAAAACATAATCCATGTGAAGCCTTACTAAGGACGGGTGAAATTTTAAAATTACGTTTGTTGTTATTCACGCTTCTAGATATCTATCTAAAAACTCTGATTTCAAACAATGTTGCATTGTATTTTTGGTTTCATATCACGACTGACGATGACTTACAAATCTTTTGTAATGATTGAGTTACTTAATTCCATGTTATTTAGCCATCTAGATACCACTGATATTTCGTCTTGCCCCTGTCACCACTCAGATTGGTGAACAAATTATATATTTTTTCTTCCGAGATATAGCTGGTGGTTACTGGCTACCCTGGCCTTGAGTAAGGGAGATGGGTAATGAAATCGGACATCACAAGAATGCCTTGAGCTATTGAATCTCCTTATACGGGAGATATATGGCGCGTAATTATTGACAATGTAAATATTGTTAAATTTATATCCTGAATTTGTTTGTCGATTTCCCAATTTTAACTAAACTCAGTAAACGGCATGTATTGCCCATTCGGGTAGTGTATCAAATTATTTTTGGGAGCATGAATTGTTATCAGGATCAACAATTCAACCTAATTTTAGTGTCATTAGAAAAATTACCAATCTTTTTAGTTAGGCCTAAGTCAAGCTAGGTCGTTAATGTAAAAGATGAACAATTGAGGAACTAAAACTGACCATCGTGTAAGATCCCAACCTTCACTACACCCAATCTGATTGCATAGGCTACTGTTAATGTTAATTTTTTGTTTTCTACTAATTAGCCATGGTCTAATTCACGTAATATAGTTCGCCCTATTCCAAGAGCTGCTTCTTTAATCAGCAATCTTTCATGTGGATATTTATCGAAAACTTTACTGATATGTCAATATCTTTGAAGGTATTTTTTTTGTCTTTGTTTATCGATTCGTATGCTTTGGAAAAGAAAGGTTAATAGATAGCGAGACACTCGCAGCCAACACGGTTAAATTCCATTACAAGATTGATGATTAAGCATTTAACAAATGTGACAGCAGCATACTATTCTTAATTTGACGTTTGTAATTTAGTCAGTAGCCAGCCCTTATTCCCACAAGGGGTAGGGACTATCAACAAGAAACACATGAAAGGAGGAAAAAAAAAGGGGAAGAATCTATACAGCAGTTCGCACAGAAACATTCGGAAACCTCAATCACTTATTTGGCCTAAGATCATTGGCTTCACCTGAGATGCTATTGACGTCCAGACAAATTAAGTCTCTCAGTCATTTAGCTGTATACATTTTTTTTTTTTTTAGTAACATCGAATACATTTAAACGTTTAGGATAACTCATACAATATATACCCGGTGCCAGCGAACTTGGCACTAATCCTGACCGCATAACATCTTATACAAAAAAAAAAAAAAAATATATATATATATATAAAATTATATATATTATATAAATACATAAATATGAGTAGATCAGGAAATAGATGTAGAGATTGACTACCCCTTTCTCGAATACTTTCTACACCAACACCAAGTATAGTGTTTAATAGGGGTTTTGATTAGAACAATCACTAACAAGTGTATAATAGATTATATAATACAATATATGCAACTCATTGTATTCATTTTAAGTTATGTATAGAAATGGATCTATAAAGTATTTGTCGCGCGTAAATATATTTGTATTTAATGAAGAGAGAGAGAGAGAGAGAGATAGCCTTCTATTATGATACAAACAAATAATGATAGCAATATTGTCATATGTAGCGCCCAGCGTGTACGAGTACTGTGACTGTACGTGTGCCCTGGTTGTGATAGCTCAGGAGGTGGCGGCGCCTGCCTAGACACCACGGGTCTCTGCTAGACACGGGCTTGGGACGGGAGCGCAAACTAGACGGGTGCCACGTACCTAATATTTTGTCGCAGAATTTAGTTGGGCTACTGTACGTGAGATGCGGTGGGAAGGGGGGGTGGGGTTGGGTGGGGTGGGGGGGGGGGGGGGGGGAGCAAGGAGGGGATGGCTAGGGGGGTGGGGGGTGGGGGAGCAAGGAGGGGTAGGGTGGCCGGGTGGGTTACCCCCCAAATATTTTTTGTAGGGTAGGGGGGGGGGGGGGGGTTGCACCGAGGAGAACTAACCAGGGGAAGGCTTAAGGGGAGATGGGTCGTTTTTATCTGGTCCCCCTTCGTCCTTCATGTTTAGCCCCACTAGTTTTCAGATGTTAAGACGTTCGGCCCATTAGTTTGGCGATTTTAAGACTTTTCGCCCCATTTATTTGCCAATAATCAGACTTTTCGTGCCATTTAGGTGTCATCTTTTTTCCTGCCGAGCGATAGCGACCCTGTAATTTGAGAGGAACAGGCCTTCAGCCGGGACATATTTCTATCGAAAAAGGTACAAATTTATCTTGAAAGAGGGTCTTGGGGGATGTATTTTTAAGACTAATGGAGGTCTAGGAAGGAAACTAGAATAATAATACAAATATACATAAATGAGCAAATATATACGCCCATCCCCGCTTAAAGGAAATAAAAAAGGGAGTCTAGAGGAAAATCAGAAGTGAAGAGTCAAAATTAGATAATTTCATCTTTTGACATTTTGAGGAATAACTGATAAGATGAATTACATTGGCAGACGGAAAGTTTGGCAAATAAGGAAATTGTCATGCATTGTAACTTTGTATATAATTATATCAAAGTGAAAGTTTGTGTTACTCACATACTAAAATATTTTATATAACGCTTGAATACATGTTATATACTGTATACTTGATTATTATATACTTGACAAATGTCTCTAGTGTGTAAGTAGTTATAACTCATGTATAGGGCTGGAATATTCGGTCTTAGCCATTTGACTATCTTTTGCTTGCAGTAAAGGTTTTGTTTTCGAAAAAGTTTAACCCTTCCTCCCCGGGCAGCATTTTAAAAGGACGCACCTTGCGAAGGCCCGGAGCCCGGGCGTCCTTTTAAAATCTGTATGCTTGAAAGCGTCCTTAAGCGTGCTTTGAAAGCCGCGCGGCGAAACGTTTGTAAACAAAGCTGATCGGAGCGCCGCCGAGTCTCAACAAGAAGAAGAAGAAGTCCGACCTTGTCCGCCATTGCCAGTTAGAGCAGAAATTAGTGTTCCAAAGTGTCCGATATGGCTAAATCCGCGGAAAAACTCTCTCCACGGAAATCGTCATTACACCTGAACCAGTTGATGTAGAGGGCTCTACTCAACACCAATCTACAGATACAAGTAAAGGCCACATATTATGATTTGTGTGAATTCTCTAGCAGTTAAAATAACAAAAATAGGCCTTTGTTTACATACAATGTTTTTTGGCCAGATCGCCCGGATAGGACTATCGACATCTATAAATGCTGCCCGGGGAGAAAGGGTTAAAACGGTTAATATTTAATATATCTCCGTGATCATACCGAGTTAGCCTACAGACACGTTATGATTGAGAGGATTAGCCCCTTGAGGATCATGACGCGTTTGGACAGTCTATTCTGAATATCATTAAACGGTTTTATACAACTTTTGTTTTGTTTTTCTTTTCTATGTGAATGAGGGAGACAAAAGGCAGAACTGCCTGTAGCGAGTGTCTCCCCCCCGAGTTGAAAGAGTGACAGGACCAAAATCAACGGACGTTCGAGCCAAAATGCCTGGACACACTGAGTTTTAAGCAATTCAATTGATTTTGGGAGAGAGTTCCTGAGCTCAGCTGTTGAATAGAGGACAGATTGAGAGCAACGTTTCAATCTTGGGTTGGAGAGTTGCACAGAGTAGGAGTGGGATTGTGTTGCTTAGGAAGGATCTGCCCGAATTAAAATTAAGGTATATTGAGACAGTCTATAGACTGTCTCAATAAACCCCCTGCTTTCCATATACCTTATCTTATCTAAATAAAATCATCTAATGATAGCCAGACTAAACTGCCAGAGCGTGTCATGATCCTCAAGGGGTTAAATTGTGGGAAGAAGTAAGTGTAAGTGAGCGAGAGGAAGAGTGAGACAGGCGAGGGATGTATATTAAGGGTTATGAGAGAGAGAGAGGGGTGGGGGGTTCTTGGGGGGGAATATCGACCGTGGTCATGTGCTGTACTTATAACTGCCTTGATGATGTAATGGTTAGAGTGTGTAAGTTCTGTATGTGATATCCTAGGTTCGAATCCTGGGAGAATCACGTGCTTTCATTAATTTAATATGGGGTGTTATTGGTGTTAAGCACGATGTTAAAAATAGATACACTGGCCACACAAACTTTGTGAAGCAAACTAGGTGGTCAGGACTTTATTCGTATTATAGTTTGTAGATTTCCAAATACAAGAGAATAATAGCACGAGAGAGAGAGAGAGAGAGAGAGAGAGAGAGAGAGAGAGAGAGAGAGAGAGAGAGAGAGAGAGAGAGAGAGTGTGAGTGTGAATGTGAGAGAGAGAGAACTAGAGGGGAATATTAACACCCCGCTCGTCTATTCCAGTCCAACAATAAGTAGTTTCAAACCATGTATTTACAGTCGCCGCCATGTTGTATACCAAGATCTGTGAACCCTCCTATAATTTAACACTAGCATATCCGAAGTTTTGGAGGAATATTGCGTCTATTATATTGTTGTACTGTTTGTATATTGTAACATGGAGCGATATTTTTGCAAATTTTTAGCATTTTTGTTTAGTTTATCCTGCAAAAAAAAAAAAAAAAAAAAAAATAATTACCCTAACCCCCTTACAAGCAAACACATAATAATAATACAATAAAGACATACTTTATAAACAAAGAATAAAACATAAAAAACAAAAAATGCTCCCCAGATCACCCTTCAAGCTAAATGTTATGCATGCTCAATACAATTTTATTTATTGATTTATCGATCACCAGGACAAAAATCGACGCCTAATATAGCACGAAAGGTGTTAATATTGACAAGGAAATGGGGCGAAATGATTTAAAATTACAAACTACTGGGGCGAACGTCTGAAAATCTCAAAACTAATGAGGCTAAACACAAGGGAGAAGGTGATCTAGAAAAACGATCCATCTCTCCTTAAATACTACATACCTTCCACCCTCTCACAAACCGGGGTCATGCAAGTTTGTTTTTAGTTTATTCGTAACAGTTTTACTCAGTCTGGGACGAACAATTGTCATATAACCCATAGAGTGCTGGTGACGTCCTTTCCATTATATTCTGGCAATTATTAGACGATTTCATTCAGCTTAGGAAGGACGTCTATCCAGTGAGAGGCTACACACTATATCAATCAATCCTTTTAGCTACCATACTGTATATCCTTCCAAAGCTTCATATAATCGTGTAAATGTAGCTAAAATCAAATATATAAGACATCGCCGGTACTGCAGGTGGAGAGGGAGGAATAGCACCGGAATCATCCAAGGAGGAGTTTCTAGCAAAAGTTTGAGTGACGAGTTCAGCTTTGTCAGAGGAAGAAGTGATGGTTGTGCCATCAGGATGGAAAAGGGGTGGGAAAGACGAGGCAGAAAAATTGTTGGAGAGGTTTTTAGCTAGATGCCAGAAAGCTTGGGAAGAGCTGGAGTTGGATAGTTCAGTGCATTTATTATTGATGAAAGAGTGCTTGGCAAGTCGAATAACAGATTTGGCTTGATTCCGGGCAGAAACATAGGAAGAATGAGATTCTTGAGGTTTAAGGTGTCAGTACCGTTTGAATGTTTCCTCCTTGTGGACAGCAATAGAACAAACGTGAGTAAACCAAGATATTTTTGCACTAGACTGAGAGAAAGAAAATGGAATGTACGCTTCCATGCTTGAGAGGAATACCTCGGTAATGCGTTCAGCACTCTCCGAGGGTCCTCGGCCAAGGAAGCAGAAGTCATTCCATGGGAAATCAAAGAAGTACTGCCAGAGAGCCTCCCAGTCGGCAGCGCCAAAGTGCCACAACCGCCGCCGGCTGGGAGGATCGGGTGGCCATACTGAAGAGATAGAACAGGTGACACAGATAAGTTTATGGTCGGAGGAGCCCAAAGGAGAGAAAAGATTGACAGTATAAGAAGAAGGGTTAGAAGTCAGAAATATGTCAAGAATGTTGGCCCGATCTCTGAAGCGATCCGGAAATCGGGTGGGTTGCTGGACCAGCTGCTCTAGGTCATTTATGATAAAAAGACGTAGGTTTGTTCACCAGGTTGGTCAGTAGTGTGAGAGGAGAGCCATTGGCGTTGGTGAACGTTGAAATCTCCTAAGATGCAGATTTTAGAGAATGGAGAGATGGATAGAATGTGTTCCACTTTAGAGTTTAGATAGTCAAAGAATTTGGGAAAGTCGGTAGAGTTAGGGGAAAGATAGACAGGACAGAGATGTTTAGTTTGAGAATGACAGGATAGTTTGAGCCATAAAGTTTATCCCCATCTAGGTGTTGATTTATATCTGGCGAGCGATAGCGAGCCAGTATTGTATGGAGAAATCCGGCTTCGCCGGAGAAATTTTTCTATCGACAAATGTAAATATTTAGCCTGCTGTCGAAAACGTTTTTAAAAATATGCTGGCTTGCTACCGCTTGCCAAGAAAAAATCGATGCCTGGATGGGGATAAACGTCTTAAAGCAGTAGGCTGAATGGGGCCGAATTGATACAACACAGAGAGAGAGAAGGCAAAATGAGGTGGGCTCCCTTAACTCATCTTGCTAGTCAACCGTTACTTATACGAAGCCACACTCGAAAAAATGCATTCATACTCATTTTACGTTCATACATTAGGTCACGGTGAGGAACAGAACTTACAGTATGTGGACAACTGTACATAACATTA
The DNA here is from genome assembly GCA_032716605.1 of Paralithodes platypus. NCBI lineage: Eukaryota > Metazoa > Arthropoda > Malacostraca > Decapoda > Lithodidae > Paralithodes > Paralithodes platypus. The sequence goes on along the minus strand of CM064549.1, from coordinate 9,666,978 downwards.
TGCTCGGTTTCATATCATCTGACACTAATTTACAAAATTCTTACCTCAATTACTCCTCTATTATGAACATATTGAAACAAAGTGTGTTGTCAATTAAGATAACTCGGTAATTAGATAATGCTGAGACATAATACATTCCCATTATTCCTTAAGGGATGGTTCACTTTTTGGGCGATTTTTGCATGTATTAATTATTTTTCTAGTTTCCTCCCTAGACCTTCCATCAAATTAAAATAAAACATCCATTAGATCCCCCTTCTAGATTAATTTGTACATTTTTCGGTAGACAAATGTCCCGGCCGAAGGTTCTTCCAACATTACAGGCTCACTATCGTTCGCCAGGGAAAAAATCGACACCTATATGGTACGAAAGGTCTAAATATTGACGAAGAAATGGGGCGAAAGGTCCTAAAATCGACTAACTAATGGAGCAAACATCTGAAAACTAATGGGGCTAAACATGAGGGAGAAAGTGGTCCAGGAAACCGGACCATGTCCCCTTAAACCGTTAAAGTATAGACAAATCAGTTGGGTATGGGATTCAATTTAGTGTCAGATTAAATGGAACTGACTATAGTAGACTGGAAGGCAGGCCAGAAATACACGGATATACTATGGTGGTTGTGATGACCCTAGGTGGCAGAACTCTCCATATAGATGTCTTTCTCACCCGGCCTGCTCTTGACTGGCGCCATAGAGAGTCTGGGAGGAAGTGATTGTGAGGGGGGGGGGGGGGTGGAGAGTGCTGGGAAGGGGGGTATTAGTGGAGAGTGTTGGGAGAGGAGTGTAGTGGAGAGTGCTGCTGAAGGTTAGGGAGGGGGGTGATGGAGAGTGCTGCTGATGGTCGGGTGGGGGGGGGTAGTGGAGAGTTGGCAGTTGTAGAATGTGAGGTGTGAGTGGTGGAGTGGGAATGATAGATATTGGTTTATATGTCTGGAGTATAGACAGATTGCAGCGTGAGAGTAGGATGATAATATATATATATATATATATATATATATATATATATATATATATATACAGTATATATATATAAATTTATTATACAGTATATATATATATATATATATATATATATATATACAGTATATATACAGGTATATATTAGAGATGGACCGAATATTCGCTTCCGCATTCGCATGTGCGAATATTCGCTATGTTTTTCAATATTCGCATTCGCATCCGGATTTCCATTTATAGCTATCTGCGAATATGCGAATATTTTCACGAAACCAATGGAAAATAACAAAAATATGATTATAAAATATTATATTTTAAACTAACACAAACGAATAAATAAAAGTGTAGATTTGCATTGGGGCCGCTAGAGTGGAATGAAGGAGGACTGAGCAGTGTTGCCACTTAACTTAATTTAAACTGCATGTTTCGTTACCACCACTGAATATCTATTGGGCTTTTGGCAGAAAATACCATCGTACAAGACAATTCGTTTCGGTTATGATGAACAAGGACAGATTTCGAAACTATTACAATTAGTTTAAACTTTTGAGATCATCAGATTGGTTTAGGAATCGATTTACACAATTACAATTCCATTAGTTTTGAAAAAATTCACATAAAACGGCCCTTAAGGACAGGGCCGTTTGTTGACATTACCTAGCTGCCAGGCGGGTATATTTACCGAAAACGAGCTTCATTCAATGCTCTTTTTCATGCATAAACAAGAGCCAGAGGGTAATACAATTATGTATCCGTGTAAGGGCGATAATAGAGCTTTCCAATGACACCTAAATCATCCTTCTACGACAACGGGTTATCCTGTAGCGATCGCGTAACCGGAGGGGAAAATACCCTAAAATAAGGTAATTTCAGCAGTTTTTTCCTTATCTCACGAGGACGAGTGTTGGTGGGAAGCCGGCGGTGGTCCCAGACACGGCCCAGTGGTGGTGCCGAGCGGTCAGAGCCCGCCTATCGTCCTCCCAACGCGCGGACTCTCTCTCAGAGCCCCTAATGTGCTCAGAATGCAGCCCGTCATATGACGAGTACCGGAGAATAGGCCATTTATCTCTCGCCCATCATATGACGGTCACCGCGGCTTGTGTGTTAATAAATGAACCATTTCTCTCCCGAGATTGTCCAAGCGATGGTGCTGCTTTTGTTGTTGTTGTTTAAACTACGACTACGATCGCTAATATTTACTTCGTATATTCGGGTTTTGGTGAACATTTTGGAGTTCCTAGTAGTATATGAGAGCATATTTATAATTTACTCTCATAAGTATCAAAACTCACTTGTTTTGGTATAAATACACAGAAGCCCTATTTCGAATGATCGTGAATTACTTTACTTTACTTTAATGTTTGGGCTATTTTATGACTACATTTAGATATATATTTTTGTTTACACTCGCCAACGAAATATGATGCCTTGCTTACAGATATATACTTAAAGCCTGAATCGGATTGACTTTTCACTTCCTTAAACCAGTGTAAAAGCAGGATTGAGTTGGCTTGATATTCGACACCCTTAATGGTGTAATACGACACCTTTTCCAGTTTATCGGAGATAGTGAGGATGCTCGAAAACGAGGCTTTAATAGTACCAGATCGAACCAGCGAAAAGTACCAAATTATTCGAAAACGTACCAAATATAGTAAATACATAACTGACCTTATATTATATATCTAGATTTAAAAAAAAAAACGTTTTTTTCAGTTATACTGTCTCTCCAGTAATGTCACACTTCCTGCTATGACCGTATATTTTCATCACTACTGCCACTTTCTGAAGAGTTCACCTTCTCATTATCACCCATTTTGTTTAACCAAAGATTAATCCAAGGTGCTGAAGAAGCCAGGAGCACGGTCACCGCGATGTAGTGTGAAAACCTACTGATGCAGTGAGTTGGAGATGAAAGTGTTGTCATAATTTTACACTCCTGCCAAATTAATTTATCTGATCTTTCCAAAATATTCGCATTTCGCATTCGCCAATTTTACAACTAAAAATTTGCGATTCGCAATTCGCATTCGCAAAGGGGAGGTGTGGTGGAGTGGTCTTGCCACTGGCCTGGTAATCCAAAGGTCCCGGGTTCAAATCCCGATGTATCAATGGGAAGATATTATTGGGATGGAATTTGTGCTGTACCTAGTATCAGTGCATTACCACAAGCCCACCGAAACGTCAATAAAATACCCTCATTGTTCCCTGATTAAAAATAACACTGTATGAATATTCCCATATTCAAAATATGCTATAGGGGTGCAATGCCTGGTGAGTTATCTGCTCAACAGGTGGCGTTGTGTCTGTGTAAGTGTGAGAGTCCGAGTGTAGGGGGTGAGACAGTGAAGCACGGGAACGAGGTGGCTTCAGAGATGGGGTCGTTTCGGGCCATGAGTGAGCACCGTGCCTCATGTGAAGGCAAGATGGCAGGTGCTCGATGTACTCTACGTGCTTCACATGTCTCACTCCCTAGACTGGAACAAGACCTCACGGGCTTCACTGTTCATTGTAAAGCGGTGAATGTTAAGGCTCTCAGCCTATGCCCGAGAGGAAGTAAGTTAAAAAAAAAAATAAAATAAAAAAAAAAATTGAATATTTATATTCGTTCCATCTCTAGTATATATATATATATATATATATATACTGTATATATATATATATATATGATATATTATATACATATATACATATACAATATAGATATATACTATATATATATACATATAAATATATATATAATATATATATATATACATATAAATATATATATATATATATATATATATATATATATATTTATATGTTACGTATCTTGATCCTCAAGTGGTTAACTTGATGAATCTAGATAGCACAGAGATATATATTAATGTATCAGTCAGCTGAAAGCAAAACAAAAGTAAAATCTAATAAAATTATTTCCTGATGTTGCTTCCTTTCCTTTTGGATCTTAGGACTTAGTATCCTTTATTGACTGATACTCTTTAATTATGAAAATACTGAAACTAATTAAAGTCATGTAGTATTTATAAAGAATTATTATTTAACCAAAGCTTAGTAGGCTATGGTTATGAACCGAAGAAGTTATATCTAAAGAAGGACTATTAATTCTATAAAAAGTCTTGAAAGATAAATATTAAAGTAAGAATATTTCTGTCTCTTACCCTTTTTGAAATGAATAGATAGTTTTCTTAATGTCCTTTTATTTATATTTAATGTAATTATTCTTGGTTCTTGTCTTACGTTAATAGTATTATATTATTATTATCATCAGGATTAATATCAAAGTCACGTAAAAAGTTATATATATATTTAATAATTAGTTAAATGTATTTCTTAACCACGTAACATTGAAGTTTGATTATGAGTAAATTAAGTTACAGGATCGTTTCATAGATTCGATTCAGGTCTCACTCAAATAATATGAAAAGCAAAAATAATATTTTGAAGCTAAAAGAATTTTCTTCAGCTTAGGAAATCACTAGAAGTAATATTAACACAGCCATGTTAGTCTAAGGCGATATTACTAATATGAGACAATAGCATCACCGTACTAAGCACCGTTAAGCAATGTAAGCTTAATTAAAAGAAAATGAAAGAACTCGTAAGTATTAATATAAAACAATAGTATTACTTTCATCATAACCCAATTACTTAAAGAGTTGCTTTAGTCCACAAGTTAGTCAACTAAAATAGTTAAGTACATAATAATAGCGTCAACGTTAATTCCCAATCAAATAGTTAAGTACATAAATAGTAGCGTTAACGTTAATTCGCAATCACATAGTTAAACACATAATAGTAGCGTTAACGTTAATTCCCAATCAAATAGTTAAACACATAATAGTAGCGTTAACGTTAATTCGCAATCAAATAGTTAAGCACATAAATAGTAGCGTTAACGTTAATTCCCAATCAAATATTTAAGTACACAATAATAGCGTTAACTTCCCAATTACATATCTCACTAACCAACATAACGTAAGTGTTTACACGGAACACACTTAACACACACATATATAATCCGACTGACAGTCACAATCCCATTATAATACTTCACCCCGTCTTCCTCCAGCTGCAAGTTCACCTTCCCCAACTCCAAATGAGACTGATTTGAATGCCCACAACTCGGGTCTTATATACTAAACAATGATGGTCTAGGAACGAATCAGGAGGCGAGTGATGGTGCGCGCTCCAATCATAGCTCCTCGAGTTGCATAACAGGTGCCTGGTCCACTCACAGCTCCTGGCGTCGATCATACGTCATAGCGTCGGGTCATCGAAGTAGTTTGCAGGGTCCCCTATGACGCACGCAGGTGTGAAGGCTTGTTTGCTGGTATGCGGGCGAGCTGGTTTCCCACTCGCTAGCCTGCTTCGCCGTTTGGGTAGTTCGACTCCTTCAACTCTAATTCTAACTCTTAAATTAACATACAGGGCTCCGTATGTCAGACCTCCCCCCTAGAAAAGAGTTTAAGGAGTATAGTACATAATATTAACACCTTACGAGCGGCCTATGCGGTTTATTTATGTGTACCGCACAGCGGGGTGTTTTTAGCCAAAATAGGGCTGTTTACGTGATCATTTTCATGCCTAAATAAGACCCAGAACGTAAAACTAGTACCTATCCCTGAAAGGGCATAAACAGAGCTTTCGAATGACACCATAACGATCTGTATGATGGATAGTTTTCTTGCAATAACCGTGCAACGCGAGTGCAAAAAGCAATTCGGTACTTTCAGTACATAATTGAGTATGTAGCGAGTGAGAGGGAAGACTGAGATTTGTGTCAGTAGTTGTTTGGAGCAGTCATACGCTCGCTAGTCTCCTGCCACCACTTGTCTCTCTCTCTCAGCCACATTACGTGCTGAAATTGCCACTCGACCTATGTCGAGCGCCGCCACATAGTCCAGCTTTTTTTAACTCGACTTATGTTGCTCGCCGCTAATTAAGGGTTAAACATAATACATAAATAGATTCACCACCAGATTGGCAACAGCAAGAGTATAATGAGGATATAATAAGGATATCACCCAAAGTAGGCAACGTCTCCAGGTACCACATCAGAACATAGCCGGAACGTAGCTGGAGCGTTATTCGAACTGCAAGGCATCTCACAGCTGAAGGCTTGACAGCGCACTACTAAAGCATGATATTTACCTCGCTACAAGGGAGAGCTAAATGCCAAAATCCTCTCATTAAGTCAAACTTACTGCTGCATGAGGCCAACCTGGTAAATGTAATCTTTAACAGATACGTGATAGGCAATCGGCTAGCACGTTCTGGACCCCCTTAATATGTTTGACATCCAGGGAGTATTCCTGCAGCAACACACTCCACCTGGTCAGTCGTTGGTTTTTATTTTGGAACCTATGCCAAAATTTTAAGGGGTGATGGTCAGTATACACAGTGATGGCACCAGAGGCAGATAGCACATAGACAGCAAAGTATTGAAGGGATATAATTAATGCTAACAGCTCCTTCTTAATGACTGAATAGTTACGTTGGGCAGAATTTAATTTTTTACTGAAATAGCACACAGGATGCAATACCTCACAGTCGTCTTCCTGGAACAACACTGCACCAACCCCGGTATTGCTCGCATCCACTGCCAGGGAAAAAGATCTGTTAAAATCAGGAGCTCGGAGTACAGGATAATTAGATAATATATATTTGGTAGCAATAAAGGCCTCTTCACATTCAGAGGACCACACAAACTTCACATCCTTACGGAGAAGATCTGTCAGGGGAGCTGTCAACTTTGAAAAATTTAAGATGAAACGCCTATAATAGCCAATCATGCCTAGGTACCTTTGGATATGTTTCTTAGTGCTAGGAGTTGGGAATTCTAGAATAGACTCTACCTTTGCTTGAGGAGGTGCAACCTGCCCCTGACCTACCGTATATCCTAGATACTGGACCGTACTCTTTACAAAGGTGCATTTCTTAAGATTAACCACCAGATTGGCATCAGCAAGATTTAAGAACAGCAATCTAAGTTGGTAAAGATGCTCCTCCCATGATTGTGAAAAGATAAGAATATCATCGATGTAGACAACGCACCCAGGTACCCCTTCAGTCACCAAATTCATGAGGCGCTGGAATGTAGCTGGGGCGTTTTTCAAGCCGTAGGGCATTACGTTACAGCAGAAGGCTTGATTGTTGACTACAAAGCATGATATTTCCCTCGCTCTAGGGGTGAGAGCTACTTGCCAATATCCCTTCATCAAGTCAATCTTGCTGATATAGGTGGCTGTACCAATCTGGTCAATGCAGTCGTCGATCCGTGGCAGTGGGTAGGTATCGTTCTTTGTGACAGCATTGACTTGCCTATAGTCCATACATAACCTATGGCTCCCGTCTGGCTTTGGCACAAGTATGACCGGACTACTCCACTGGCTTAAGGCCCTAGTGATCAGTTCGTTAGATAACATAAAGTCAAGCTCGACCTGCAGTATACTCCTGCGTTGTGGCGAGACACGGTAGGGGGATAGTTTAATGGGAGTTGCATCCCCTACGTTGATGTCGTGCACGGCCAAAGAAGTGAGCCCTGGAGTATCACGGAACACACTGGGAGACTGAGATAAAACAGAGATTAGTTGGTTCGCTTGATCAGAGGGAAGATGATATAGTTTAGATCCCCCCAAGCTACTGCATTATACTGAAAGTTGGATAGGCTACATGACAAGTCAAAGTCTGCATGGATACCTTCAGGCTCTGGAACAGTCTGTTGCGGGTCAGTAAGAGAACTGAAGATTTTGTCCGCACCAGGCTGTCCACAGGTCCTGACATTCACTGCCACAGTGGGAGAATCTGGAGGAGAGGAATCAGGGGACCTATGGTAGGGTTTCAACATATTTATATGGAATACTTGCGTGGGCTTTCTCCTGTCTGGGGTAGTTACTAGATAATCGGTAATGCTCACCCTCCGAATGATCTTATATGGGCCCCTGAACTTGGCAGATAAAGGTTGGCCAAAAAGGGGGAGCAGGACCAAAACCTCATCACCGGGCTGAAACTCCCTCTCACAGGCTTTTCCGTCATACCATTTCTTCATGGAGCTTTTAGCCACTGTCAAGTTTTGAGCGGCAAACTCACATGAGGATCTCAGCCGGGTTTTGAAATCTGAAACATACTTGAGGAGGTTTTGGTTCCCCTCCTGGCCAACTAGGCTATCCTGCAATAGTTGCAAAGGACCTCTTACCTGGTGACCGAAAACTAGCTCATTAGGGGAAAAACCCAGGGATTCAGTTGGAACCTCACAAGTAGCAAATAAAAGAAAAGGTACCCCCTTATCCCACTCAACTCCGGTCTCTGTACAATACTTACGTAACATTCCCTTTAATGTCTGATGATATCGTTCGAGAACCCCTTGACTCTCTGGGTGGTAGGTGCTAGACTTAACATGATCGATACCCAACTCCTTCAGGGACTGCTGGAAAATGTTAGAGGTAAAATTAGTTCCTTGATCACTTTGCACCTCATGGGGGAAACCGATTCTGGTGAAGAATTTGAGCAGTTCCTTGATGACAGTTGGAGCAGAGGTAGTCCTTAAGGGTATAGCCTCTGGGTAGCGAGTTGCCATGTCCATGATAGTTAATAAATAAATGTTACCTTGGGAAGTCTTAGGCAATGGGCCTACAATGTCCACTACCACACGAGTAAAAGGATTCTCGAAAACGGGCAAGGGCACCAGAGGATGTACAGGCACCTTCTGATTGGGTTTTCCTGTCATCTGGCAAGTGTGACACACTCTACAAAACTCCACTACATCTGCACGCATTCCTGGCCAGTAAAAGTGGGCTCTGATTCTGTCTAGAGTTTTTCTCACACCTAGGTGTCCTGCCAATGGTATACAATGTGCCATTTCCATGATATCTCTACGACAAGGTTTGGGGACTACTACTTGATGGACGTCCCAAGCCCCGTCATCGATTGGTCTGTGTGGCGGTCTCCATCTACGCCACAATACTCCTCCTTTGAGGTAGAAACATTCACCACCCTCCTTCTCACATTCCTCTTCACTCACGGACATGGCAGCTAACTCCTTGCATTCACTATCATCTCTCTGTAGCTCTACCAGGCCACTAGGACAATTTGGAGGGGTTTCATGGTCATCGTTAGGGTCAAGATGAGCCATAAAGGTGTCAGATAAATCCACCTCAGTCACATCATCAGGCACAGTTGGAGCGTCATTCACACTCTCATCATCCCTTTCATCAACTCTTACATTCGGTACATTTCTGTCTGAGGGAACTGCTACTTGAGACATTGAACGTGTGACAGCACACACAGGGAAAACTGTTGGCATCTCCTTTTGGAGCTCACCGGTTAGTGGCTCGTTAACAGGGGAAAGTGACAAAATGGGGTCTGGTCAGACCTTCTCACCTGCTACATCATTCCCCAAAAGGAGTGTTACCCCAGGCACAGGGATATCTTGGGACCTACACAAAGCTATGGTGGCCTCACTTTCTAGTAACTCACATTCAATTTCGACTTTTACCAAGTGTGCATAAAATTGGCCTCCAGCACCTCTCATTACAACTGGTTCGCCAGGTGGGCACTCAGTGTAAGGATTCACCATGAGGGTGCTAGTAGAACCTGTGTCTCTCAGAATTTTTACCTCATGCATGCAACCATTTAATCTCACGTTGCCAGATGAAATAAAGGGACGGTAACTGTCCTGCACTGATGGTGAAATTATTATTGGCTTAACCCTAGTGGGTTGCACCACACATGCTACTACACCCCTGTCTAGATGGTTTACGTTAGCTGCTAGGTACTCCTTCTGTCGGGAGTCCTGCAGTACAGGCACATATGGAGTTTGAGATACGGCGGCAACTGTCTGCGCCGATATCTCGGTTCTCTCCATGGCCCAGCACTGATAAGCTAGGTGGCCTCTCTTGCCACAAAAAGTACATACTTTAGGGGATACGGGAACGTTCCCTCTTTGAGCATTACTATTAGTTTGGGGCCCACCTCTGTTACCATTGCCCTGAGTCGCATTTTTAGTTGGGGGAACAATTCTATTTTGGCTAGCTGGGGAAGACGTTATAGGCTTGTGACTGGGTCTGTCAGGTTTGTGATTGGGATACTTAAAATTAGAACTAGAATTATCGTAGGGCTTCTTTCCATGAAATTTGTTGTTGAGCACGTATGTGTCAGCCATGTCAGTGGCGTCGGCAAGACAATCTACCTTTTTCCCCTTTAAATGATAGGATACAGAAGAATCAATTTTCCATAGGAAATTTTCTAACAGGACCAACTCTTTCAGATCATTGTAGCTTGTGACTTTCTTACTCTTGACCCAATGATTGAAAGTTTTAGTCATGGTCCTGGCAAATACCTTATGGGTTTCTTCTACTTTCTTCTGGTTTTTACGGAAAGATTGCCTGTAAGCCTCAGGCTGCAATTGATAGGTTTTTAGGATAGCTTCTTTGAGATTGTCATAATCCTGCCTAACTTCTGCTACTTCTGACAAATACGTGGCTCGAGCCTGCCCTGTCAAAACGGTTTGTAACATAAAAGGCCATTGATCTCTTGTCCACTTCATACCTCCAGCATCTTCCTCAAACAAAACAAAGAAATTCTGCACATTATCCTCAATGAAAGGTGGAATGACACTAGTCATAGTCAATCCCAGAGGGGGAGCAATTACGGGAGCATTTGTATTGACATTTAGTTGAGCCGTTTGATATTGATATTGATAATGTTCAGTCTTTATTCTGGCTTCCTCGATATTTGCTCTGCCTTGTTCGGCATTTATTCTGGCTAGTTCTATTTTTAGTTTGGCTTGTTCGGCATTTGCTTCGGCATTTATTCTGGCTAGTTCCAGTACTTGATCACCGGTCAAACCAGGTGGCACTTGTTCATCAAGTTGGCTAGGTTTACTCGGGATCCCACCAACTGCTCCGTCACCCTCCCCGCCTTCTACAGGGAACAGGTGGGTTTTTATGGTCTGAGCCACCTCTACTTTAGACATGTTTGAGACAGTTAATTGGAGATGTGAGGCAAGCACTTTCAGTTCGGAGTTTGACAGACAGTCAATATCAGGGGCTGTGGGTTCTGATTCTATGAAAACTCGAGCATCTTCGTCATTAATTAGTTGAGGCATGATTAATATTTGATTTTTAAGTAGTGAAACGGTAATGAAACTGAGTGAAACTGTATGAAACGAATCCTGGCAAGGTCGCCACTCTTCTGTTACGTATCTTGATCCTCAAGTGGTTAACTTGATGAATCTAGATAGCACAGAGATATATATTAAGGTATCAGTCAGCTGAAGGCAAAACAAAAGTAAAATCTAATAACATTATTTCCTGTTGTTGCTTCCTTTCCTTTTGGATCTTAGGACTTAGGATCCTTTATTGACTGATACTCTTTAATTATGAAAAATACTGAAACTAATTAAAGTCATGTAGTATTTATAAAGAATTATTATTTAACCAAAGCTTAGTAAGCTATGGTTATGATCCGAAGAAGTTATATCTAAAGAAGGACTATTAATTCTATAAAAAAGTTTTTAAAGATAAATATTAAAGTAAGAATATTTCTGTCTCTTACCCTTTTTGAAATGAATATATAGTTTTCTTAATGTCCTTTTATTTATATTTAATGTAATTATTCTTGGTTCTTGTCTTACGTTAATAGTATTATATTATTATTATCATCAGGATTAATATCAAAGTCACATAAAAAGTTAGATATATATTTAATAATTAGTTAAATGTATTTCTTAACCACGTAACATTGAGGTTTGATTATGAGTAAATTAAGTTACAGGATCGTTTCATAGATTCGATTAATTTCTCACTCAAATAATATGAAAAGCAAAAATAATATTTTGAAGCTAAAAGAATTTTCTTCAGCTTAGGAAATCACTAGAAGTAATATTAACACAGCCATGTTAGTCTAAGGCGATATTACTAATATGAGACAATAGCATCACCGTACTAAGCACCGTTAAGCAATGTAAGCTTAATTAAAAGAAAATGAAAGAACTCGTAAGTATTAATATAAAACAATAGTATTACTTTCATCATAACCCAATTACTTAAAGAGTTGCTTTAGTCCACAAGTTAGTCAACTAAAATAGTTAAGTACATAATAATAGCGTCAACGTTAATTCCCAATCAAATAGTTAAGTACATAAATAGTAGCGTTAACGTTAATTCGCAATCAAATAGTTAAACACATAATAGTAGCGTTAACGTTAATTCGCAATCAAATAGTTAAGCACATAAATAGTAGCGTTAACGTTAATTTCCAATCAAATAGTTAAGTACACAATAATAGCGTTAACGTCCCAATCACATATCTCACTAACCAACATAACGTAAGTGTTTACACGGAACACACATAACACACACATATATAATTCGACTGACAGTCACAATCCCATTATAATACTTCACCCCGTCTTCCTCCAGCTGCAAGTTCACCTTCCCCACCTCCAAATGAGACTAATTTGAATGCCCACAACTCGGGTCTTATATACTAAACAATGATGGTCTAGGAACGAATCAGGAGGCAAGTGATGGTGCGCGCTCCAATCATAGCTCCTTGAGTTGCATAACAGGTGCCTGGTCCACTCACAGCTCCTGGCGTCGATCATACGTCATAGCGTCGGGTCATCGAAGTAGTTTGCAGGGTCCCCTATGACGCACGCAGGTGTGAAGGCTTGTTTGCTGGTATGCGGGCGAGCTGGTTTCCCACTCGCTAGCCTGCTTCGCCGTTTGGGTAGTTCGACTCCTTCAACTCTAATTCTAACTCTTAAATTAACATACAGGGCTCCGTATGTCAGTATATATATATATATATATATATATATATATATACAGTATATACTGTATATATAAATGTTTTTTTTTGTTTTTTTTGTTGTTTTTTAGAGAGAGTATTCGTTTTTTTTTTTTTAATCAACCAAGTAAAATTTGGTGCACATAATAAGCCCATTGGTGTATGTTTGTTATTGTTTTATCTATATCTATGGGGAAAATTGGTCCCGCAGTATGTGGAGTAATGATGTCTTTGAAGCAGGTGATATTTGAGTGACTGTGCGTATCGAAAAATAACTTAACCCTTTGACAATTATGACAATCTGGCTATCACTATACAATGTTATGCAATTTATGAAAGTAAAGGAAGTGAGAACCCTGGCAGACATTGCGAAATCTGATCCTCGTGCTGCATAAAATACCTTTCCTTGTGGTATTAACACTCAAGCTGCGGGGCCCGACATATGTCGAGTGAGAGAATCATGGCCACCCCTGCGGTGCCCGACATATGTCGCAAGGTACTGTATGTTGAGCACATTATCAGCTCTGAGAAAGAGTCCACGCGTTGGGAGGACAATAGGCGGATGAATAGAGAGAGCAAAGAGAGTGAGGTCCACCTTCCAGAATGTATGGGGAGAGAAGTAAATATAGGGAGTAAGTTTGAAGATAAGCAAATCATGGGTGCGTCCGGCCTAGCACACAACCTGCGGGAGCTCCACTTTCCAGGGTCCGGTGAGTTTATTATTTCACTTTTAAATAGTTTTAGAACATGATATATATTCCACCTCTGCAATAAAAAAACAAAAATTAATATGACCTGACGCAAGCAAAATCACAAGTTGATAAGACCTGTGATGCTGTACAGATTAAGCAAATGTAGTCATGTTTCTCGTCCATCTCCACATTCTTCATACACCTTCGAAAATTTGTAAGGATATCCATTGCATTTCCCAGCATTTATGACTCCCCAGACAGCCATCAAACTGTCCACCCTTCAAGCACAGTCTCACAGACAGAAGGTTGGGGGGGGTTAATCGAAACTCAGTGTTTGGTCCGAATCATTATAGCCTAATATTATTTAGAGATTGTGATTCTTATTTTTAGTGTAGTTTGGCAATGCAAGATTAGCCGGTTATCAGATGTTTAATTCGTTCATCTTACATGTATTAATAATACCTTATCTAGCTATCTATCTATTGCCGGACGCCTTACTCCCCTTAATGAGGGTGGCCATACACAGAAGGCCCCCAAGTGGACCTATTCCCTGTAAGAGGGACAACCCGAGCCAGTTTACTGAAGGACTTGCAGGATTGACCACTCAATTTAGGATCCGTCCGACTCTGAGGCCCTCTATGTGTCTTGTTAGCACTATTTTTCTACAGTGGTGTTCGGCTAGTCCATCCACTAACCTGCCTTACACGTAGATAAGCAGTATGGATTTGTATCAGGTTTACTCCCCTAGACAGGTGGCCGACCAAGGCTGACGAGTCCCATCTACCCGGATTTTTATAAGGTTGTCTCCCGTAGATGGGTTGCCGACTAAGGTTAACGAGTCCCATCCACCCTTAATATACCTTATACATCCCAATTATATTTTTCTTTGCTCATACTCTGTAACTCCAAGAATAACCGCCATTAAATCCCTTGTCAAACATCGGTTGTACTCCATAACAGTCAAGTACATTAGTTGACTCTAAGCATACTTATACATTTTTTTTTGTATTATCAATATCACTGAGGTGAAAACGCTCATTAAAGTACTTTATGAGTTGTGTATCAGAGATTGCACAAAGTGTATTTAGGGTTATATTGTTTTTATAGAAATGTTTTTTTTTTTTTTTTTTTTACATGTATATTTACCCATCAAAAGCGATAGACCTTACGAAAGTGTTTGTATAGCGGATGCGATAGGCCTCACAGAAGAAAGCTCATTAAAACAAAAATTAAAATATAAACACCTGACCGGCATTCAAATGGAAGCAATATGTGATTAGGTTTCATATTCATCATCCAGTGCCTCCTTCCTCTCCCCTACATGTGTCTTAACCCCCTCCTTCTTCTACTTCCCTCCCTTTCTCCCCCCACATCCCCCCTCCTCTATTATTGGCTATTTTCCCTTCTATTTTAGCCATTCCTCCCTTTCCCTGTACAAAATGGGATAAGTCATGGTCTCACACACTTCCTTGTCACCTTCACATGCGCGGATGATAGCTGGGAGAGTCACTTTGCCTCGAGCAGGCCCAGGAAGCAGACCTATGTCGCTTTCTCTCTCTCACCTCTCTCCACCCCCTCCCGCCACACATATAAGATTTTCACTAGATATTTGCTGTTTACACATATTCCTTGGTCATCTCTGTTCAAATGTTTATCATATAAGTAAAATATATGCACATGGAGCAGAAACAATGCTTTATATGGAAATTATAACAAAATCTGTCGGAACTAGACATTTTGTCACGCGAGCGTTTCAAAAACATCAATTGTGCATTTGACGGGTTAACGTATAATTCAACAAAAAACATCTTTCATTATGATATATAATACCAAAAAGCCTAGACAACATATAGAAACACTTCAATCCACCAGTTATTTTGTCAACGTCATTGTTATTAACCCCTTGAGGATTAGGCCGCATTTTAACAGTATATTCTGGCTATCAATAGACGATTGTGTGCAGCTTAGGAAGAATATGTGGGAACTTGGCAATAATAGGCCTAGTAATTCGAGAATAAGAGTGAACATTGGTGACATCAAGTTTTTAAATTAATTATAAAACTGCAGTTAAGGGGGATGGGCTTATTTATTTGCTCATTTATGTACATTCTAACTATTTTTGTTTTATTTTCTTCCAAGACCTCCATCAAGCAAACTTACAATAACACTCCTTAGAACTCCTTTCAAGATATTTTTGTACAATTTTCCGTAGAAAAATTCGGCCGGTTCGTTCTAATATTACAGGCTCTTTATCGATTATGAGGAAAACGTTGACACCTAAATGGAACGAATGGTCTTAAAATTTACAAATAAATTGGGCGTAAGATCTTAAAATCGACAAACTAATGAGCCGAATATCCTAAAATCTCAAAATTAATATGCTAAACATGAGGGAGAAGCGGATCCTGAAAACACCAGCCCATCTCCCTTTAAATATTCATACAATGGCTCAGTGATGTTAATTACTATAGTCTCAAGCATATATTGAGCATGTGTAGTTTATAATAGTTGGTTTGTTAAAGGGAGATTTCCACTGGAAGGATTTTTTCTGGACGCTTTCTCCCTCAAAATAAATGGGGTTAACCCCATTTATTTTGAGATTTTAAGACGTTCGCCACATTAGTTTGACGATTTTAGGAACTTTCACCCAATTTCTATAAATTTTAAGAAATTTTGTGCCATTTAGGTGTCTATGTTTTCCTGGCGAGCGATAGCGAGCCTGTAATTTAAGAGGAACCGGCCGTTGGCCGGACATTTTTCTACCGAAAAATGTACAAATTTATCTTGAAAGGGGTTCTAGGGGGTATCATTTTAAGCTTGATGGAGGTCTAGGGAACAAACTAAAAACCTTCCCTTAGAAAGTCATTTGTTGGGGACAGGTGGAGTCAATACATGTTAACTAAGCTGTAAGTAGTTCAGAAAGGCTAAACTCTTTTGACACTTACAAAATACCGTTGAAAAAATGTATTAAGCAAATATACAAGCCTATAATTTTATAAGCAACTATACAAATGTCCGTTGGTGGATTATTGAGCTCAAATGTGTGGTCCGGGATAAACTTTCTTCCTTGATTTCCAAAAAGCATTCACTACAGTCCCCCACAAGCGTATCTTGATAACATTAAAAGCTCTTGGCATAGAAGGATATGTACACTCGACCAAAAAACAATCTTTACACTTACGCTCTAAACATTCTGGAAGCGGGTCGAAATTTTATGATAATACCTCACAGACATATGTTTCACCCGATTCATTCCGTTCACACTAGATTATTTACAGCTCACCAGTGTAAAGATTGTTTTTTGGTCGAGTGTACTTCGATGGATTGAGATTTGGCTTACTGAGCGTAAACAACAAGTACTAATAAACGGTAAAGCCTCGGACTGGAAAAATGTCACAAGTGGTGTGCCGCAGGGGTCAGTGCTCGGACCCGTTCTTTTCTTGTATGTATGTACTCAGGCACATACCCCATTGCTGGGGGTGGCCGATACGAGACAGAGCCCAAACAGAAACATTTAAAATTCCTATTCTCAGGGTCCGGAACCACTTTTGTGTTCCCTTGCCCCTTTCTCTGTCTCGTCGAGTAAGAGAATTATACAAGGGGAAGAGGATTCCTAGCCCCCTGCCCCATATATATATTAATTACATAGATGACGATCTTTCATGTACAATTTCAAAATTTGATCATGTTAAACTGATTAAAAATTAATATAGATATATTAGCAAATTGGGCCCAAACCTGGCAAATGAGTTTTTAATACCGACAAATGTAAAGTACTACATAGGATGGTCCTGATGTGGCGGCGTCTACGCCGTGGGACCACCTCCCGGAGCTGCCAACCGCGGATGGCTGCCGACCCTCCACGGCCGGAGACAAGATCAATCGACCAGTGGAGGACAACCGGATGCCGGCCGCGGGGAGCAGTTTCGGGAGCCAAACCGTCACAACTATCCCCTGCCCCCCCCCCCCCCCCCCCCTGGGGGCACGGGTCCTTGGAGTGGCTTCGGTCGCGCCGGGAATTTCCACACCTCTCACACCACACACACACATCACAGTTTTTCCTACACCGAGAAATGACTCTCCGGCTGTCATTTCTCGAAGACTTCTTCTAGCCGGAGACATTGAGAGCAACCCAGGGGCCACGTACACATACATATGTCCAACTTGCTCAAAACCCATCACTTCGAGCCGCCACACTAAGGGTTCAGTTCTCTGCAATTCATGCAGGAACTGGACCCACTTCACCTGTACAACACTTGCCTCCAAGAAACACTACACAAACACCTGGACCTGTTCCTCATGCCCCTCCCTCTCCCAGTCAAATCCCTCGCCTAAAACCCGTCCACCTCTCCTCCCCAACCCACCTAGCCTTCCCATATCATCCACTCCCCCCCCTAAAACCCGTCCACCTCTCCTCCCTAACCCACCTAACCTTCCCATACCATCCACATCCTCAACTCAACACACCACACCCCATCCTAATCCATTCCAACCCCCATCTCCTGCTCCCCAATCCCCACCCCCACCTCACCCATCCCAACCTCCAGCCCCTCCCTCACCCCCACCCTCACCCCCACCCCATCCTCGTGCAGCAGCACCCAACATACATCGTGCACATAACATTAACATTCTCCAATTGAACATAGATGGCATTAACACAAAGAAACACGAACTCTCACACTTCATCAAACAACACAACATACACATTGCCATCTTACAAGAAACAAAACTCCGCACATCACAAAAAACACCCACATTTCATAATTTCACCACCATCAGGCAAGACCGGGCCGTCGGCGGATGGGCGGTGGACTCATCACCCTGGTACACAATGAAATATCATACATAGTAACCAGTGTACAAACCAAATCCCTCCTCCCCCCAAATGATAACACAACAGAAATACAATCAATTAAAATACGCACTGGCAACAAATCCAACATAACCATCATAAACACATACATCCCTCCCCAAACATCCCCTACAGTGCCAAATGAATACAGACCACACTTACAACACATCACAAACACCCCACACATCATCCTGGGTGGTGACTTCAACGCCAAGACGTCGGCCTGGTTTGTCGACAACCCGACACAGACAGAGGGCTGGTACTACAAAACCAAACAGATAACCTCATCATCCTTAACGACATCCATCAACATACCCATATTCCTCACCAAGCCCTCTATAACCCATCATCTCCAGACATCACCTTTTGCTCCCCAGAACTCGCCCCCACAACATCCTGGAGGGTGGTCAGAACCTTAGGCTCTGACCACCTCCCGATCATTATCACCACCAAAACCAGACTCACCCCAGCTAGCCACAAACACACATACACCAATTATAAAAGAGCTAACTGGGAAGCATTTACAAATGAGACAGAACAACACTTCACAACTCTAAACAGTACACCCATCACTAACATCAACAATGCTGTACACATACTCAATAAAACTATCCAAAATGCTGACAAGAAACACATTCCAAGAGGTAACAGAAAAAGACACAACCCCAACTTCACACCAGAAATTCAAAACCTCATCAGACAACGCGACACACTGAAACACTCCCCAGCACCCCACACACAAGACATCACACAACAAATTCAAGCACTCAACACCCAAACTAACAACAAAATACAAGAACAACAAAAAACTAAATTGGAATAACTTCCTACAAACACTTGATCACAAAACAAACCCCAAAAAATTCTACAAAACACTAAACAGCATCACACTTTCCAACAGCAACACAACACAATCACATGCTGCAATAACAACAACAGACTCTGCTCCTTCATGTAAACAACAAGCAAACACTCTCATCAATCACTTCTCACATGTCAGCCACCTAAAACCTCACAAAGACGACCGACGTGTCATCCGACGTAAGAGACAATTCCCCACAGACCCTGACTATACACCCTTCACCAATCACCAGACAAAGCATATCATCAACAATCTCAAGCACTCACCCGCCTGTGGCCTAGACAACATAAGCAACATACACCTCAGACACCTGGGACCACAAGGCATACAAACACTCACTAACATATCAAACTACAGCTATTCACACAACACAATACCAGACATTTGGAAGCATGGTATCATCATCACATTCCCCAAACCCAACAAAGACCCCACGCTACCCTCCTCGCACCGCCCCATCACACTCCTTTGCTCCCCCTCCAAAGTCATGGAACGCCTAGTATTACAACTAATTACACCCGACCTACCCCTAGCTCCAACACAACATGGCTTTAGGCCACTGCACTCCACAAACACTCTTCTCACAGACCTTACACAAAGAGCTTTCGACGGCATCAACTCAGCTAGACCACCACACAGATCACTATTGGCCACACTCGACATTAGTAAAGCCTTCGATGCCATCCCCCGCCACAACCTAACAAACAAAATCTACAACACAAACATGCACAACAACACAAAAAGGTGGCTGGCCAACTTCCTAGCAGGCAGATGTGCACACGTATCTTTTGCCGGTCAGTCATCTAAAATCAGAAACTTTCCAAACGGAGTCCCACAAGGATCCGTCCTATCGCCCGCATCCTTCAATCTGTACATGCACGATATAACTACACCCAATACTCCCCAAATAAACTTAGCCTCCTATGCAGATGACATAACACTCACATGCACACACCATGACCCAAGAAGAGCAACAGATCTCCTTCAACCCTATCTCAACACACTACATGGCTGGTGCACTACAAACAGACTTAATCTAGCCCCAGCCAAATCCACCGCAACCCTGCTCACAAGCTGGACAGGTGAACACGCATACATCCCTCAACTCACCATAAACAACACACCCCTAACACATACACACACCCAAAATCCTAGGAGTAACATATGATACTCATATGACATTCAAACAGCACACCACAAACATTAAAAAGAAACTGACACCCAGACTTAACGCCCTCAGGTCACTTGCTCACACAAAATTTGGACACAACAAAGAAACTACCACCACAGTATATAAACAATACATAAGATCAGTAATGGAATATGCAAGCCCAGCCTGGGCTTCTAACCTAGCTGAAACACATCATAAGACCTTACAGACTATTCAAAACAAAGCCCTGAAGATCATTACAGGCTGCACAGCTACTGCACCCACAGATCATCTACATCAAGAAACCAAAATCCTCAAAGTCAAAGACCATCTGGACATGAGAGGCACTCAATTCCTGGCAGCAGCCTCCACGAACCAAGACCACCCACTAAACTACATGGCAATACACCCACAGACACCAAGAAATATCAAAACAACACCCAGCACACGGTATCACACACAATTATTGTCCTCTCTCCCTCCCTGCCCACCCCGAACCAACTTCCAGAAGCACATCCATACTCATATCTCTCGCCAATCCATCCACTCACTCACAGACAACACGCAGCTGCATGCACGACCTCCCGAAATCCATCCTTCCGAATCCTCCCTCCCTCGCGAGGACAGAGTCCACCTGGCCAGGCTGAGATGCGGACACCATCCAGCTCTCCTGAGCTATCAGAAGAGACTGGATGACTCCGTTGTCGACGCCTGCCCGGGATGTAACACAGCACCCCATACCATTAAACACATCATCGAAGACTGCATTTCACACAACCACTTACGCCAACAACACAACCTACACTCAATGAGAGCTCTGTGGGAAAGCCCGATCGTGGCCATGGCCTTCCTCAGGGACTCGGGGCTGTTCGGCCAGGCAGCTTAGGGAACAACAACAACAACAACAACTACATAGGATACAAGAATGAAAATTCAAACTACTCACTGAATGGTAGTCAACTAAAAATATTGATAGAGACAGACTTAGGAGTAACAATATCAAGTACTTCAAACTCAGCCAACAATGTACCGAAGTACTTAATAAAGGAAACAAAATTATTGGCTTCATTGGAAGATCGTTTGAATACAAATCTGAAAATGTCATTCTCACCTTATACAATTCTTTGGTTCACCTCCATCTGGAATACTGTGTTCATATTATAAAAAGGACATAGATAAACTGAAGAGAATACAGCGGAGAGTGACAAAAAGTATCCCTAGACTGAGAAAAGTCATATGAAGAGCGTCTAAAATAGTTCAATCTGTTCAGTTTAACAAAGCGCAGGCTGAGAGGGGACCTAATTCAAGTGTTTTACATTATTAAAGGTAGACAATGTGGATGTCAACAAATATTTCACAATCGATCATTCGAATTAAATTAGAGGAAATGTTTGCAAGATAATCGGAAAGCATCTAAACTCCCATGATGCAAAGGTTATTTATTTTTCAATCGAGTAGTAAACCTATGGAATGGACTACCCAGTCATGTCATTGAATGCAGTACTGTTGAAACTTTAAAAATACGCCTAGATAAATATATCGCTCTTAATCCACGATTAACTGCGTTTACAAACGAATAACAGCACTTTTTATTGAGCTACCGTTATCTTTTTCTCACATAGGTTAAGTAGTTTAGCTACAAACAGCCTCGAAAGGATCAATATATATGTTGTTGCTTGCTTTCCTTTGTACTGGTAGTTAGTGATCTGAACCATCACCTGGTACTGGTATAGGTTATCACTTGGTACTGGTAACTATGTCATGACCAATCAGTGACCTGGATCTTACGGGGAGGCAGATCATTTTTCTGGACCCCTTTCTCCCAAATATTTAGCCCCACTAGTTTTGAGATTATAAGACGTTCGGCACATTAGTTTGGAGATTTGTCAATTTGTCAATTTTAAGACCTTTCGTGCCATTTAGGTGTCGACTATTTACTGGCGAGCGACAGCGAGCCTGCAATTTTAAGAGGAACTGGCCTTCGGCCGGGAAATTTTTCTACCGGAAAATGTACAAATTTATCTTGAAGGGGGGTCTAGGGGGGTGTTTTTCTAAGCTTGATGGAGGTCTAGGGAAGAAACTAAAAATATATATGAATACATGAATTAATAGACCAAACAAACGGCCAGCCTCCCCTTAAGTGTCTAATCAAATGTCCAGCACAATAACAAAATAATAGCCTACTGGTTGATAATAATAGCCTACTGGTTGATAATAGCCTACTGGTTGATAATAATAGCCTACTGGTTGATAATAGCCTACTGGTTGATAATAATAGCCTACTGGTTGATAATAATAGCCTACTGGTTGATAATAATAGCCTACTGGTTGATAATAATAGCCTACTGGTTGATAATAATAGCCTACTGGTTGATAATAGCCTATGGTGATAATAGCCTACTGGTTGATAATAATAGCTACTGGTTGATAATAATAGCCACTGTTGATAATAGCCTATGGTTGATAATAGCTTGGTTGATAATAGACTACTGATGATAATAGCCTACTAGTTGAATAATAGCCTGGTTGATAATAGCCTACTGGTGATAATAATAGCTGTTTAATAGCTATGGTTGATAAGCCTATGGTTGATTAATAGCCTACTGGTTGATAATACCTACTGGTTGATAATAATAGCCTACTGGTTTAATGGTGATAATAGCCTACTGGTTGAAATAGCCTACTGGTTGATAATAGCCTACTGGTTGATAATAGCCTACTGGTTGATAATAGCCTACTGGTTGATAATAATAGACTACTGATTGATAATAGCCTACTAGTTGATAATAATAGCCTACTGGTTGATAATAGCCTACTGGTTGATAATAGCCTACTGGTTGATAATAATAGCCTACTGGTTGATAATAGCCTACTGGTTGATAATAATAGCCTACTGGTTGATAATAGCCTACTGGTTGATAATAATAGCCTACTGGTTGATAATAGCCTACTGGTTGATAATAATAGCCTACTGGTTGATAATAGCCTACTGGTTGATAATAGCCTACTGTTGATAATAATAGCCTACTGGTTGATAATAGCCTACTGGTTGATAATAATAGCGGACTGGTTGATAATAATAGGCTCCTGGTTGATAATAATAGCCTACTGGTTGATAATAATAGCCTACTGGTTGATAATAGCCTACTGGTTGATAATAGCCTACTGGTTGATAATAATAGCCTACTGGTTGATAATAGCCTACTGGTTGATAATAGCCTACTGGTTGAATAGCCTACTGGTTGATAATAATAACCTACTGGTTGATAATAATAGCCTACTGGTTGATAATAGCCTACTGGTTGATAATAGCCTACTGGTTGATAATAATAGCCTACTGGTTGATAATAATAGCCTACTGGTTGATAATAGCCTACTGGTTGATAATAATAGCCTACTGGTTGATAATAATAGCCTACTGGTTGATAATAGCCTACTGGTTGATAATAGCCTACTGGTTGATAATAATAGCCTACTGGTTGATAATAATAGCCTACTGGTTTAATAGCCTACTGGTTGATAATAGCCTACTGGTTGATAATAATAGCCTACTGGTTGATAATATAGCTACTGGTTGATAATAGCCTACTGGTTGATAATAGCCTACTGGTTGATAATAATAGCCTACTGGTTGATAATAATAGCCTACTGGTTGATAATAGCCTACTGGTTGATAATAGCCTACTGGTTGATAATAATAGCCTACTGGTTGATAATAATAGCCTACTGGTTGATAATAGCCTACTGGTTGATAATAGCCTACTGGTTGATAATAATAGCCTACTGGTTGATAATAATAGCCTACTGGTTGATAATAGCCTACTGGTTGATAATAGCCTACTGGTTGATAATAATAGCCTACTGGTTGATAATAGCCTACTGGTTGATAATAATAGCCTACTGGTTGATAGCCTACTGGTTGATAATAATAGCCTACTGGTTGATAATAGCCTACTGGTTGATAATAGCCTACTGGTTGATAATAGCCTACTGGTTGATAATAATAGCCTACTGGTTGATAATAATAGCCTACTGGTTGATAATAGCCTACTGGTTGATAATAGCCTACTGGTTGATAATAGCCTACTGGTTGATAATAATAGCCTACTGGTTGATAATAGCCTACTGGTTGATAATAGCCTACTGGTTGATAATAGCCTACTGGTTGATAATAATAGCCTACTGGTTGATAATAGCCTACTGGTTGATAATAATAGCCTACTGGTTGATAATAGCCTACTGGTTGATAATAGCCTACTGGTTGATAATAATAGCCTACTGGTTGATAATAGCCTACTGGTTGATAATAGCCTACTGGTTGATAATAATAGCCTACTGGTTGATAATAGCCTACTGGTTGATAATAATAGCCTACTGGTTGATAATAGCCTACTGGTTGATAATAATAGCCTACTGGTTGATAATAATAGCCTACTGGTTGATAATAATAGCCTACTGGTTGATAATAATAGCCTACTGGTTGATAATAGCCTACTGGTTGATAATAATAGCCTACTGGTTGATAATAATAGCCTACTGGTTGATAATAGCCTACTGGTTGATAATAATAGCCTACTGGTTGATAATAGCCTACTGGTTGATAATAATAGCCTACTGGTTGATAATAATAGCCTACTGGTTGATAATAGCCTACTGGTTGATAATAGCCTACTGGTTGATAATAATAGCCTACTGGTTGATAATAGCCTACTGGTTGATAATAGCCTACTGGTTGATAATAATAGCCTACTGGTTGATAACTGTATATTGATCAATTATCTTATCACTATCATTATTTACCCCCTTGAGGATCATGACGCGTTTTAGCAGTGTATTTTGACCATCTATGGGGGGGGGGGATGCTTCACTTTTTGGGCCATTTACACATGCATTCATTAGTTTTCTAGTTTCCTCCCTAGACCTCCATCAAAAAAAACAAAAAAAAAACACATCCATTAGATCCCCCTTCTAGATTAATTTGTAAATTTTTCGGTAGGCCAGTTCTTCCAACATTACAGGCTCGCTATCGTTCGCCAGGGAAAAAACAGACACCTAAATTGCACGAAAGGTCTAAATATTGACGAAAAATGGGGCGAAAGGTCTTAAAATCAACTTACTAATGGGGCAAACATCTTAACATCTGGAAACTAATTGGGCGAAGCATGAGGGAGACAGTGGTCCAGAAAAGCGGCTTATGTCCCCTTAAACAATGTTACATAGCTTTGGAAAGAGATGTGAGAGGTAAAAAGGATAAAAACTTGCCCAATCAACCTTCTGACCTTCATATACCCTTCCTAGCCTCAATATAATCGTCTAATGATAGCCAGAATATACTAGGAAACACGGGATAATCATCAAAGGGTTAGTTTTCAATATCTGAAATAATCACACATTCCTAGACACAATAACGAAAAAGATAATGAAAATGATGTAATAATTAAACAGTGATAAAACATAAAAAGAATGGGGACAGTGCTATAAAACATAAAAGATAATGAAAATGATAAAACATAAAAGATAATGAAAATGATAAAACATAAACATATTTCTGTAATAATATTAAGGGGACAGTGGCTATAAAACATAAACATATTTCTGTAATAATATTAAGGGGACAGTGGCTATAAAACATAAACATATTTCTGTAATATCATTAAGGGGACAGTGGCTATTTTGGGGGTCTTTATCTACAGTATATATTATTATTTATTTGTTTTTAGTTTCCTTGCTAGACCTCCATCAAACTTAAAAAAACATCCATTAGATGCCCCTTCTAGATTAGTTTGAAAATTCCGGCCGAAGGCTGATTCTTTCAAAATTACAGGCTCACTATCGTTCGCCAGGAATAAAATCAACACCTAAATAGCACGAAAGATCTTAATATTGACAAAGAAATGGGGTGAAATGTCTTAAATCGCCAAAGTAATGGGCTGAACGTCATAAAATCTGAAAACTAATGGGGCTGAACATGAGGGAGAAAGCGGTCCAGAAAAGCAGCCCATCTTCCCTTAAGCAGTTGAGGGAGTTCCAGTATTGTATAACAGCAAACTATAATTATGTAAACGCTTTGTTGCAGTTTCAAAAGGTCCTCCATCAATTAACAAGCTTCGCACTATCTCTTTAACCATGTTCACTATCATAGAATCTTCTTAGACTGCACAAAATCGTCTAAATATAGCTAGAAGAAAATGTAAAAGACGTCATCCGCACAGAAGGGGTTAATGGGGGATGGTTCACTTTGTAATGTATTAATTATTTTTCTAGTTTCCTCCCTAGACCTCCATCAAACTCTAATAAAACATCCATTAGATACCCCTTGTAGATTAAGCTGTACATTTTTCGGTAGAAGATATCCTGGCCGAAGGCCATTTCTTCCAAAATTACAGGCTCAATATCGTTCGCCAAAAGAAAAAGTAATCGACACCTAAATAGCACGAAAAGTCTTAATATTGACAACAAAATATGGCAAAAGGTCTTAAAATCGCCAACTAATGGAGCAAACATCTTAAAATCTGAAAAATAATGGGGCTAAACACGAGGAAAAAATAGATTAAGAAAATCGACCCATCTTCCCTTAACGCAATGCCACTTGCTGTGAATAGATATATTTATCAGTTTGCTATTACAGTAATTTCGTGGTTTTTAAGTATTTATTGCAGAGTAGGTCTTATTTTGATACGCTGCTTAGTTGTTATTGAATGCTGTAATGCTTGTTCTCTCATTATGTAATACCATGTTAAAGTTAGGCTATCACTCGTTCAGCTGTTCTCTCTCTCTCTCTCCTAGAATTAAGTCCTGACCACCTCGCTGGGGTCGTAAGATCTGTGGTCAGTGTATTTATGTAAATATATGTAAATATTTCTCTATGTAAATCTCTCTCTCTCTCTCAGGTCAGTTCATTGAAGTTAATACAATAATTAATTGGTTTGACAATGTGGATTATACAGCAAAATGTTGTCTCAATATGAATGCAGTCGTGGCTGGAAATTTGAATTAAACAGGTTACTATACCCTGTTTTATTTCAGCAGAGGGTAAACTGATTCCCTTAGACACTGATTTATTGATAATCAATAGACAATTAAGAAACTGCTATGTCTCTGCATCCAATTATTGCCAAGTTTTTATAATTAACACCATATTTATCAATTAAAACTTCATATTAGTTGGGTAATCAAAATAGGGGCATGAAAGTTTACCGTCAGCTGGTGAAAAAGGCTATAGTACTGTATATGTGGAAACTTGTTCACATAATTATAAGATCTGTTCTACTTGGGACTAACCTCCCTCAGAAGTTGTGAACAGTTCTTCAGTAGTGCAGTTCTAGACGAAATAAGATAGTATTTTGTACACTGTGCAATGAGCATAATGCGCTAAACAGTCACACTCCTTCCACTTTGAATATCTCCTTGGAATGGACCACAAAGTGTCTGATATACAAACTATTCCTTGTAACTCCTTGTACTCTCTCTCTCTTTCTCCCTCTCTCAGTCTCCTGCCCCACACATTAAACCAACAGAACAATTAATGTTCCCTTTGTCCCAGGTAATATTCAAAGGATTACCGTACAAGCGGATTTGGACTCCATGTAATCGGGCTCTCATCATTTAAACCAGTTCGATGTTTGCATGTGTGATTCCCTTTTTAAGTTAATTTCTATATCGTTTACATAATATACAGAATAATTTCATATGTTGAATTGCTACTGTTTCATTCTGCTCTATGGCATTAAATAAATAAAGGCATACCAGAGCGGCCGATAGGTATCCTACTTTTTTCTTTTTTTGTTCTTCTGTGAGTGAGGGAGACAAAAGGCAGAACTGAATGTAGCGATTGCCTCCCCCAGATTTGAAAAAGGGACAGGGCCAAAATCAAGGGACGTTCGAGCCAAAATGCCTGGACACACGGAGCTTGAAGCAATTTAAGTCATAGGAAGAGGGAAAGACTGAATCTGGGAGAGAGTTCCAGAGCTCAGCTGTTGAATAAAAGAAGGATTGGGAGTATCGTTTCACTCTTGAGTTGGAGTTGCACAAAGTAGGGGTGGGATTGTGTTGCAAGACGGGTACTATGTACCCTACGTAGAGGCGGTGGTATACACTGGGAGAGCTCTGAGGAACACTGATTATTATAGTAGCGATAGAATAGCGAGAGAGATTACAGAGAGTTGGTGAGTGGACGGGATTTAACCCTTGTCTAGCGGGGGGGGGGTTTGGGCTTATTTGGGCATATTCAGACCCTCCTGAATGGTAAATCAAGTATCTGCATGAAAAGAAATGTATTCAGCAAAAAACTAGGCGCTAAAAGCTTCAAAATGAGACCAGAACGAGCTACGTAGCACTCGCGGTTCTCATACAGTGGTACCAGTAACATGGGAGTTTAGCGTATAGCAGTATATTTTTCCCAGCTACGCTCACTACTAGCTACACTGCCGGCCTCTCGAGAACACAGGGAGGGTGAGTCAGTGGGCGGCGGTAGGCCCTGGGAGTCGGACGTGTGGCCCGCTGCACTCCCGGCGATTTGCACTCTATTTTAACCCTTTAAAAGCCATAATAATGCTCCTAACTTGGTGCAAATTGGTGCCCGGCTATAGCCGGGTGCTGCTCTTTAAGGGTTAATGATACGAAAGGTTTTCCTTTCTACTATGGCTAGGAGTACGGTGTGTGAGGATCCTCCCCACACATGTGAACAATACTCAATACAAGGACGCACTGTGCCCCTGTAAAGAGCAAGAAGCTGTGCAGCTGTGCAGAAGGCCTGCCACTATAGTGGCAGGCCCTATAGTGAGTGTAAAGTTGCATGCAGCAGCGATCAATAAACTGGGGGAGGGAGGGGAGGCGAAAATCCTCTACCCTCCCTCCCCTCTCTCATTCCTGACCCGTGTATATCTGATTTCGTACATGTAAGAGCTTTTATTATTTCCTATAGTCGGGCAGATATGTCAAATAGATGTTCACTTCCGGAAGAAAGCATGAAAATTTGTCTATAGGGGTTTTTGAGTATGCTGAATCCGATTTTAATGGGATCCACGCTGGCAAACCAAGGGTTCTCACTCAAAATTGACATTGAAAAAAAAAATATTAAAAAAAAACGTTTGTCATAGTCAACCTATAATGTTGTGGTCTAGCCACGTTAATCCGTTCATATTTATGTGCAGTATGTGCCTCATGTATTTGACAATAATGACATATCCAAGGATATCAAAGGAAGGATATAAGGGTGAATGATTTTATTTAAAACTCCATCCGAACATTAATGAATATATCTCTTTTCATTTATTTTTCAGGAAAATCATATCCATTGTGCATGCATACATATGCATTAATATGATGATGTGTTTAATTTGCAGAACTTGCCAACGTTCATCATGATTAGCCTTCAATAATTAATCAGGTCTAACTAATCCTTTGATATAGATTTCTGATTAATATTGAAACGAACGTAACAAATGTTTCTAATCTTTTCAGGAATCGAGATGGATGGTGTCTAATACAACCAAGCTATATGAAACGATGGCGACCAAGAAAATAAAGCTTGACAGTACTTCTGCCCATAACCCGGTATTAACCGAAACAGACTGGACGCTATGTGCTATGTGCCAGAAAAGTTCAACTGAACCCCTGAGAGACCCGTCCCAATGTAAGAATGTAAACCAGTCCAAAGGCTATGAATCGTTACCTGAGCACATCCAGGAGCTACACTCGCTTAGTGCACTGCCAATGAACATACAGTTGTCACGTTTGGATGACGGTCAAGGTATCGCTGCAACCCTCTTTCAGCACAATGCAAGATGGCACAAAACATGCTACATGAGGTTTAACCAAGCCAAAGTTGAGCGTGCTCGCAAGAAGGTTGCCAAACTAGAAGATCCTGAACCGAAGACTTCTCCACTCAAAGGTAGACTGCGTTGTGCGTTTTCTGGAACCTCCTGCCAAGCTAAAGAAAGTCTCTGCTTCTTTTGCGATGAAAAAATGGAGGACACTTACCACAGAGCAGCCACACCACGAATGGACGCAAATGTTCGGAAGATGGCAACTGAGCTTCGTGATACCCGGCTACTAGCAAAGCTGTCCTCTGGAGACATGACTGCAATAGATGCGATATACCACAAACAGTGTTTGACTGGCTTCAGCAATAGATATCGTGCATTCACCAGGAAAGTGGAATCGAAGGAAGATTCAGATCTAGCCCCTGATGCTATAGCCTTCGCAGAATTGGTGTCCTACATTGAAGAGACTCGTCAGGTAGATGAGCATGAAGAACACATATTCAAGCTGTCAAGCCTCGTACAACTCTACAGATCACGACTTAAGCAACTTGGCCGCGATATGTCAGAGCGCACAAACTCAACTCGTCTGAAGGAAAAGCTTCTCGCACGAATTCCCGAGTTGGAAGCACATAAAAGCAAGTATGAGGTCATGCTCACGTTTAAGAATGACGTTGGAGATACCTTGTTGGAGGCCAAGAAGCGGGATCCTGAGAGTGATGCTGTTGTGCTCATGAGAGCTGCAAACATAATCAGGAAAGAGATCTTTCAGAAACGCTACACATTCACGGGATCGTTGTTAGACGAGCAGTATAAGGATAATCCAACTTCCCTACTTGCTTTGGTTCAGATGATTCTTGGAGGTACAAACATCCAAAACCAGACGGAAAACAATCAGGTCGTGAAAACAGCTGCAATATCAATAGTTGAGCTGCTCACATTCAACACTCTGAAAAGTAGCAGGAAAGAAGCCACTGCTCTACAGACTCGACACAGCCTGGAAAGAGAAACTAGACTTCCTTTGTACCTTGGGTTGCTGATCCACAACAAGACCCGAAAGCGTGACTTGATTGACACTCTTTTCGAGAAGGGATTGTCTGTATCATATGACCGAATACTACAGCTGTCCACAGATGTAGCAAACAGTGCATTGACCTCGTTTGAAGATGCTGGGGTTGTGTGCCCAACAGTCCTGAGAAAAGATCTCTTCACAACAGGCAATCTCGACAACATAGACCACAATCCTACATCGACTTCAGTACAAACTGCGTTCCATGGAACAGCCATCTCTCTGACGCAGCATGTTACGAATGAATGTGCAGGCACAGAGCTCCAGAACAAACCTCTCATCCACAAGGACACACCAAGCGCAACGAAGATCAAGCCAATCATGGACTCGTACAGTACTGTCCCACCAGCTACATTCCCAACCGATAACCCTACACTATGCAAGACTGAGGGACAAGCTGTCCCCGAAAACTCACCAGTCGACTCAGATGAGCTGCAGATCTCATGGGCACAGGCAGTTGAGAAGCTGCTGGAAAAACCTGAAATTAATTCAGATGATAACATCTCTTGGTCCGCACATTTTGCAGCGTCACAAGATTCCTGCCCCAGACCACCAGCGATATCCGGGATCATGCCATTATTCCGTGATAATGCGCATTCTTTGGCGATGGTAAAGCATGGCATGGATGTAATCGCTAAAGCTACCGAACATGTGCATCCAGGACAAGTCCCGATATTGACTGTTGATCAGCCGCTGTATGCCATCGCCAAGAAGATACAGTGGACCTGGCCAGCTGCCTATGGCGAAGACAAGTATGTGGTGATGATGGGTGGATTGCATATAGAGATGGCGTTGCTGAAAGTTCTGGGAGATTGGCTAGATGGCAGTGGATGGTTGATTGTACTGACGACTGCAAACGTTACCACAGATGGTAGGGCTGATGCTCTTAGGAAGGGATCATTCACAGCACGTTGTCAGTGGGCTCATCAAGTAACAGCTGCTGCACTGTTTTGCTTACGTAGCCAAGCCTACAATTCATACAAAACAGAAACAGAGGCAGACGCGAGGCCTGTGATGCCATTCGAAGACTGGTGCACACACATGGAGACGCAGCATCCGCAGTTTCGGTACTGGAGCAAAACCTTCAAACTTGAGGCGCTCTTCCTCCAGTTCATGCAGTCCCAGCGTGAAGGAAACTTTGAGCTCTACATTGGCACACTGGGAAGAATTGTGCCATGGATGTTTGCCATGGATCACTTCCACTATGCGAGGTGGTTGTCTGTTCATGTGCGAGATCTGCTGCAGCTACAGCGTGAATGCCCAGCAGTGTGCAACGAGTTCAAAACAAGGCACTTTGTGACACAGAAGACAACTCATCGCTTCTCCATGATGGCACATGACCATGTACACGAGCAGCTCAATGTTGTGTTGAAAGGGGATGGTGGAATAATCGGCATCACTGAAAATGAATCAGCCCTCAGGCGGTGGATGATTGCCGGCCCCGAGATGGCCAGGATCATACATGAGGTGGAAGTGAGCACATCTAAGAAGACAACCCACAATGATCGACACCATGAACAAACTCTGACCACACAAAAGAGATTTGCAACATATGTCCAAAGCGTGATAGATGTTCTGAATGAATTGGGTAATCCCTTCACAGAAACGAGTGCTGATCTCCTCACACTGGACACGAAGGTCATCATGGCTGATCAAGTCATCAAGAACTACTCAGAAGCTGAGGAAATAGGAAGGACTCAATACAGCACCTTCGTTGATTTGCGAGCTGTGAAGATGGAGAAGCCTTTCAATGACACTATTCCAAAGAACAAGCTCCAGATGTTCAAGTCAGGAGAACGGGAAGTGTCTTCGAAGATAAAGTCCAAAATGTCCAACATGAAGAGCAACCTGCAGCTATTTTCGCGAATGTACATCTCTTGTCAAGCACGAAATGGTGAGATGGACGTTTTCTTCCAGCATGAGAACCACTCGTGGCCAACGTCTCTGGCTGAAAACAACCTGATGCGTCTCGGAGACAAGCCTGACTTGCTGAAGTGTCTGGAACCGCTAGCACCACGTCCACAGACCACACCTACTGTGGACGTGAAGATCTTTGATGGTGCCGCCCTCGTCCATAGGTTGGATCCAAAGACTGCCACAACATATGTGAAAACGTTCAAAGACTATGCAGAGTATGTCTTTGTCCCGTATCTGAAGAGGCAGCTTGAACATGCTGCACAGGCAGATGTTTTATGGGATACCTACATGGCTGACAGTCTGAAAGCGCACACCAGAGAGGGCCGGGGTACAGGAGAAGCTCTTCGTGTGTCTGAGAAAACACGACTCCCACACAACTGGAAAAGTTTCTTGCGAGTTGACAGCAACAAGACAGAACTCTTCAGGTTTCTAGCCACAGCCATTGAATCTGAAGCAACAGCAACAGGGAAGATGCTGATCACAACCAAGGGTCAGAGTGTTGCCTCATCCGCAACACTGGATGCTTCTGACCTACATCCATGCTCACACGAAGAGGCAGACTACCGAATGATGCTCCATTGTTTCCCTGCGTACAAACTTGGCATGAAGAAGATAATGTTGCATGCCACTGACACGGACGTACTGGTTCTTGCCATTGTGACTGCAATCGACATGGCAGATTGTGAACTTTGGTTAGCTTTCGGACATGGTGCCCACTTCCGTTATATTGGAGCTCATATTGTTGCCAGTGAGATGGGCAATGATTACTGCAGAGGCTTGCCATTCATGCATGCATTGTCAGGCTGCGACACGGTGTCGTCATTCAGCTCCATCGGTAAGAAGACCGCCTGGGAAGTATGGAAATCACTTCCACAAATCAACGACATATTTCATCGGTTGTCAGATACTCCGGATGAAGTGACAGAAGCTGACATGAAAGAACTCGAGAGATATGTGGTCCTGCTCTACTGTTGCACATCACAGCTCACTGAAGTGAATGAAGCAAGGAAGCAACTCTTCTCCTACGGTAACCGGAATCTGGAAAACATCCCGCCGTCACGTGCAGCACTGCTACAACATGTAAAGCGAGCGGCTTACCAAGCAGCACACGTCTGGGGACAGGCTCTGAAGGCCAGTCCTACTCTTCCAAGTCCTTCCGAGTGGGGATGGAAACTAGACAGCGAAGGAATCTGGGTGCCCTTATGGAGTACCCTCCCTGAAGCATCAAAGGGGTGCAGAGAACTTGTCAAGTGTGCCTGCAAGAAACGCTGCACAGGACGATGCCAATGCTCCAAAGCCAGTCTCCCCTGCACACAGCTCTGCTTCTGTGGTGGACAGTGTACACCAAGGGACATGTTCTAATTGGTAATTAGATGATCCAATAATGCTTATTGATTGTTATATTGCTATGTTTAGTCGGGCAGATATGTAATAATATCTTTCATTGACGAATATTCCTACTTTGTCTATAATATAATTAAATTTAATTTTCACTATCATATGTGGCACGTAAAACGAATCAAAATCTTATGGAAAGCATATTTGTTGTTTACACAAGTATACTACAATGCTCTTTTGCATGATACATATCAAAAAATTCAATTTTGGAATATAACAAGCATCTAATAAATATTCAATGTTGTTAAAAAAAGTTGCGGTCGCAAAGAAATGTCGATCTGACCCCTTCCATGTTCAATGTCAATTTTGAGTGGAACCCTTGGTTTGCCAGCGTGGATCCCATTAAAATCGGATTCAGCATACTCAAGAACCCCTATAGACAAATTTTCATGCTTTCTTCCAGAAGTGAACATCTTGGTCTTATATTGTTACATATCTGCCCGACTACTACACCTAAATCTGGTTCCTAACTTTTCACATATGTGAAGGAAATAATATTGCTTTATAAGCGAGATATAGGGGATATTACACAGTTCCTCTCCTCCCTCGCGCGTGCATCAGGCTAAAACAATACTGAGCGGGTGCCTATTTTCACCAACCCTGCAACTCCCGACATATCCGCATTATTTTTGGTCAAATAACCTTCGCAGTGGGATCTGTTGGTGTGATACCAACGTTGATGTACATTACCTATTGCAGCCATCACTCACACCAGGGGTGGCTATGTCCTAGGTAATTTACGTGTTTGTCGGGTTAAGTAAATCTGTGTCTACAACATTATATTTAAAAATATAGGTGTCAGAAGTCGACGGTATTGAGTTTCTTCAGTGTAACTTTTGTATCTGTGGCAATGAAGAGGTGATTGCTGTTGAAGGGTGTGTGAGTAAAGATGATATATTGTGTTTGATTGCAGATAGTTGATAGAAGATGGCAATTCATACTTGATTATTCATGAGACTCACGTGTATTTGTGAGATATAATTCAAACATAAATATATATATAAATATATATATATACAGTATATATATATAATGTATATATATATATATATATATATATATATATATATATATATATATATATATATAATTATATATATATATATATATATATATATATATATATATATATATATATATATATATACTGCATATACAGTATGTGTGTGTGTGTGTTAATTGTAGAAACCTAAAGTTTAGAGTTACAAGATGAACTATATTGATATGTATGTTAATGATTGGCCCTGAAGGAGTCTAGAAGTTGAACACAAAGACTGAATTTTAGAAACTTTATATCATAGATGTTTAGTAGGGATGGATAGCTATATTAACCCTCGTCTATCGGGGCCCGACTTAAGTCTGTATCGAAAAATTTGGACTATGTGGCGGGGCCCGACTTAAGTCTGAGTGCAATTTTAGCGCAATATTGGCTCTGAGAGAGAGACGAGTGACTGGAGGAGCATGGGTTACCTCATGATCGCTCGCCACGGCCGCCGTGGACCTACTGAGATTTACTCCACTTACATCCACCCGCACTCCCTCGCTACATACGTAATTATATAAAGAAATTACCGTATTTTAGCGATTTTGCCCTTCGGTTGCACGATTGTTGCAAGACAACCAGTGATCGTAGAAGGATGGTTCGGGTGTCATTGGAAAGCTCAATTTACGCCCTTTCAGGGATACATACTTGTATTATGCTCTGGGTCTTGTTTATGCATGAAAAAGAGAACGGAAACAACTCCATTTATGGTAAAAAAAAAATGCTGAGCGGCACAGTGAAATATGCTCCACCACCCGCTCTTTGAGCGTTAATATCTTATTTGGAATAAGGTAATGTCTTAATGTATTCCTTCTTGTTATTAGTTATGCGATAGCTTAGAATTCTCACAAAATTTCAGAATTGGGTTAAGTCTCATTAAATATAATCGTATATGTTAGTAATTAGGTAAAGTTTCGCATTTGATTGGTGTTCTCATACGTTAATATTAAATATTTAGGATTGTGTTATATTATGTTGATTATACAGGACACACATATATGTTCAATATTGTAAATTTTGCTCGCTTCATTTCAGGTTTTAGAAAAATATGTATAGGAAAAGATTGCAGATTATTTGTTTATAAAATAATTATAAGTTATAAATTTACATAATAAATGAATTAATGTATTATACAAATATATTTTCAAACAATTTAACAATTACAGAAATAAAAGATTGCGATGGTAATCATGTATATATATACAACATTAAAATACAAGTAAAGCTAAATTAAAATATATTATTATAGTCACGATATCTCCCATAGTCAGAAGGGATAGTTCGTGATGATTCGCCACCACTGTCTGGAAGCAATATTCCTGTGAATGGTGCACCAAGGTAGTCTTCAATCGGCTTTCCCACATGCACGAGTTCAGTCACGAGTCCAAAAACCCGTCAAGTTGTCGAAGTGTTGTGAGAAATGGCCCTGACCAGATCAACCTATGATGGTGGCACGAGGAAGTTATGCATGACCTACGACTGGTGAGGTGACGAATGACCCATGCATCTGATATGAGTTATGATGAGTCGCCATGCAATTTCTGCAATTCAAATATTAACGATCCAAACGGTCCACGAATTGCCACGACTGCCCTATGAATACATACAACTAGCTATGCTAGTTGGTGTGGTGGAATGGTCTTGCCACTGGATTGGTAATCCAATGGACCCGGGTACAAATCCCGATATGTCAATGGGAAGATATTATTGGGATTGAATTTGTGCTGTACCTACTAGTATCAGTGCATTACCACAAAGCCCACCGAAATGCAAACAAAATACCCTCATTGTTCCCTGATTAAATAGCACTGTATGAATATTCCCATATTCAAAAATATGCTACAGGGGGACAATGCCTAGTGAGTTCACTGCTCAATAGGTGGCATTCTGAGAGTGAGGGTCTGAGTCTGAAGGGTGAGACAGTGAAGCACTTGAACGAAGCAACCAGCGGCTTCAGAGATGAAGCTACTTCGAGCCATGAATGGATGCTTCACATGTCTCACTCCCCAGACTGGAACGAGACCTCACGGGCTTCACCGTGTTGAGTGGTGGATTGTAAGGGCTCTCAGCCTATGCCCGAGAGGGAGTAGTTGGAATATATAGAAAAAAAAAATGCTGATGTCATGACCACTTATGAGTAGGTGCAACCATACAACAAGTATCTACTGTACAACTGAATCCCCCCGGTGGCCTGAAGATCATTTATAAACGAGCGGATGGAGCAAGATTCGTCACACTGCAGTGACCCTAGTACCACGGTACAGTACATCTTCCTTGTGCCTACCTAGACCTACAATGCCCATGCTGTCCCATCTATTGAAACTACTGAAGCTGCAGGTGGATTTGGCAGCAGAAGCAGCGGATCTTGATGTGGCACTATGCAGGTTAATCATGGATAAAATGAAGTAACCAGGGCATACTCTTTTAATATTGATATTCATTGCAATTTTATACTTTCGCTTCATAGTATTAAAACAATAGGCCTAAGTCACAAAAAAAACCAGCATGACAATTTGTAAAATAGTGAATTAAAAAACAGTATGTCCATCTTATATCACTTGACCATGCATACATGTTACATAAATACGGTTCAACTAATAAGGTAAACCAACACATATATGTTACAACACCCTGCATTCAACTTGGATATTTTAATTTCAAAACAAATATATATTTTTCTCTCTCACCCACACAGGTCAGAATCAAGTAAGAGAGCCCTGACCTGACCACCACCACCCCAGAATCCCAAGTGGCTGTTCCCCTCCCTGGCTTCTTGGGTTGATCTTTGAGGTTACTGACGTGTGTGTGTGTGTGTGTGTGTGTGCGCGCGCGCGTGCGTGCGAGCGTGCGTGCGTATGTGTGTGTGTGAAGGCATCCAACGTACATTTACAAACAAGATCTCCTCCGTGCAACATCTCGACTACTGGGGAAGACTTAAAGCACTTGAATTGTACTCGTTAGAGCGACGACGTGAGCGGTACATCATAATCTACGTTTGGAAAATGCTAAATGGCCATGTCCCAAACTTAAACAATGAGTCGAAAATAAGTGAGAAAATCAGCAAGAGGCGAGGCAAGCTCTGTGAATTGGGAAACATCAATAATAGAGCCTTAGCCAGAGTGGTGACTCAGAGAATGACCTCAATATCATATCGAGGCCCAACACTCTTTAACGCGCTGCCAAGATATGTGCGTGATGCAGAGTGCTCCTCGGCTGACCAGTTCAAGAGGGTGCTGGACAGGTTCCTCAAAAGTGTCCCTGACCAGCCAAAAATGGCCCACTACAACATCAGGGCACTGAGTAACAGCATTCCTGATCAGCTTGTCCTGATGAGGGCAGACGGTAATTTAATTACCGATCTGTCTACCATGGACAGTCCATCTACTGGTCCCCTTGCCCCCGTGTCCTCCACTGGGGTCGGGGACGAGCGGTGGATGACTACTACTGGCGGTGATGCATCAGCATGACCGAGGGACGACCAGACGTCCTCAACTTATCACCAGTGTGTGTGTGTGTGTGTGTGTGTGTGCGTAACATATTTACCCTGTCAGTGTGTAGGTTATTATTATTATTACTTTAAGTGTGTGTATGAAGGAGATAAAAGGCAGGTTGACTGTAACGAGTGTCTCCCCCAAAGCCAAAACAGTGACAGAAAGCCAAATTCAAGGGATGTTGGGGTCAAAATGCCTGGACGTACGAAGTTTAAAGCAGTCTAAGTCATAGGATGAAGGAACGATTGATTGAGGGAGAGAGTTCCATGGTTCTCTTGTTGAGTAGAAGAAAGGCTGAGAAAATGGGCTAATTCTTGGGTTGGAGCGTTGGACAGAATAGAAGTCTATCAAAATAACTAAACAAAAAATCTATCTTTCATTTCGCTTGCTTATGGAGAAGGTATTAGTGATAAAGTAACACCCCGTTCTTAACATTAATCATCAATTACAAACCCCAATGTACTTGAATAAACCAATGAAAGCCTATGTTCCTCCCGGGATTCGAACTCGGTACACCACACCCAGAACATAAGCTTCTAAACCATTACACCACCAACACAGTTAACCCGTACAGCCCCAGCGACGCGCCTGACGCGTCGGCGATGTATGTAACGCACAGCCCCAGAGACGCGCCTGGCGCGTCACCCTAATTGTGCCGACCGTAACCTCAGGTGTAGCCACTCAAGAGGGCTCAGATTTGTATGGGAACTGTGTACGTATCCCACGCAACCGTGCCGGTGGTTGAAAACTCTCAAAGGCCACGTGCGTGCGCGCGAGCGCGCAATAACCTGTTTTTTTGGGATAATTGCCTTCAATTTTTTACTCTTGTAAAATCCGTTTTCGGGGGCTCTGTAGGACCATTTTTTAAGCTTTTTGAGCGGTTTTTCGTGGTTTTTCCTTCATTCCTAACCCATTCGCTATTGTTTCTGGAATAAAACCATTTTTTGAAAACCGGCCGGGTTCTGGTGCGCAAACATTACAAAACTAGCCGGGGCTCCACGGGTTAAAGGTTGAATACACGATCACAATTAATATCCATTTTCGAATTTTGGATTTCAATCTAATCATGTACTCAGGAAAGTGGAAAGATATTAGTCTGTGAAATTATTAATGCTAATAAGCGTAGTTGTCGTAAATATCGATATATTTAAGTATATCTAAGTATATATTTGTCATAGCAGGTAGAGTTATGCGAGGACAAATTCTATGCTGTTGCCTTCCCCAAAACGTGATTTTTGAAACATTGTAATATAGTTTAGTTACTCAACATCCTGGTAGCCTATACTCTCTCTGGGCCTAAACATTGCAATATAGTTACTCAACATCCTGGTAGCCTATACTCTCTCTGGGCCTAAACATTGCAATATAGTTACTCAACATCCTGGTAGCCTATACTCTCTGATCTGGGCCTAAACATTGCAATATAGTTACTCAACATCCTGGTAGCCTATACTCTCTCTGGGCCTAAACATTGCAATATAGTTATTCAACATCCTGGTAGCCTATACTCTCTCTGGGCCTAAACATTGCAATATAGTTACTCAACATCCTGGTAGCCTATACTCTCTCTGGGCCTAAACATTGCAATATAGTTACTCAACATCCTGGTGGCCTATACTCTCTCTGGGCCTAAAAACATTGCAATATAGTTACTCAACATCCTGGTAGCCTATACTCTCTCTGGGCCTAAACATTGCAATATAGTTACTCAACATCCTGGTAGCCTATACTCTCTCTGGGCCTAAACATTGCAATATAGTTACTCAACATCCTGGTGGCCTAAACATTGCAATATAGTTACTCAACATCCTGGTAGCCTATACTCTCTCTGGGCCTAAACATTGCAATATAGTTACTCAACATCCTGGTGGCCTATACTCTCTCTGGGCCTAAACATTGCAATATAGTTACTCAACATCCTGGTAGCCTATACTCTCTCTGGGCCTAAACATTGCAATATAGTTACTCAACATCCTGGTGGCCTATACTCTCTCTGGGCCTAAACATTGCAATATAGTTACTCAACATCCTGGTAGCCTATACTCTCTCTGGGCCTAAACATTGCAATATAGTTACTCAACATCCTGGTAGCCTAAACTCTCTCTGGGCCTAGATTCACTAACATCTCCACAAAGAGGGGATGGTTCATTTTTTCGTCGATTCTTTTTCGTGAATTAATTATTTTTGTTCAGGTTTCCTCCCTAAACCTCCATCAAACTTAAAATACCATCCATTAGACGCCACTTCTATTTTAATTCGTACATTTTGCGGTAGAACTATGTCCCGGTTCTTCCAAAATTACAGGCTCACTATCGTTCGCCAGGACAAAATCGACACCTAAATAGCACGAAAGGTCTTAATGTTGACAAGGAAATGGAGCAGAAGGTCTTATAATCGACAAACTAATGGAGCAAACATCTTAAAATCTGAAAACTAATGGGGCTAAACGTGAGGGAGAAGGGGATTTAGAAAAACGACCCACTCCCCTTAAGGTAGCCAGTGAGAGCTGCCTGGCGGTGGGAATTCTCTAACTCTTTTAAGGGGGAGTATTTAGTTTTCGGGACCCCCTTTTCCCTTATGTTTAGCCCCATTAGTTTTGAGATTTTAAGACGTTTGCTCCATTATTTTGGCGATTTTTGGACCTTTTGTGCCAAGTAGGTGTCTATTTTTCCCTGGCTAGTGATAGCCAGCCTGTAATTTAAGAGGAAACGGTCTTGGCAGGGACATTTTTCTACAATTTTGTTTAAATATTTATCTCAAAGGGGGCTTTGAATACTGGTAGGTTTCCACATTGTTGGCATAAGCCTAACATTACCCCTATTCCTAAGGGAGCTATATGTTGGTGGTGTAATGGTTTAGATGCTTATGTTCTGGGTGTGGTCTAAGGGAGCTATATGTTGGTGGTGTAATGGTTTAGATGCTTATGTTCTGGGTGTGGTCTAAGGGAGCTATATGTTGGTGGTGTAATGGTTTAGATGCTTATGTTCTGGGTGTGGTCTAAGGGAGCTATATGTTGGTGGTGTAATGGTTTAGATGCTTATGTTCTGGGTGTGGTCTAAGGGAGCTATATGTTGGTGGTGTAATGGTTTAGATGCTTATGTTCTGGGTGTGGTCTAAGGGAGCTATATGTTGGTGGTGTAATGGTTTAGATGCTTATGTTCTGGGTGTGGTCTAAGGGAGCTATATGTTGGTGGTGTAATGGTTTAGATGCTTATGTTCTGTGTGTGGTCTAAGGGAGCTATATGTTGGTGGTGTAATGGTTTAGATGCTTATGTTCTGGGTGTGGTCTAAGGGAGCTATATGTTGGTGGTGTAATGGTTTAGATGCTTATGTTCTGGGTGTGGTGTCCCGAATTCGAATCCCGGGAGGGTCATATGCTTTCATTAGTGTATTCTAGTGCACTGGGGTTTGTAATGGAGGATTAATGTTAAAAACGGGGTTTTCCTTAATTTATGATATCTTTCTGAATATCGTCCTATTTCTATTACGCCAATCCTCTTTATGATCTTTGAGAGGCTATCAGAAAGACGCCTTTAAACTCACTAATAATTTTAATGTAATACCTAATTCTCAGTTTGTTTTTGGCAAGGGTTTGGGTACATATGATGCACTTTGGACTATTACTCATGATCTACAATCTTTGTTGGATCAAGGTCATGAATCTCGTGTTGTGGTTATTGACTTTATTTCTGTTTTTGATGTTGTCAACCTTAAAACCCTCCTATATAAGCTGCAACTCTTTGGCATTGGCAGAAATATTTTTAGTATATATAAAGATTGTTTTAACCCTTATTAAAGAACACATCTCAAAGTGTTGTCGTTGATGGAAGTTGATCTGTTTCTACGCCTGTTGTTTCAAGTGTCCCGCAAGACAGAGTCCTCGGGCCTCTGTTTTTTATATT
The DNA here is from genome assembly GCA_032716605.1 of Paralithodes platypus. Lineage (NCBI taxonomy): Eukaryota > Metazoa > Arthropoda > Malacostraca > Decapoda > Lithodidae > Paralithodes > Paralithodes platypus. The sequence continues at coordinate 9,624,086 of CM064549.1, read as the reverse complement.
ATTTGTACTGCTGACTTGGGTTCTGGGCTTGAAAATAAACTAATTTCTTATACTGATGATACATCTTTGTATTCTTCAATTTCGTCACCCAAAAACAGAAATGAAGTTGCAGCATCTCTAAGCAATGATTTGGCTAAGATTACCTCTTGGTGTCAACTTTGGGGTATGAAGCTTAATGCTAAAAAACGCACTCCATTACAATTATCAGATCCCGTACTTTGGATCCTCCTCATCCTTGTTTGCGTACTTCTGATTAACAAATTATTGATAAGACAAGTTTGCGTTTGCTGGGTGTTTCTCTCGATTCTACATTGACTTTCGAAAAGCATCTCCGCTCCTTGTCATCTTCAATTGCTCAAAATATAGGCTTGCTTCGCAAGTGTTATAAATGATTTGCTTGTGACACCACTTATCAAATAATTGTATACGTATATTTTGCCACATTTTGAATATTGCTCACCTAATTGGATGTCAACTGTCATCTTAATATGCTTGACAAAGCTCTTAAAATTGCATGTTTCCTACGTTGTCTCTGAACTTGAATCATCGGCGTCAAGTTGATGTCCTCAGCATTTTATTCAATGTCTTTAATAATGCTCAGCATCCTTTGCATGGTGTTTTACTTGAGCCTTTTGCTCCAGCACTTGTAACAAGGTCTACTTTAAATTTGAATGACTTTGCCATGAATCATTGTAAATGTTTCTTCAACTCAATATTCTCGGTGTTAGGAATGCTACAAAGCTTATTTAATTAAATGAAAGATTGAGCTATGAGGACTGGATGAAAGCTCTGTATCTATTTTCGTTGGAAACACACAGATTATGAGGTCAACTCTTTGAAGTTTTTAAAATACTTAATGGATTTGACAGTGTGGATTGTTGTTTAGCCTCAGTATGAATTGAACAGGCAACTGTTGCTGAAAGTTAGATTTTAAAGAGTACAGCAATACTATGTGTGGACAATTGTTCACATATAATATAATATGTTCTTACAGGAACAAACTTCCCTCAGAAGTTGTAAGTAGTTCTTCAGTAGGGCAGTTCAAGAAGAGAGTAAATAGTATTTTGCACACTCTGCAATGAATTTAGTGCAACATACTATCTCTCTTTCCACTTTAAGTATCTCCCCGGAATAGACCACAAGTTCTTTGAGAAGCTAGCTATGCCTTGTAATGCACTCACTCTCGCTCTCGCTCTCTCTCTTTCTCTCAGCCCCACCCTCCACCACTTAACCAATCAGGCAGAACACGTGCCGCTATCTGGAGGGCCGGTAATAGACCATCCAATCACTGCAATGCATTAGTCGGGCTAAGGTCCTACTTGTAGGGGAGATGGGCCGGTATGCTGGTCTCCCTTCTCCCTCATGCTTAGCCCATTTAGTTTTCAGATTTTAAGACGTTTGGCCCATTAGTTTGGCGATTTTAAGACCTTTCGCACTTTTTTTTCAATATGTAGACTTTTTGTATCAAATAGGTGTCGATTTTTTCCTGGCAAGCGATAGCGAGCCTGTATTTCCTGAAGAAACGGTCTTCGGCCGGGACACTTTTCTACCGAAAAATGTACAAATATATCTTGAAGGTGAATCCTGTTTTTTTGTTCTTCTTTTGTTTTAGTTGATGGAGGTCTAGGGAGGAAACTAGAACACAAATAAATATATGAAAAACTCGACCAAAAAATGAACCATCCCCCCCTTAACATATTTGGGGCTCGAGTAGAAGAAGAATGTTACGAAAAGAAGGGGAAATGGAGGGAAGGAGAGAGAGGGGGAGAGAGAGAGAGAGAGAGAGAGAGAGAGAGAGAGAGAGAGAGAGAGAGAGAGAGAGAGAGTGAGTGAGAGTGAGAAAGAGAGAGAGAGGGGGGGGGGGTAGCAGAAAAAGGAGGAAGGGAAATGGAGGGAAGGAGAAACAAAGATCGACTGAGGGATAAACGAGAAATATGCAGTGTTTATCCATAACCATATTGACGTCATAATCCTACTTTGTTATTATAAACGGTTTAATTTCATCTGATACCAAATTGAAACTCTTACCAATGTGTTCTCGATAATTATTGGAATTATATGTAACTCCTGCATCCTATAACTACAAAGTGTTCATAATTATCTCGGTACTTCTATTATATGTAACTCCTGCATCCTATAACTACAAAGTGTTCATAATTATCTCGGTACTTCTATTATATGTAACTCCTGCATCCTATAACTACAAAGTGTTCATAATTATCTCGGTAGGTACTTCTATTATATGTAACTCCTGCATCCTATAACTACAAAGTGTTCATAATTATCTCGGTACTTCTATTATATGTAACTCCTGCATCCTATAACTACAAAGTGTTCATAATTATCTCGGTACTTCTATTATATGTAACTCCTGCATCCTATAACTACAAAGTGTTCATAATTATCTCGGTACTTCTATTATATGTAACTCCTGCATCCTATAACTACAAAGTGTTCATAATTATCTCGGTACTTCTATTATATGTAACTCCTGCATCCTATAACTACAAAGTGTTCATAATTATCTCGGTACTTCTATTATATGTAACTCCTGCATCCTATAACTACAAAGTGTTCATAATTATCTCGGTACTTCTATTATATGTAACTCCTGCATCCTATAACTACAAAGTGTTCATAATTATCTCGGTACTTCTATTATATGTAACTCCTGCATCCTATAACTACAAAGTGTTCATAATTATCTCGGTACTTCTATTATATGTAACTCCTGCATCCTATAACTACAAAGTGTTCATAATTATCTCGGTACTTCTATTATATGTAACTCCTGCATCCTATAACTACAAAGTTTCATAATTATCTCGGTACTTCTATTATATGTAACTCCTGCATCCTATAACTACAAAGTGTTCATAATTATCTCGGTACTTCTATTATATGTAACTCCTGCATCCTATAACTACAAAGTGTTCATAATTATCTCGGTACTTCTATTATTATATTATAACTGGATATTAAACTCTGCATCCTATAACTACAAAGTGTTCAATAATTATCTCGGTACTTCTATTATTATGTAACCCTGCATCCTATAACTACAAAGTGTTCATAATTATCTCGGTACTTCTATTATATGTAACTCCTGCATCCTATAACTACAAAGTGTTCATAATTATCTCGGTACTTCTATTATATGTAACTCCTGCATCCTATAACTACAAGCGTTCATAATTATCTCGGTACTTCTATTATATGTAACTCCTGCATCCTAACTACAAAGTGTTCATAATTATCTCGGTACTTCTATTATATGTAACTCCTGCATCCTATAACTACAAAGTGTTCATAATTATCTCGGTACTTCTATTATATGTAACTCCTGCATCCTATAACTACAAAGTGTTCATAATTATCTCGGTACTTCTATTATATGTAACTCCTGCATCCTATAACTACAAAGTGTTCATAATTATCTCGGTACTTCTATTATATGTAACTCCTGCATCCTATAACTACAAAGTGTTCATAATTATCTCGTACTTCTATTATATGTAACTCCTGCATCCTATAACTACAAAGTGTTCATAATTATCTCGGTACTTCTATTATATGTAACTCCTGCATCCTATAACTACAAAGTGTTCATATTCTCGGTACTTCTATTATGTAACTCCTGCATCCTATAACTACAAAGTGTTCATAATTATCTCGGTACTTCTATTATATGTAACTCCTGCATCCTATAACTACAAAGTGTTCATAATTATCTCGGTACTTCTATTATATGTAACTCCTGCATCCTATAACTACAAAGTGTTCATAATTATCTCGGTACTTCTATTATATGTAACTCCTGCATCCTATAACTACAAAGTGTTCATAATTATCTCGGTACTTCTATTATATGTAACTCCTGCATCCTATAACTACAAAGTGTTCATAATTATCTCGGTACTTCTATTATATGTAACTCCTGCATCCTATAACTACAAAGTGTTCATAATTATCTCGGTACTTCTATTATATGTAACTCCTGCATCCTATAACTACAAAGTGTTCATAATTAACTTCTATTATATGTAACTCCTGCATCCTATAACTACAAAAGTGTTCTAATTATTCTCGGTACTTCTATTATGCATATAACTACAAAGTGTTCATAATTATCTCGGTACTTCTATTATATGTAACTCCTGCATCCTATAACTACAAAGTGTTCATAATTATCTCGGTACTTCTATTATATGTAACTCCTGCATCCTATAACTACAAAGTGTTCATAATTATCTCGGTACTTCTATTATATGTAACTCCTGCATCCTATAACTACAAAGCGTTCATAATTATCTCGGTACTTCTATTATATGTAACTCCTGCATCCTATAACTACATAGTGTTCATAATTATCTCGGTAACTCTATTATATGTAACTCCTGCATCCTATACTAAAAGTGTTCTAATTATCTCGGTACTTCTATTATATGTAAACTCCGCCATCATCCTATAACTACAAAGCGTTCATAATTATCTCGGTACTTCTATTATATGTAACTCCTGCATCCTATAACTACAAAGTGTTCATAATTATCTCGGTACTTTCTATTATATGTAACTCCTGCATCCTATAACTACAAAGTGGTTCACTAATTATCTCGGTACTTCTATATATGTAACTCCTGCATCCTTAACTATCAAAGGGTCATTCTATTATTATATGTACTACCTATAACGTTGGTCATATATGTAACCTAATTTAAACTACAACGGGTCATAATTATCTCGGTACTTCTATTGTCTCCTGCATCCTATAACTACAAAGTTTCATATCTCGGTAATAGTATATCTACTGCATTCCTATAACTACAAAGTGTTAGAATTATTCTCGTCTTCTATTATATGCAACTCCTGCATCCTATAACTACAAAGTGAGTTTCATAATTATTCTCGTTACTTCTATTATATGTAACTCCTGCATCCTTAAACTACAAAGTGGTTTCATAATTATCCATCGGTTACTTTATTATATGTAACTCCTGGCATCCTATAACTACAAAGTGTTCATTTAATTATCTCGGTACTGAATCTAGTATATGTAACTCCTGCATCCTATAACTACAAAGTGTTCATAATTATCTCGGTACTTCTATTATATGTAACTCCTGCATCCTATAACTACAAAGTGTTCATAATTATCTCGGTACTTCTATTCAAATTGTTCGTATTAGTCGAGTAATTGATATAAGAACATTGTAATTTAGCGTCAGATGAAATGAACCCGAGAATAGTACCCAGGTACTATATTAGATGCTCCAAGTATAAGAAATACAGTGAAGGAACAAAATGTAAGTATTTTACACAGGGAAAAATGTTTTACCATCATCTAAGGAAATCACTTGCTACGCCTCACATGATAGCAACTTTCCAGAATGAAATTCGATCACAATCACATTTTAAGAGAAGACCTAAGATTGTCAAGTTAAGCGGCAGAACTACTCCTTGTACTCACTGGTCTGTACTTCCTGATTTCAGTTATTCCTTATCAATTGGTAATTTACTAATTATCTGGAGTAATCCCTGCTTTCTTCAAGCTTTAAGGGGAGTGACCTGCTTATTGTCTCTGTCTTGGTTTTATCCATTTGGCCCCATTCAGCCTACTGTTTTAAGACATTTATCCCCATACAGGTGTCGATTTATTCTTGGCGAGCGATAGCGAGCCAACATTTTATGGAGAAATCCGGCTTTGCCGGATAAATTTTTATATCGAAAAATGTACACATTTTGCCAGCTGTCTAACACATACAAAATATGGTGGCTCGCTATTGCTCGCCAGGTATAAATCGATACCTGGATAAGGATAAACGTCTTAAAACAGTAGGCTGAATGGGGCCAACTATATACAACCCAGAGAGAGAAAAATAGCAGGTCACCCCCCTTAACATACACTGTGATGTAATAGCAGGTCACCCCCCTTAACATACACTGTGATGTAATAGCAGGTCACCCCCCTTAACATACACTGTGATGTAATAGCAGGTCACCTCCCTTAACATACACTGTGATGTAATAGCAGGTCACCCCCCTTAACATACACTGTGATGTAATAGCAGGTCACCCCCCTTAACATACACTCTGATGTAATAGCAGGTCACCTCCCTTAACATACACTGTGATGTAATAGCAGGTCACCCCCATTAACATACACTGTGATGTAATGTCTTACCAGGTTTTTCGTATGTCTTGTTTTCCTTTAGTGACATAACCATATTGGGTGAGGGTTGGTCCTATCCAGAGTGAGGTTTGGCATCCTCTACCCATCCTTGACCGTTTCTGTCTGTCTCTTTTACTGTCCTACTTTTCCTTGTGGGGGCGGGAAGCTAGGAATACTCCTCCCCTTATCAAATTCACCTACTAGACAAGACAGAGAAAGGGGCGAGGGAACGCGAAAGTGATCCCGGACTCTAAGAATTTGGAATTTTAAATGTTGTTGCTGTTCGGTCTCTGTCTCGAGTCGGCTACCTCCAGCTATGGGATATGTGCCTGAGTATATACCTACATGCAAACATACATACCATATTCATTACCATTCCTCCCTGTCATTCTATACATATGATCAAACAATCTGAGAGCTCCATGTTCTAACTGTTTTAAGGGGCTAGTGGCCTTTGTTTGTTTGGTGTATTAATTCATGTATTCATATATATTTTAGTTTCCTCGCTAGACCTCCATCAAGCTTAGAAATACACCCCCTAGATATATTTGTACATTTTTCGGTAACAAAATGTCCCGGCCGAAGGCAGATTATTCTTAAAATTACAGGCTCGCTATTGCTCGCCAAGAAAATATCGACACCTAATTGGCACGAAAGGTCTTAAAATTGACAACGAAATTTGGCAAAAGGTATTAAAATCGACAAACTAATGGAACGAACTTCTTAAAACCTCAAAACTAATATGCTAAGCATGAGGGAGAAGGGGGTCAAGACAACGCGAGTATCTCCCCCTTAGGCTAACTGTTTTATGTATTACTTTATACCCAACATCTTAACTGTTTTATGTATTGTATTACTCGTTACTTTATACCACAATTCTTAACTGTTTATATGTATACTTTATACCCAAATCTTAACTGTTTTATGTATTACTTTTATACCCCAACATCTTAACTGTTTTTATGTATTACTTTATACCCAACATCTTAACTGTTTTATGTATTACTTTATACCCAACATCTTAACTGTTTTATGTATTACTTTATACCCAACATCTTAACTGTTTTATGTATTACTTTATACCCAACATCTTAACTGTTTTATGTATTACTTTATACCCAACATCTTAATGTTTTATGTATTACTTTATACGCCAACATCTTAACTGTTTTATGTATTACTTTATACCCAACATCTTAACTGTTTTATGTATACTTTATACCCAACATCTTAACTGTTTTATGTATTACTTTATACCCAACATCTTAACTGTTTTATGTATTACTTTATACCTAACATCTTAACTGTTTTATGTATTACTTTATACCCAACATCTTAACTGTTTTATGTATTACTTTATACCCATCTTAACTGTTTTATGTATTACTTTATACCCAACATCTTAACTGTTTTATGTATTACTTTATACCCAACATCTTAACTGTTTTATGTATTACTTTATACCCAACATCTTAACTGTTTTATGTATTACTTTATACCCAACATATTAACTGTTTTATGTATTACTTTATACCTAACATCTTAACTGTTTTATGTATTACTTTATACCCAACATCTTAACTGTTTTATGTATTACTTTATACCCAACATCTTAACTGTTTTATGTATTACTTTATACCCAACATCTTAACTGTTTTATGTATTACTTTATACCCAACATCTTAACTGGTTTATGTATTACTTTATACCCAACATCTTAACTGTTTTATGTATTACTTTATACCTAACATCTTAACTGTTTTATGTATTACTTTATACCCAACATCTTAACTGTTTTATGTATTACTTTATACCCAACATCTTAACTGTTTTATGTATTACTTTATACCCAACATCTTAACTGTTTTATGTATTACTTTATACCCAACATCTTAACTGTTTTATGTATTACTTTATACCCAACATCTTAACTGTTTTATGTATTACTTTATACCCAACATCTTAACTGGTTTATGTATTACTTTATACCCAACATATTAACTGTTTTATGTATTACTTTATACCTAACATCTTAACTGTTTTATGTATTACTTTATACCCAACATCTTAACTGTTTTATGTATTACTTTATACCCAACATCTTAACTGTTTTATGTATTACTTTATACCCAACATCTTAACTGTTTTATGTATTACTTTATACCTAACATCTTAACTGTTTTATGTATTACTTTATACCCAACATCTTAACTGTTTTATGTATTACTTTATACCCAACATCTCCCATGTATCATTATTCTTCAATATACTTGATATGTTAAGTAACACACCGTTCTCAACATTAATCATCAATTACAAACCCCAATGCACTTGAATAAACCAATGAAAGCATATGGTCCTCCCGGGATTCCAACTCGTGACACCACACCCAGAACATAAGCATGTAAACCATTACACCAACAGTTCCAATATGCTTATCACATGGTCTATATGTATCCCTTCTGTACCACCCACGTTTATTTAATTATATTCTGGCTACTATTAGACGATTTACTCACTTTAAAAAGGGCCTCTAGCAATTCCCCCTTAACCCTTTCACTACCGGCGACCTCCTTTTAACATTAGTCTGGCATCCATTAGACGATATATTCTGGCATCCATTAGACGATATATTCAGTTTTCAAAAGGGCCTCTAGCAATTAAAAATCTCCCTTCACCCTTTTTACTACCATAGATCCTTCTTAAACTGCACAAAATCGTCTAAATATAACAATAATACAATGAAAAAGACGTCGCCGGTACAGAAGGGGTTAATATAAACAAGCCCCCCCCCCCCCCCCCACACACACACAACGAATGAAGAAAACGGAAGAGGAGAGGAAGCGACAAAACACGGAAGAGGAGAAGAAGAGACAGAAAACGGAGGAGGAGAGGAAGAAACAGAAAACGGAAGAGGAGAGGAAGAAACAGAAAACAGAAGAAGAGAGGACGAGACATAAAACGGAAGAGGAGAGGAAGAAACAGAAAACAGAAGAGGAGAGGAAGAGACATACAACGGAAGAGGAGAGGAAGAAACAGAAAACGGAAGCGGAGAGGAAGAGACAGAAAACGGAAAAGGAGAGAAAGAAACAGAAAATGGAAGAAGAGAGGAAGAGACAGAAAACTGAAACATATCATTAAGGGGAGATGGGTCGTTTTTCTGGACCCCTTTCTCTCTTATGTTTAACCCCATTAGTTTGAGATTTTAAGACGTTCGGCCCATTAGTTTGTCGATTTTAACACCTTTCACCCCATTTCTTTGTCAATTGTAAGACCTCTCGTGCTATTTAGGTGTCGAGTTTTTCCTGGCGAGTGATAGCGAGCCTGTAGTTTTAAGAGAAACCGTCCTTCGGCCGGGGCACATATACAGGATACACACAGGATAGGCCTCACGGCCTATCTTGAGATAGAAATATGTCCTGGCAAAAGGCTGGTTTTAAATCACAGGCTCGCTATCGCTCGCCAGGAAAAAATCGACACCTAATTGGCACACAAGGTCTTGATATTGATATAGAAACGCGACGAAAGGTTTTTAAATCAACAAACTATTGGGGAAAACGTCATAAAATCTGAAAACTAATGGAGCTAAAAATGAGGAAGTAGGGAGACCATAAAAACGACCCCTCCCCCCTCCAGACGATATCAACCAACACAACACTTGTTTGGTTGGTTCTCAACTCCCGACCTGGCAATTATGGGTCCTAAACAAACTCAATCCATAATATTCAATAATGGATAAACAGCATGATTAGTGCGAGCTCCTATGTTTGCAACTAGCTCCAGTCAGTCTGTCAGTCTTTACTCCCACATGAGGTAGGGAGGATCAGCAAGGAAAAGGAGGTGACAGGAGAAGAATACATAACAGTTCGCCCACAAAAAGCAAGCACACAAGCATTCGGAAGCACCATTCACCCATCATCTGTTTTTCATCTTAGTTTCTATTATTATTATTAGTATTATTATTAATTATTATTAGTATAGTTATTTGAGCGGCTCCCATCTTTCATTCTGACACTTGATATTTTCTCTTCTCCCTCCACGCGCCCCACTTTGGCCCTACGCTTGAAGAACGTAAGCTGGGTCCCTGTGTGTGTGTGGGGGGGGGGGGGTATAATAATAATAATAATAATAATAATAATAATAAACGGTTTATTAAAGAATGGCAGCCTCATGAGCTGAAAATACACATTTTACAATTTAGTGGATGAACATGAGATGTACAGATATGAGGATGGTAAGCTCAGTTTACAAACAAAATAAATAAATACAATAATGATGCATGTGCAGAATACAAATTATCATAAAATAACAATGAGAGTAAGTGATATACAGTACATATACACATTTATTTACTTACTCATATACAGAACATACGTATATACACGTACGTGCGCACATACATATACATACATATATAGGAACATAAGAACATGCAGTAAGTGTGCACATGTCCGTATACACAAACGCTCACGTATGCACACAAACATACATACATACAGAAACTGTTTTGGTATGGTCAGGGTGAAGAGTTGAAGGGTAAAGAGGGTGCAGCAATTCAAGTCCGTATATGGTCCGTATGGTCAGGTACAGCCTACTACAATGGGAGGTTAATCCTCGGTAGTGTAGGTGTGTGTGTGTGTGTGTGTGTGTGTGTGTGTGTGTGTGTGTGTGTGTGTGTGTGTGACAGAAGGCGAAATATGGGAGAGCTGGGCGTTCTATTGTTAAGGGTGGAAATACATGGATGAAGATACGCGAACACTTAATAATAGATAATGCTTATGCATAGATTTATAATCAGAAGTTGCGCTAGTGAGCAATATGTTCTCGCTCATATGTACGTATATTTACATACATATGTGCATATGACCATATAAATACACGTACAGTACATATATATATTATATACCTTATATTCTCAACCGGGCTCGAACCATTGACAGCACATACACACAGACATACATATACATAAATATATGCACATTACATGCATATATGCTCTTCTCTTATCCTACCTGATACTCTCAGCCGGGCTCGAACCACAAACAGTATACACTATAGACACATATACATATACATAAATAACGCACACGGGTCCGTGTGTGTGTGTGTGTGTGTGTGTGTGTGTGTGTTCGTGTGTATATGTGTGTGTGGGTGGGTTGGTGGGTGTGTGTGTGTGCGTGTGGGTGGGTTGGTGAGATTGGGGATGGGTGTGTGTGTTTGTCTGAGCAACATAAAGGTTTTTATAGAGACACAATATTGAACACGGGTTCTATATTAATGCAAGAAATGAAACAAACGGTAAAACTACTTGAAGCTAGTGTCATTGCCGATTGAAAATTCAGTTGATTGCCAAATTCAAGATATATTTGATCTATATTTCCTGGGCACACGGAACTTGGAGTACTTAAAGTTTAGAAAGAGAGAGAGTTCCTGCCACGATAAAGTAAACATCTAAATAAAAAGTGAAATACCTTTTCCCTTCTACTGTATGCAATTTATCGAAAATAATAAATACGAATACCTATTGGTAGATTAAAAGTGTTCATAAATGATTTAGTGGAGGTGTTCCCTGTACTTCTGAGTATTCTACTTTTGGGTAGAACTGTTTCCTATGTCAAGTGTAGGAGTAATATGATATTACGGTGTTTTTAACCCATACACTGAAGACAAAGAAATCTCGGAGGATAGCCATGTTGATCGTTACAAATACGGGAACAAGCGGAAGGGAGTGATATGAGTATGAAAAAGGCAATTCAAGTATTTACTATATTATACCCATATCTACTGTAGGTGTATTGATACTAATAAACCTATCTAATATAACACTTAAAATGTAAATCACCATCAATATAGCCGACAATATGTATATATATATATATATATATATATATATATATATATATATATATATATATTCTTTTTCTTAATATACGCTTGCTGTTTTAGAGCCTGAGTGGCGAAATACTGTGCGTGGTAGCGACGGAAGTGGCTGTCAGAAAGGAAAGATAAATGAAAGGAAAAACAGACCAAGACAAAGTGGTTGAAGAGGAGATGGTCGTTTTCTGGTCCCCCCCCCCCCCCCCCCCCCCCCCCTTCTTCCTCATGTTTAGCCCCATTGGTTTTCTGATTTCATGGTGTTCGGCCCATTAGTTTGGCGATTTTAAGAACTTTCATCCCATGTCTTTCTCAATATTAAGACTTTTCGTGTCATTTACAGTAGGTGTCATTTGTTTTCCTGGCGAGCATAGTGAGCCTGTAATTTAAATGGAACCAGCCTTTGGCAGGGAAATTTTTCTATCGAAAAATGTACAAATTCATCTTGAAGGAGGGTCTTGGTGGGGTATTGTTTAAGCTTGATGGAGGTCTATGGAGGAAACTGAAAACTTTATAGATATATAAATGAGCAAATAAATACGCCCATTAAAGGATTTTCCCAGTTCAATCTTTCAGAAACGCAATAGACGCTACAACTGATTTTAAGAATGTTTGTTTTGCCATATTAAGCCTCTTAATACCAGGGACGTCTTTTTCATCATAATTTGACAACATTGTTACGACTTTATTCAGCTTAGGAAGGACTTCTAGCAATATTACTTTTTTCGTTAGATAAATCTCTCGGCCTTCTTCAAAAGCAGACCTCCATCAAGCGCCTCCTTGGTTCTTCCTTAATTCTTCTTTAATTAATCTTCATGAATCGAGTTTAGGAGTAAAGTTGGTTAGTGGAGAGAACATAATAATTATAGATTCGCTATCGCTCGCCAGGATAATAAAAAAAAACAATACCGAATTTGCACAAAAGGTCTTACATTCACCAAACTTAGAGGTAAATATATCAAAATCTCAAAAATGATGGGGCTTAACATCAGACAGAAGGGTATGAAGAAAGACCCCCCCCCCCCCATCCATGGCATGACTAAGGGCCATTCCTTTACAAATCATAAAACCGTTCCCTGCGACCTTTCCCGACCCAAAATGACCCTTATACTGATAAACGAGATTGGTCAATCTGAGTCAGGATAGGTCGTAGGGAAAGTTTTTACATTGTTAAAGGAACAGCTCTAAGTACGTCAAGTTATCTACCAGTCAGAATCTTCCATACGACTTTCCTATATTCTTAAACAATACATAACTCAATCCTTCGTCTTAATTCAGTATTCTTGGTGCTTCTTTTTCACCTGACCTTTTTAGAATGATCTTAATACCATTCCTGCTAAAAAAGATTTCCAGAAATTAGGCGTGTTTAACTGTCTCTGTGGGGTTTCCACCCCCGCACAGCTGCTTGCTCTGTACAGGTGTACAGTGCGCCCACATAGCCCGTATTGTTTGCATGTGTTGGGAGGTTTCCCCCATACCTCACTTCTCGAAAGGGTAGAGTCAAAAGAATGTTGTCGCATCAATTGGCTTTCTCTTACTCACTCTCCTACCGCTATTACAATAATCAATGATCTTCAGATCTTTCTCAGTGTATGCATCCTCCCTTACGGAGAGTTGGGGCCACCCGACTTTCTACACACTCCCATTCATACTTCGTCCAACTCTCTAACCCAAGAGTGAACCGATGTTCCCAGTCTTTCTTCTATTCAATAAGTAAGTTTTGGATCTTTCTCCCTCAATTTGTCTTTCCCTCATACTATGTCTTAAATTTTGACTCTAACGTACACCTGGATATTGGATCTCTGTCACTCTTTCAACTTTGGGGGAGACACTTGTTACAGGCAACTTTGCCTGTTGTATCCTTCACGCACATAGAAGACAAGTTAGTTTAAAACAAAGAATAAAACATACACCTTAGGGTTATGTTGACATCGAACTATTATGCGTGGCATATTTCCCAGACCTGAACGTTCCCCCGACATATGAGTATTGCCAATGTTTACTGTGGGTGGTTGAATGACTTGGTAGGTCTGTCAGTGGCAGGGTCAAGAGTGCAGGAATATTTAGATATTGGTCCAACTATATTGGCAACTTTGATCCCAGGATATATAAGTTGCATAACATATTATGACATGGCACATCTGTGGTGATGGGCTGGTCTATTAGAGTGAGAACTGAGCGATCTCTGCCATACCCGTAGCTTACTCTGACTGTTCCTTTTACTTATATATTTTCTAGATCTCAAGTGACGGCGTCTCTTCCGTGGATTGACCTCCCAATTTACCAAGATTGGAAGCCAAAGCGTCACATTTTTCCTTTGCCCCTCAAGTTTCTCTTCATAATTGCTGAGGGGCACAGGGCCCTGGGTGGGGCTTTGGTTTCCCGGGCGTTTCTGCACCCTCCTCAGCTCCCCGCCATGGAGTGGCTTCGGTGACCCAGGCTTATTGTGGTAAGCAGGGGTTCTGTGGGGGCGCTCGGTTATGGCCTTAGCTTTGCTCGGGGCCTTGGGGCTGTTCGGCCAGGCAGCTTAGGGAACAACAACAACAACAACATGGCACATCTACTTCTGTTTTACATATATGAATAGAGAAAGGGAAATAAGTTCCATAAAAACATTGTCCACCCACCTAATGATGTGCTACACCCCCCCCCCCCCCCACGCCCCACACACAAAACAAAATACTCCCTACGCACACACATAATTATATCACTGGTGTTTTATATAATTACCAATATGCTGCATTGGTTGGATAACATTACATGCTACTGAAATGTATACAAGGTTAGCACCAAATTGAGATAATTAGCTTAGGTTGAATGTTTTTTACATTGGCATGGTATTGATCCGTTTAATCTTCATTTAAATAATAATGTCGCATATGGAAGCGTGCACAATTCGCGAATGAGATAAACAGACAGAGGGAGTAAACAATCATATGAGTGAAGCTTTTGTTAGTCACCATTCATCTTCAGCATCACCATAATTATTTACCCGTCCCTTCTTCCTGCAGAACCCCCGGTAATCCCTTATAATTCCTTTGATCATGACGTATTAGATAGGGTTTATAATCTACTGTATCATTACCCTGTGTATTGTCATAATGGAAATAAATTATGTAACCCCACCAGTATTTTGTTCATGCAATAAAACTACAGATACATGGCCTATACATTGGATTGTTAAACTAAAGTGATGTCTTCATCATAATTTTTACTCATAAACAAAATAAAATAGTATGATGACACAAATACCACTGTAGCGTTTATTAATTTTACCGGTTGTACATGTGTACGTGTGTGTGTGCGTGTTCTAAAAATATTCCAGGATGAATGAATGAGGTTTGGCAAAAATGAGTACGTTCATTCAACACTCGTTTTGAAACCATTAATCCCTACTGAACCATAGGGTACTACCATAAACCATTAATCCCTACTGAACCATAGTGTACTACCATAAATATATCCCCCAGTACCAAGCAATGTGGTCAAAATGGCTTCAGAGGCAAGATATAAGAACCTCCCACCTCAATAGTTGATGAAACACTGACCTAGACAGCCTGTGGAAGCCTGCAGCCAACCTAAGAAGTGTTGCCAATTCCTTAGAACAGTGTTTATAAGTCATGGTACCAGCCACTGCCTGATACAATGACCGTATATTACTGACGGCTTGCAGCCATCGCTGGGACTGGAGAGTGATTTATCTACTGACGGTTGGCAGCCGTTGCTGGGATTGTACGGGTTAACTTGTGGTAACATTGAGTGATGCCTGTCTCATGACCCCTTGTTACAGATCCCGACGAGTAATATCACATGATAAAATATACTGTATAATACACGCAAAGCAAGCGTAGGATGTGCAGTCTATCATTTATGTGCTGTACTCTTTCACTGTCCTACTGTTCCTTCTGGGAACAGGGGCCTAGGAAGCCTCCTCCCCTTGTATAATTCTCCTACTAGACGAGACAGAGAAAGGGGCGAGGGAACGCGAAAGTGGTCCCAGACCCTAAGAATTGGAACTTTTTATGTTGTTTCTGTTCCGGGCTCTGTCTCATGTCGGCCACCCCCAGCAATGGGTTATGTGCCTGAGTATATATATATACACACAATACCTCTTGCAAAATTACTACAATAAACAAACATATTTCTCTAATTTGGGAGTTTGTGTGTACAGTCCACCTGCTTCCTCAATATATGCAACTTATTTCGAACAAAACTAAAGAAAAACAATATTACAGCAATAAAGCTAACCTACACTGACCTACGAGGGAGGGATGGGCGGGTGCAGCAACAGTATCACCTATACCAGTATTCACCACTAGAACACCAACATTTCTAAAGGTACTGCCTAATTAATGTAGGGGAATATATACTGACCAAGTGCCTTAACCATTAAGGAGGGATGGGCTGTTTTTCCTGGCCACCTTCTCCCTAGTATTTAGCCCCATTGTTTTTTAGATTTTAAGACGTTCGGCCAATTTGTTTGGCGATTTTAAGACCTTTCGCTCCATTTCTTTGTATATATTTAGACATTTCGTGTCATTCAGGTGTCGATTCTTTCTTGGTGAGCGAAAGCGAGCCTGTAATTCAAGAGGAACTGGCCTTCGCCGGGAATTTTTCTATCTTAAAATGTACAAATTTATCTTGAAGGAGGGTCTTGGGGGTGTTTTTTCAAAGTTTGATGGAGGTCTAGGGAGGAAACTAAAACAAAATTATAACAAGATAAATAAATGAGCAAATAAATACGTTCATCTCCCCTTAAACACGAATTAATGTGTATACTGTATGACATTAATGCTAACCTAAAACCTATAAGAACCAAAAATTCGACAAAGAGGAAACCAAATATATTGTTTTATGTTGAATATGGATAAAGATCCTGGATTACATATTATGATTATTGAGTAAGCTTTCGTCCTAGTGTAGGAGATACACTTGTATATAAATAACGAAGTTCCCAGTGCGGCAAGAGATACTTAAGGGGAGATGGTTCACTTTTTGGTTGATTTGTTCATTTATTCATTAATTTTCTAGTTTCCTCCCTAGACCTCCATCAAACTTTGAAAAAACACATCAATTAGATCCCCCTTGTAGATTAATTTGCACATTTGTCGGTAGACAAATTTCCTGGCCGATGGCCGGTTCTTTCAAAATTACAGACTCACTATCGTTTGCCAGGAAACAAATCGACACCTAAATAACACGAAAGGTCTTAATATTGACAAAGAAATGGGGCATAAATTCTTAAAATCGCCAAACTAATGGACCTAACGTCTTAAAATCTAAAAACAAATGAGGCTAAACATGAGGGAGAAGGGAGTTTAGAAAAAGAACCCATCTCCCCTTAAAACAATATAACCAGAAGAAAGTGCATAGCCTCTATAATAAAACCCCACCAATGCTTCACCTCGGGGATGATAAAGTCAGCTGGGGAAACCCAGGGGACTATTCCAGTAAACTGAGAGAATATCAACTCACCTGGGAAACAGCAAATACCACATTTATGAGCGGTGCTCTAGACATAAAGGAACGGGTTAGTGAATATGAGATATGAAAATAAACCTGCTGCAACACCAACATCCGCAAGAATAGCATCAGTTATCGTAAAGACGTAAAGACGGAAGAGAATAAGAGAGTCCACTTTCCACCATTTTCTACAACCCAGTAGGTAGTCACATGCTCCTGCTTAGCGCTGTTCCCAACCCCTCCCTCGCTGACGTCACCACCACACCTCTTCTGTCACCTTCCCAGTCACCTACACCGTGAGCTAGTCGGCCAAAGTTCAAAAGGACACAACTCCACCCCCCTCCACACTCAGGTGAGAGTGACCTTCTGACACCCAACCCCAAGCCAAGAAAGAAGAGCAAGAATTCCACCAGGAATCGAAAGCTACAACCGTTTGGCAGCTTTTACCAAGCTCCTCGACACTTTATAAGGTCGTGTCAGACCCGGGACTTTAAATTACCAGTTTGGCACTATACAAGGCAAGTTCCACCAACTGAGGAAGTTATAAACCCACCTCATCGTTACAATATATGACTGACAAGGACCGGTACTTTATAAGAATGGCTTGGCACTTGATAAGGCCAACCCAACAGCTGACAGTAGCCCGAGACGAGCTAGCTCAGGCACAGCCCGGTAGCCAGAGCCGAGCCATCCAGCAGCCCAAGTCGCCTGGAACCGAGACGACCGGACCAGAGCCAGTCATGCCCGTTCATTGGGAATAAAACGCAGAGGAAGAAAAAGATGAAGAGAGAAGCAGAATATCCCTTTTCACCCCACCTCTCACCATCTGCGAGAGTCCAGACTCCCTCACCCTATTTGTCTGACACCGGGCAAGGCCATATCGTGTTTCTAATTGAAAAGTTACCCCATTGTTACTTCATTCCCTGTTTCGGGATCTCTTGTAACGAAGGACAATATCACAATCCACGCGGTATTCCCTTGCCCTTTGTCTAAGTTATGCCTTGTATTTTCATAGAAGACCCTGCCCATGATGATTGAGATGTAACTACAGTATATCATAGTTAACATTACGTCCACAACACCCCTCATTCAACACTCCCCCCTCCCCCTCAAATACCCCAGTCTTTCCCCCGCAAGTTCTAATATGTTTATTGTATTCTTATGGTAATGTCTATTTGTATTGCTGTCCTAGTTGTATCGTATATCATTTTCTCTACTGATTGTGTCTTGTAAATATGTCCATATAAGCCCTGCTTAATTGTTCAAGACTTAGTACCTCCAGTAGGACTAAGAACCTCCTTCTGGTATAATAGCAAGTTCTCCAAAGACTTACAAAGACAGCTTGAGTTCATCATTATATACCAGGTAAATCTAACATATCATAAAACCAACACTTAAGACTTGTGAATGGTGAGAGTTACGCTTACAATTGGCACAATCCTATCAACAACAGGCATCTTCACTGTGTTTACATCTGGTGAGCTGCAAGCCACATATTCAACTTATGATTACAACTGGCCCTCTACAATACTTCACAACTTCAGGCAGCTCGGACCAATTCTTTGCACCACTATTAACGCAAACAAATTGTCACCTATCAGGTTACCTACAGCTATGTTATCTGTGGCTTACACACTTCACTGCTATGTGGGTTCCACTGATACCAGATGAGACAACTGATGATTAGGGTGCTGCAGGTGCAGCAACAATCATGGTAGTCTTATTAGGGAGAGCCAAAACAAGAAGGGGTAAGAACCACCACCTCACCCGATAACTTAGCAGTTAGTTTAGCAGGTAGCACGTCATCCTCAATGGACTCTATTAGGAACCCTGAACTCTGTCTGAAGTAGCAGATACAGAAGAACTGATTGAGGCAGACTGAGGGGAACAATGATCTCTGACAGGAGAGAGATCTACAGTAACAGGTAGAGAGACACAGCAAAGCATTGAGGGTTGCAAACTGGCTACATGAATGACCAGGAGGAAGAGTGTCAGTAAGGAAGGTCAGGTCAGGCAGGAGCAGGAGCCCCACAACGAGTCTTAAGAGGCAACGTCTCGAAAAAATGAAGCAGGTTTTGACTTGGAGGAAATAGTTACAAAGGTAATAACAGGACAGACATAATCATATCAGAATTATACACGACACAAAGTCACTGAGGTCTAGAGTTTATTGATATAATTTAACTATCATCTTTATATCTAACTAGCAGGGGTACCCGGCGTTGCCCGGGTAATCACCATAAACACCATCACTACTACCACCACTACTACTACCATAATCACCATCATCAATCACTACTACTACTACCATAATCACCGGCCTTGACCTCCCTGTGCCTCATTAAACGGCGACCTCGACTTCGGCCGCTAAATGACCTCCGATTTTGGATCTGACCTCATCCGTACCCCCATATTGGGAGGCTGCGAACAACTTTCGTTCCATACACCTTTTCGATCGGAGGCCTCTTTCTGCCCCAAACGGCCCTTTTTCCGATTTCGCGCCCATTTTCTCCGTCCCTTTCACCCTGGGGAATTCTATTTTTTCACTAAAACCTGCCTAGGGACCCCCTTACTATGCATACCAAGTATGAACGCTCTAGCTTAAAAACTGCGGCCACCTATAAAGAACAGACAGACAGACACACAGACAACCGAAAATATAATATAGATTATATATATTATATTATATTATATGTAAGCATTACAATGTAATGCTTATACAAAATCGCAAACTAGCACAAATGTATGTGTGATAATACATTACTGCAAGGCTTTGACATCGGTTGTTTTATTCTGTGCCCTTTGGTTTTGTTCTAGCACACATGCGTTTTTACTGTCTATATAATTGATAGTGGTGACATTTACGATTAAGTTCAGTGACAGTGAGTGTTTCTGTTGTGGTAGTGATGGTGGGTACTGTCCAAGCAGAACGATAGGTACGAACAGACTATTGAAGGTTCATTATTGTGTTATGCCTGATCAGAGACAAGCCTTGTCATTTGTCCTGTCACAGTCAAGCTTAAGGTATTGGCGAAAAAGGTTATGGTTCGTGTGTGTGTGTCTGTGAAAGAGAGAGAGAGAGAACTATTATTCAGTATTTGATTGTTTATATATTTTCGAGTAATATATTATTAGTGTGCCCCTTCACTAAAAAAAAAAAAAGGCAAGCCCAAATATCTTTCAAATTTAAAACAAGCCCTACCCCCAGATTCCCCTTCAAGCTATACATACATACTGTACATTCATACATATAATGGTTTAACGTCATTTTCCATAACATAGTCTGATAATTATATTGTAACGGCTCAGACGTGGTTGCCTTTCCGTAGTTGGATTATATTACAACAAAGTCCCGTCACAACACCGCCCTATCATATCATCACTTTGGCTGATGTGGGCATAGTGCTAACCGTGCTGCAGCAAGACTCAACTAAGTCCAACTGCAACACCTGTATCTGCAAACCACACCAGCTGGTCCTGATGTGGCGGCGTCTACGCCGTGGGACCACCTCCCGGAGCTGCCAACCGCGGATGGCTGCCGACCCTCCGCGGCCGGAGACAAGATCAATCGACCAGTGGAGGACAACCGGATGCCGGCCGCGGGGAGCAGTTTCGGGAGCCAAACCGTCACAATTATCCCCTGCCCCCCCCCTGGGGGCACGGGTCCTTGGAGTGGCTTCGGTCGCGCCGGGAATTTCCACACCTCTCACACCACACACACACATCACACAGTTTTTCCTACACCGAGAAATGACTCTCCGGCTGTCATTTCTCGAAGACTTCTTCTAGCCGGAGACATTGAGAGCAACCCAGGACCCACGTACACATACATATGTCCAACTTGCTCAAAACCCATCACTTCGAGTCGCCACACTAAGGGTTCAGTTCTCTGCAATTCATGCAGGAACTGGACCCACTTCACCTGTACAACACTTGCCTCCAAGAAACACTACACGAACACCTGGACCTGTTCCTCATGCCCCTCCCTCTCCCAGTCAAATCCCTCGCCTAAAACCCGTCCACCTCTCCTCCCCAACCCACCTAGCCTTCCCATATCATCCACTCCCCCCCCTAAAACCCGTCCACCTCTCCTCCCTAACCCACCTAACTTTCCCATACCATCCACATCCTCAACTCAACACACCACACCCCATCCTAATCCATTCCAACCCCCATCTCCTGCTCCCCAATCCCCACCCCCACCTCACCCATCCCAACCTCCAGCCCCTCCCTCACCCCCACCCCATCCTCGTGCAGCAGCACCCAACATACATCGTGCACATAACATTAACATTCTCCAATTGAACATAGATGGCATTAACACAAAGAAACACAAACTCTCACACTTCATCAAACAACACAACATACACATTGCCATCTTACAAGAAACAAAACTCCGCACATCACAAAAAACACCCACATTTCATAATTTCACCACCATCAGACAAGACCGGGCTGTCGGCGGGGGCAGTGGACTCATCACCCTGGTACACAATGAAATATCATACATAGTAACCAGTGTACAAACCAAATCCCTCCTCCCCCCAAATGATAACACAACAGAAATACAATCAATTAAAATACGCACTGGCAACAAATCCAACATAACCATCATAAACACATACATCCCTCCCCAAACATCCCCTACAGTACCAAATGAATACAGACCACACTTACAACACATCACAAACACCCCACACATCATCCTGGGTGGTGACTTCAACGCCAAGACGTCGGCCTGGTTTGTCGACAACCCCGACACAGACAGAGGGCTGGTACTACAAAACCAAACAGATAACCTCATCATCCTTAACGACATCCATCAACATACCCATATTCCTCACCAAGCCCTCTATAACCCATCATCTCCAGACATCACCTTTTGCTCCCCAGAACTCGCCCCCACAACATCCTGGAGGGTGGTCAGAACCTTAGGCTCTGACCACCTCCCGATCATTATCACCACCAAAACCAGACTCACCCCAGCTAGCCACAAACACACATACACCAATTATAAAAGAGCTAACTGGGAAGCATTTACAAATGAGACAGAACAACACTTCACAACTCTAAACAGTACACCCATCACTAACATCAACAATGCTGTACACATACTCAATAAAACTATCCAAAACGCTGACAAGAAACACATTCCAAGAGGTAACAGAAAAAGACACAACCCCAACTTCACACCAGAAATTCAAAACCTCATCAGACAACGCGACACACTGAAACACTCCCCAGCACCCCACACACAAGACATCACACAACAAATTCAAGCACTCAACACCCAAACTAACAACAAAATACAAGAACAACAAAAACTAAATTGGAATAACTTCCTACAAACACTTGATCACAAAACAAACCCCAAAAAACTCTACAAAACACTAAACAGCATCACACTTTCCAACAGCAACACAACACAATCACATGCTGCAATCACAACAACAGACTCTACTCCTTCATGTAAACAACAAGCAAACACTCTCATCAATCACTTCTCACATGTCAGCCACCTAAAACCTCACAAAGACGACCGACGTGTCATCCGACGTAAGAGACAATTCCCCACAGACCCTGACTATACACCCTTCACCAATCACCAGACAAAGCATATCATCAACAATCTCAAGCACTCACCCGCCTGTGGCCTAGACAACATAAGCAACATACACCTCAGACACCTGGGACCACAAGGCATACAAACACTCACTAACATATCAAACTACAGCTATTCACACAACACAATACCAGACATTTGGAAGCATGGTATCATCATCACATTCCCCAAACCCAACAAAGACCCCACGCTACCCTCCTCGCACCGCCCCATCACACTCCTTTGCTCCCCCTCCAAAGTCATGGAATGCCTAGTATTACAACTAATTACACCCGACCTACCCCTAGCTCCAACACAACATGGCTTTAGGCCACTGCACTCCACAAACACTCTTCTCACAGACCTTACACAAAGAGCTTTTGACGGCATCAACTCAGCTAGACCACCACACAGATCACTATTAGCCACACTCGACATTAGTAAAGCCTTCGATGCCATCCCCCGCCACAACCTAACAAACAAAATCTACAACACAAACATGCACAACAACACAAAAAGGTGGCTGGCCAACTTCCTAGCAGGCAGATGTGCACACGTATCTTTTGCCGGTCAGTCATCTAAAATCTGAAACTTTCCAAACGGAGTCCCACAGGGATCCGTCCTATCGCCCGCACTCTTCAATCTGTACATGCACGATATAACTACACCCAATACTCCCCAAATAAACTTAGCCTCCTATGCAGATGACATAACACTCACATGCACACACCATGACCCAAAAAGAGCAACAGATCTCCTTCAACCCTATCTCAACACACTACATGGCTGGTGCACTACAAACAGACTGAATCTAGCCCCAGCCAAATCCACCGCAACCCTGCTCACAAGCTGGACAGGTGAACACGAATACATCCCTCAACTCACCATAAACAACACACCCCTAACACATACACACACACCCAAAATCCTAGGAGTAACATATGATACTCATATGACATTCAAACAGCACACCACAAACATTAAAAAGAAACTGACACCCAGACTTAACGCCCTCAGGTCACTTGCTCACACAAAATTTGGACACAACAAAGAAACTACCACCACAGTATATAAACAATACATAAGATCAGTAATGGAATACGCAAGCCCAGCCTGGGCTTCTAACCTAGCTGAAACACATCATAAGACCTTACAGACTATCCAAAACAAAGCCCTGAAGATCATTACAGGCTGCACAGCTACTGCACCCACAGATCATCTACATCAAGAAACCAAAATCCTCAAAGTCAAAGACCATCTGGACATGAGAGGCACTCAATTCCTGGCAGCAGCCTCCACGAACCAAGACCATTGGTTCGACATTGGACGACATTGTGGAAGCCTTCGAAGATACCACAAAGGATGCAAATGAAAATACCCTTTTTGTCATCCATGCTGGTTCAAATGACGTCATGCGCACCAGATCCGAAGAGTTGATGGAGAAATATCGCAAGATGATCCAGCACTACAAAAACAAGTCAAGGAATATCATCATCTCAGGCATTCTCCCCAAGATCGACGCACCTGACAAATTCTACGACAAGGCTTTCAGCACAAATAGCCGACTAAAACATTTGTGTCTGAGGGAAGAAGTTGAATTCATCAACCTCTGGGACAACTTCTACAACCAGCCTACTCTGTTCCGCAAGGATGGCACTCATCTAAACCCTGTGGGTTCAGCACGCATGGGTCGTCTCCTACACGAAGCAGTCCGCAGCCATGGATCAAAAAACGCCATCCGAGAAGAAGCAGCAGTGACTTAAATCATCCAACGCCAAGAAAAAAACAGAGGCAACCGAGGACCACCAGCGATAAGGACCGAAGACAGCGAGGACCGAGGACAGCCATGAACATAAATGTAGATCCGACAAGAACCAAAATATTATTAAAGAGCGTTCCGTGAGTTCTAAAATAACAAATTTAAAGGTTTTCTATGCAAACGCTCGTAGCATACGCAATAAATTTTCAGATTTAGAGGAGCTAGTGTTTACAGAAAATTATGATGTGATTGGCATAACAGAATCTTGGCTCAATACAGAAGATAGAGACTTTTTAGCAGAGTATTCACTTCCCGGTTATGTAATGTTTGAGAAAAGCCGAATAAATCGAATGGAGGTGGCGTTTTACTTTATATCAAAGAAAGTCTTAACCCTACCCTCTTGTCAAAACCTCAAATTGTGAACGTCGACGCATCTTTTGTGCTAATAAAGAATAATAAAGGTACCAAAATAATACTTGCATTAATATACAGACCTCCAGCTCAATCAGTGCAAACTGACCGAGAAATTTACGAACAAATTGCAGATGTAAGTAACTCACAAGATACCGTAATTTTTGGTGACTTTAATTTACCTGTGACCAAGTGGGGCGATACTCTTACTTCACACTCCGGACATGACTTGTATACGAACTTGCAAGAGAGTTCGCTTTATCAATTTGTTGGAACGCCGACCCGTGGTAATAACGTTCTTGACATTGTACTTGCAACAAAAGAAGAATTAATAGAGAATTTGAATGTTGGTGATGAATTCAGTAACAGCGACCATCGTACGATAACTTTCACTTTAAAGTTTACTAGTAACGAACCAAATAGTAGAATCGAAAAAGTCCCTAATTTCAAGAAAGCAAACTTCCATAAACTTAAAGCTATGTTTAAAGAAACTGACTGGAGCTTTTTAATTCACAATAACGACATAAATACATCTTGGAAGTTATTCGAAGCCACTTACCTAAAAGCAGTGCAAGACTGCATACCATCGAAAACTCGGCGTCCAGGCCATAATAATAAGCCCAAATGGTGGAATAAAGATATTTCAAACTGCCTGCTTGCTAAAAAATTTGCTAATGATAGATTAAAATCCTCACAAAATGACGAAGAACGGCTGAAATTTGTAGAGCTACGACGCAAAGCCAAAAAGTTAATTAAGCAAAGTAAAAAGACCTTAGAGTTACATATTGCGAATCAAAGTAAAACAAACCCGAAAGAATTCTATAGTTATATCAGAAAGAAAAAAGTCGTTACTTCAACTGTTGGACCGTTAGTCGATGAAAATGGAGAATACACCAAAGACGAAGAACAAATGAGTAATGCCCTCAATACCTTCTTTGCATCAGTTTTTACAACAGAAGACCTCAGTGATATCCCTACACCATCGCCGATTCAGATTGATAATTCAGATGTTCTAAGCAATATCACCGTTACAGAGAGAGAAGTATTGAATTGTTTAGATAAACTCAAGGTAAATAAAACGCCTGGACCTGATACAATCTCGCCTAGAGTTCTAAAGGAAGCTAAGGATGAGCTCTCTAAACCACTGACATTACTATTCAATTAATCCTTGCAGTCTGGAACTATGCCCGATCAGTGGAAGCTAGCCAACGTAACACCGATATTCAAAAAAGGCAGCAAATCCCTACCCAGTAACTATCGTCCAATTAGCTTAACCTCAGTTGTATGTAAAATGCTAGAAACGGTCATACGAGACAGACTCGTAAATCACTTAGAGGAAAATAACATACTTAAAGATACTCAACACGGCTTTCGTAAAAAACGTTCCTGTTTAACAAACCTCTTAGACTTCTTCCACGATATCCTCAACCTCTACGATGAGAGTAAAGCTGTAGATATTATATACCTTGATTTTCAAAAGGCCTTTGACAAAGTTCCCCACAAACGTTTACTGCTAAAACTAAAAGCGCATGGAATACAAGACGGTGTGTTGAAATGGATAGAAAATTGGCTCAGCGACAGAAAGCAAAGAGTAGTCATAAACGGTAAGGCATCAAAATGGACCAATGTAAGTAGTGGGGTACCCCAGGGATCGGTACTAGGACCAATTCTCTTTCTAATTTACATCAACGACATAGATGAGGGTCTCACCTGTACAATCTCAAAATTTGCTGACGATACAAAAATTGCAAATAGCGTACTCTCAAAAGAACAAGTTGACGATATGCAACACAATCTAGATAAATTGTCATGTTGGGCCCAAATTTGGCAAATGAGTTTCAATGCGGATAAATGTAAAGTACTACATATCGGATACCTAAATGAGAAAGCAAACTATTCGATGAATGGCACTCAGCTTAAGAATGTAAACAGAGAAACCGATCTGGGAGTAACAATATCGAGTAACCTAAAACCGAGTCAACAATGTTCAGAAGTTGTTAAGAAGGCAAACAAAATAATTGGCTTTATAGGCAGGTCATTTGAGCATAAATCCAAAGAAGTTATCCTAACCCTTTACAATTCATTAGTCCGCCCTCTTCTGGAATACTGCGTTCAATCCTGGTGCCCTTATTACCAAAAAGATATAAACAAGCTAGAACGAGTTCAACGTAGAGTTACCAAAATGATACCTAGCCTAAAGAACAAACCATACGAAGAGCGTCTTAGAGAATTAAATCTATTTCCTTTAACCCAGCGCAGATTAAGAGGTGACTTAATTCAAGTGTTCAAAATCATCAAAGGCATCGACAATATGAACTGTAGTAAGTACTTCACTATCGACCAATCTAATTACACGCGGGGAAACGGTTGCAAAATTATTGGTAGATCTTTTAACTCACAGGAATCTAAGAATTTCTTCTTCAATCGAGTTGTCAACTTGTGGAATGGGCTTCCCCGAAACGTTATAGACTGCATCACCGTTGATTCATTTAAACTCCGCCTAGACAAATATCTCGCATCAAACCCGCGACTGACTGCGTTTGTAAATGAATAACTTTATTTTATCCCCCCTCAGTTACTAACCCATCTGTCCCCTACTAACTTCCTAATCCTGCCACGGACATTAGTTCCAGGGCAGTAATTCCCTTTCCAATGTTCCCTTACCCACTCTAAACCACTGTTTGGACACTTGATCCTCAGTGTTTTGGAGGACAAGCAACCTAGAAGGGTCACTAGATCTGTTGTTGCTTGATTTCCTTTGTACTCCTTTGTACCACTCACTAAACTACATGGCAACACACCCACAGACACCAAGAAATATCAAAACAACACCCAGCACACGGTATCACACACAGTTATTGTCCTCTCTCCCTCCCTGCCCACCCCGAACCAACTTCCAGAAGCACATCCATACTCATATCTCTCGCCAATCCATCCACTCACTCACAGACAACACGCAGCTGCATGCACGACCTCCCGAAATCCATCCTTCCGAATCCTCCCTCCCTCGCGAGGACAGAGTCCACCTGGCCAGGCTGAGATGCGGACACCATCCAGCTCTCCTGAGCTATCAGAAGAGACTGGATGACTCCGTTGTCGACGCCTGCCCGGGATGTAACACAGCACCCCATACCATTAAACACATCATAGAAGACTGCATTTCACACAACCCCTTACGCCAACAACACAACCTACACTCAATGAGAGCTCTGTGGGAAAGCCCGATCGTGGCCATGGCCTTCCTCAGGGACTCGGGGCTGTTCGGCCAGGCAGCTTAGGGAACAACAACAACAACAACAACCACACCAGCTAAAACAATCTTTACAGTTACGCTCTAAACATTCTGGAAGTAGGTCGAAATCTTATGATAATACCTCACAGACGTATGTTTCACCCGATTAATTTCGTTCACACTACATTATTTACAGCTCACCAGTGTAAAGATTGTTTTTGGTCGAGTGTACATTAGGCAACTTGGACTTAAAGGGGTGGAAATTGCGAATTCTCACTCATGTTTAGTCCCATTACCTTCAAGATATTACAACATTCATTCCATTAATTTGGCGGTTGTAAGACATTTCGACCCACTTCTTTGTCAATAAAAAGACCTTTTTTGCCATTTTGGTGTCAATATTTTCCTGGCGAGCGATAGCGTGGCTGCAATTCTAGGAGGAATCGGCGTTTGGCCGGAACATTTTTCTACTGAAAAATTTACACATTTATCTTGAAGGGAGGTCTAGGGGCTGTTTATTCTAAGCTTGATGGAGATCTTGTGATGAAACTATAAAATAAATAAATAAATAAATATGTAGACCAAAAAAAAAACACTACCCCCTTAAAACATGAAAATCTTGCCACAACACTGCCCCACCATGTAAACACTGTTCCCTGTGACACCTGTCTGCGCCCCACCAGCCTCGGCAGTGCCATGCCAAGACAGTGCCAATAGTAAGGCTTTATTGTATCGTAATGGCTGTTGGTCCAACAGTCTACCGCCATCCCCACTATTAGTCGCCTTGTACGACACGCTATACTTGCAAATAGTTTGGTAATGAAGTTTCAATAAACACGATCTATGGCCCTCTGTTTATTCACCCTTATTCCCTTCTGTACCTAAAACGTCTTTTAAGTATTTTCTAGCTACATATAGACGATTTTATGAAGCTTCGGGATCATATATTGTAGCTAAAACGATTAATAGAGTTAGTATGTAGCGGATAAAACATACCATCTGAGGTAGAGGACTTTATTGACAAGGCTAGTTTCTTCTAAACTGTAAATATAATGACACACGAATGAAGCAAAACATGTTTTAATTACCAAACTAGTAGGGCAAAACATCTTTAAATCCCACCCTCAATTCAGAAGGTTAACACACACAAATCCACTATAACACACAGCCATCTGGAGCACCAGCAGAAAACCAGTGTGACAATAATTAATCAATTAGTATCGGACGGAGAAGGGCAGCATGGTAGGGAGGTAGCTTGGGGAGAATTCTAGTGAGACTGTCTTAGATAACTGGCTGGGTGTCGGCTCACTCAGTCACCCAGTATGTCAAAAAGGAAGTTCTGTTTTCACGTGGCTAATTACCAGAATTGTGGGCCAAAGAGACCCTTCCAAGTCACACATATCAAAATAATATACTATAATTTCATCAACAACGCTCTGATAATTATACTAGGTGTGTGTGTGTATATTTTGTATGTATAGGTGTCAATTTTTTTCTGGCGAGCGATAGAGAGCCTGCAATTTAACCTTTAAACAGCGAAGCTATGGTATTTGAAAGTACCCACCAGGCGAACCTATTGAGGCTCATTTCCGACGAAAATCGTCATTAACCGATAACTATCGTTATTACTTATTCATATGCACTTATTTTGCGTTTAACATGAATATATTAACATGCAACAGCAATAAAACAAGTGGGAATAGTATTTGGGGGGTGACAAACACGAAGTATTGCCGACCGGTTCATTCATGAGAGGAGAACTGGCGCGGCGCACACCCTATCGATCCACAATGACGTCTTGCAAGTGAAGTCTCTCTCTTGCTACGATCTCTATATGCCCCTACTTCGACCTTGAAACCGGGTGGGGGATATTAGCACGGAAAATAAACCGATAAACAAGGGCATAAGAGGAAAGATAGGTGATAATTAAAGGGGGGGGGAGGGGGGTGGAAGAGGGGAACAGGGGAGCTTGGACACATGTGGAGGATTGATAGGAGGTATGGAGGGGAATTATCTCACTTAATCATATATTCCTTTGTTTTGAGTGCCACTGGAGTATTTTAAAAGGCTTTATTTAGGCCTTGGATCTTAAGAGTCCCGTCACCTTCGCCCAGTAAAACTCTTAAGAGTCCCCGTGCAGTTCCTGGGTTCAGAGGAACCGGCCTTTGGCCGGGCCATTTTTCAAACTACCGAAAAATTTACAAAATTATCTTGAAGGGGGTCTAGGGTGTGTGTGTGTGTGTGCAATTCTTCTTCTTTTTTAAGCTTGCTGGAGGTCTAGCTAGGAAACTAAACAAATAAATGAATTAATAAATATATAGACCAAAAATACAGCCCCTCCCCCCTTAGGTCTACGGCCCAGTGAGTCGAGAGTGATAGATGAGACAGCAGCAGGTGGGGAGGTGCCTTACATAATGGCCATACATCTCAATAACCACGATCTATGTCACCCTGTTTATTATTCACCCTTATTACCTTCTGTACCAGCGACGCCGTTTAAGTTTATTCTAGCTACATTTAGACGATTTTGCGAAGATGGGGAATTATATATGGTAGCTAAAAATAATTAACCCCTTTTGTACCGGTGCCGTCCTTTCACCTTTATTGTGATAGACGATTATATTCAGCTTACAAAAAAAAAAAATCCAACAATAAACAGGCTTCAAAATATTTCACTTAACCCTTCTTATTACCACAGATCCTTCTTAAACTTCACGCAATCGTCTAAATCTAGATAAAACAAAATTAACAAGACGTCGCCGGTACAGAAGGGGTTAATTAAGTCAGTCTGTAGACATCCTTCCTAAGCTGAAATATCTTTTATTAGTTGCCGGAATATAATATAAAGGATGTCACCGGTACAGAAAGGGTTAATACGTACAGTCCCTTATCAAAATTCCTAGACCCCCTATGTTTTGCTTTATGCAAATATAACTACCTGGATTGATATATGAATGAAACTTGCCTTTTAATAAATACCATGTGGTAAGGGGGAATGGTTCGCTTTTCTGGCCCCATTTCTCATGTTTAGCCCCATCAGTTTTCAGATTATGTTGGCTATTTTAAGACCTTTCATCTGATTTCCTTATCACTATATATAGACCTTTTGTGCCATTTAGGTGTCGATTTGTTCCTGGCCAGCGATACCGAGCCTGTAATTTTAAGAGTAGCCGGCCTACCGAAAAATGTACAAATCTGTATTGAAGGGGGGTCTAGGGGGTGTCATTTTAAGTTTGATGGGGTTCTAGCGAGGTAAACAAAATAATGGAATAAATACCGGTAAATAAATAAATATGCCAAACCATAGCCACTGCCCTCTCCAGCCCACGATGCTAACAAACACCTGGTATGTTTCACCTATCGCATATTTTTCCTTGTGTTTGGTTGTAGATAATTATATTAATTCCTATACTCTCCCTGATAGTACAACTCACAACATTACCAGATGTGTTGTAGCAAATTACTATGTATCGTTTATAAGTTGATGCATAGAATATTAACCCTTTCTGCACCGTTGACGTCTTTTCATTTTATTTTTGCTATATTTTATTTTTGCTATATTTTATTTTTGCTATATTTAATTGTTGCTATATTTAATTTTTGCTATATTTAATTTTTGCTATATTTTATTTTTGCTATATTTTATTTTTGCTATATTTTATTTTTGCTATATTTTATTTTTGCTATATTTTATTTTTGCTATATTTTTACGATTGTGTGCAGTTTGAGAAGGAGCTATAATAGTACAAAGGGTGAATGTATATAGTGTTAAGCCTGTTAATTACTATAGACCCCTTTTAAGCTGAATAAAATCGTCTAATAGTAGCCAGAAATAAGCTAAAAGGATGACACCGGTACAGAAGTGGTTAAATTCATAGATTCGTTTCCAGAGATATACTTCCATAATTAAAACTAGGCGAGGTCCATACATTTGTCTGAGTGACTGTACATTCATAGCCTGACCATAATCTTTGGTAATGTTAAGGGGAGATGGTACACTTTTTGGTCGTTATTTTGATGTATTTATTATGTTTCTAGTGTTCTCCTTAGACCTCCATCAAACTGGAAACAAACAAACAGGATCCCCTTTCAAGATATATTTATACATTATTCGGTAGAAAAATGTCCCGGCCGAAGCCAGATTACTCTAAAAATTACAGGTTCGCTATCGCTTGCCAGGATTTTTTTTTTACATTTAATTGTTACGAAAGGTACAAAGGGAGTACAAAGGAAATCAAGCAACAACAGATCTAGTGACCCTTCTAGGCTGCTTGTCCTCCAAAACACTGAGGATCAAGTGTCCAAACAGTGGTTTAGAGTGGGTAAGGGAACATTGGAAAGGGAACTATTGCCCTGGAACTAATGTCCGTGGCAGGATTAGGAAGTTAGTATGGGACAGATGGGTTAGTAACTGAGGGGGGATAAAATAAAGTTATTCATTTACAAACGCAGTCAGTCGCGGGTTTGATGCGAGATATTTGTCTAAGCGGAGTTTAAATGAATCAACGGTGCTGCAGTCTATAACGTCTCGGGGAAGCCCATTCCACAAGTTGACAACTCGATTGAAGAAGAAATTCTTAGATTCGTGTGAGTTAAAAGATTTACCAATAATTTTGCAACCGTTTCCCCGCGTGTAATTAGATTGGTCGATAGTGAAGTACTTACTACAGTTCATATTGTCGATGCCTTTGATGATTTTGAACACTTGAATTAAGTCACCTCTTAATCTGCGCTGGGTTAAAGGAAATATATTTAATTCTCTAAGACGCTCTTCGTATGGTTTGTTCTTTAGGCTAGGTATCATTTTGGTAACTCTACGTTGAACTCGTTCTAGCTTGTTTATATCTTGTTGGTAATAAGGGCACCAGGATTGAACACAGTATTCCAGAAGAGGGCGGACTAAGGAATTGTAAAGGGTTAGGATAACTTCTTTGGATTTATGCTCAAATGACCTGCCTATAAAGCCAATTATTTTGTTTGCCTTCTTAACAACTTCTGAACATTGTTGACTCGGTTTTAGGTTACTCGATATTGTTACTCCCAGATCGGTTTCTCTGTTTACATTCTTAAGCTGAGTGCCATTCATCGAATAGTTTGCTTTCTCATTTAGGTATCCGATATGTAGTACTTTACATTTAACCGCATTGAAACTCATTTGCCAAATTTGGGCCCAACATGACAATTATCTAGATTGTGTTGCATATCGTCAACTTGTTCTTTTGAGAGTACGCTATTTGCAATTTTTGTATCGTCAGCAAATTTTGAGATTGTACAGGTGAGACCCTCATCTATGTCATTGATATAAATTAGAAAGAGAATTGGTCCTAGTACCGATCCCTGGGGTACCCCGCTACTTACATTGGTCCATTTAGATGCCTTACCGTTTATGACTACTCTTTGCTTTCTGTCGCTGAGCCAATTTTCTATCCATTTCAACACACCGTCTTGTATTCCATGCGCTTTTAGTTTTAGCAGTAAACGTTTGTGGGGAACTTTGTCAAAGGCCTTTTGAAAATCAAGGTATATAATATCTACAGCTTTACTCTCATCGTAGAGGTTGAGGATATCGTGGAAGAAGTCTAAGAGGTTTGTTAAACAGGAACGTTTTTTACGAAAGCCGTGTTGAGTATCTTTAAGTAAGTTATTTGCCTCTAAATGATTTATGAGTCTGTCTCTTATGACCGTTTCTAGCATTTTACATACAATTGAGGTTAAGCTAATTGGACGATAGTTACTGGGTAGGGATTTGCTGCCTTTTTTGAATATCGGTGTTACGTTGGCTAGCTTCCACTGATCAGGCATAGTCCCAGACTGCAAGGATTCATTGAATAGCAATGTCAGTGGGTTAGAGAGCTCATCCTTAGCTTCCTTTAGAACTCTAGGCGAGATTGTATCAGGTCCAGGCGTTTTATTTACCTTGAGTTTATCTAAACAATTCAATACTTCTCTCTCTGTAACGGTGATATTGCTTAGAACATCTGAATTATCAATCTGAATCGGCGATGGTGTAGGGATATCACTGAGGTCTTCGGTTGTAAAAACTGATGCAAAGAAGGTATTGAGGGCATTACACACTTGTACTTCGTCTTTGGTGTATTCTCCATTTTCATCGACTAACGGTCCAACAGTTGAAGTAACTACTTTTTTCTTTCTGATATAAGTATAGAATTCTTTCGGGTTTGTTTTACTTTGATTCGCAACATATAACTCCAGGGTCTTTTTACTTTGCTTAATTAACTTTTTGGCTTTGCGTCGTAGCTCTACAAATTTCACCCGTTCTTTGTCATTTTGTGAGGATTTTAATCTATCATTAGCAAATTTTTTAGCAAGCAGACAGTCTGAAATATCTTTATTCCACCATTTGGGCTTATCATTATGGCCTGGACACCGTATTTTCGATGGTATGCAGTCTTGCACTGCCTTAAGGTAAGTGGTTGTGAAACACTCCCAAGATGTATTAATGTCGTTATTGTTAGTCAGAAAGCTCCAGTCAGTTTCTTTAAGCTTTGATTTAAGTTTATGAAAATTTGCTTTCTTGAAATTAGGGACTTTCTCAATGCTGCTATTTGATTTGTTACTAGTAAACTTTAAAGTGAAAGTTATTGTATGATGGTCGCTGTTACTGAATTCATCACCAACATTCAAATTCTCTATTAATTCTTCTTTTGTTGCGAGTACAAGGTCAAGCACATTATTACCACGGGTCGGAGATTGTACAAATTGAAAAAGTGAACTCTCTTGCAAGTTAGCATAGAGGTCGTGTCCAGAGTGTGAAGTAAGAATATCGCCCCATTTAGTCACGGGTAAGTTGAAATCGCCAAGAATTACGGTATCTTGTATGTTAGTTATTTCTGCAATTTGTTCATAAATTTCACTGTCAGTTTGCACTGATTGAGCTGGGGGTCTGTATAATAAAGCTAGTGTCATATTAGTTCCTCGTTTATTATTTAATAGTACGTAAGATAATGTCTATATTCGCAATTTGAGGTTTTGACATTAACCCCTCCACCCCGGAAGGGCTCTTGAACGCACATAACAAACTCGGCCCGCGCAGCCCGGAAGGGCTCTTGAACGCCCATTGCTTGCGTGCGTGCTTTCGAATGCCGCGCGTACATTTTTGGTATCGTGGGACGGTAGGTGGCGCCACCAGGCGTAAACGACGCCACAGCAACAGTATCTACCCCGACGCCATCATGGACAGTACGCCAAATAGTGATTCCGCTGTGTCCGATATCGTGCTTCCTACGACGCCCTTGCTAGTTCGTCGCGCCTTACCCCGACGCCATCGCCTAAATGTGTTATCTCCCGGAGGTATTGAGACGACATTGAGACTATATGAGCGTGCTGATGCCAAGTATATTGTTGATGATATAGTCAGTGACGACTCCACTAATTATAAGTCGAGTGATTATGGCCATGAGAGTGACAAAGAAGAGCAATTCCTGGGATTTGCGAGAGAACATGACAGTGATGAGAGTGATGAAGGTGATGTACCAGTTGTTGAGGAAGCTGGTTTACCTAAAGACAGTGAACTTGAGAGAGTGAGTGAGTGGGAGAGTTCAAGGTCACTCACCAAATTTCGCATAAGTGACACGACGCCAAGCCCTTCCCCAGGTAAATCGCCTTTCAAGCTACACTTATATAAGCAGAAAATACTTAAGAAGGCGGCCGCGGCAGCTAGGGAACAAGCAAAAATACTTGGTGAGGATGAGGCTGTGAGTGAGGGTGAGCGTGGTGACCCTTCTCGCCCGCCATTGTCTCCCTTATCTACCCACGCCACCCAAGATGACCCGGATGCCCCGCATTCTTCCCCACCACCCCCACCACTGCCAAGGGTTGAGGACCCCCACTTTCAGCCTATTAGCCTCCTAGGTCCCCCGACAGGAGACATACTGCTGCCGAAAAGGGGAAAGGCAGGAAATATACCAAAAAAATTAAGAAAAGTAAGAGAGTTTTGTTCGCGGCTCCCGCGGCGTCCACCCCTGCCGGCCCCAGCCATACGCCCCCGCAACTTTCCCCACGGTCCTCCCCACCTCTCCCTCCTTCAACATGTCTTCCTGAAGAAGTCTTTGAGCTCGCATCACCAATACCTGGGCCTAGTGACAGTGAAGCATTGCTTTCTGTCACTCGTCACAGGCCAAGGAGCCAAGGACCTCGGGGGGACACAGGCTCACCTGCCACTCCTTCCCCACCTCGCCCACCCGCACGCCGCCCACGCATCACTCGTTCCCCGCCAGATTATGTGGGGGCCACTGATGATGAAGGGCACCTCTCTGAAGACTCTGGCCATGATTACATAGGTCCACCGTCAGGGCAAGATGACCACTCTGACGATGACTATATTGACATCGACAGCCCTTGACCCATCCGCTTGGCCCGGCGTCGTGCTGCCCAACGCCCTGACCGACGCCCTCGCCGCCCTAGGGCGCGGGCCTCCCGAGTTGGTCGTGGGCGTGCTGGGCCACCAGCTGGAGCTCCTCGTCAGCGTAGACAAGACCCATTCTACGTTTTTCAGTGGCAAGACGTAGTTGATGGGGATGGATACAACCCTGATGTGCCAGCTTTTGATGAGGTACTGGAGGGTTCAGGCATTACCCCCAATTTTCCTGCAGGCCCCAATGCTCCACCACACGAACTATTTGAGGCCTTCTTTGATGAGGAGGTGGTAGGCTATGTTGTCAAAGAGCCAAATAAGCAGCACCAATACCAGGTCCACTTTTTGGGCAAGGTGACCAAGGGCCACATGAGGCAGTGGACCCCAGTGACTCATAAAGAGTTCATGGTGTTCCTGGCACTCACCATGCTAATGCCTCATGTCAAGAAGCATAGGTTGCCTGACTATTGGATCACCAATGATCTCATATCCACCCCTGCCTTCGGGAAATATATGTCTCGCGACCGGTACCTTGATATCCTCGCAGCGCTCCATCTTGTCACCAACCTTGACGTCCACCTCCCAGACAAGCTGTGGAAGATTAGGACGTTGTACGAGATGATGCGAGAACGCTTCACCTCCTACTTCAAGCCCTTCCGCAAGGTCGTCATTGACGAGTCTCTGGTGCTGTTCCGGGGAAAACTCAGCTTCCGGCAGTACATCCCCTCAAAAAGACATCGCTTTGGCATAAAATTCTTTGTGCTGTGCGACTGCCAAACTGGCTATGTCCTGGACTTCCTGGTCTACAGCGGGAAGGAAGGGGACTTGCTTGTGGACCCCCTCATTGGCTTTGGCGGAGCAGTGGTGCAAGCCATGATGGACCGTTACCTTCATAAGAATCACGTCCTCTATACGGACATTTATTACACGTCCCCCACTCTCTCACAGTACCTGAATGAGCGCAAGACGGGGACTGTAGGCACAGTACGAGGGAAAAGGAAGGGCATGCCACCTTTCCCTCCAAAGACCAAAAAAGGTGATGTGTTCAAGAAGAAGTCGGGGCCCATTCTGGCTATCCACTGGCACGACCAGCGGAAGGTCAACCTCCTGACCACCATCCACAAGGGGGAAATGGTGGAGACTGGCAAGGTGGATCGCCGCACCCAGGCCAGGGTGACCAAGCCCGATGCTGTCCTGGACTACAACATCAACATGAGGCTGGTGGACAAGTCCGACATGCAGATAGGCTTCATTGACTGCCTGCGTACCTCGTGCAGATGGTACAAAAAGTTCTTTCTGCATATGGTGGACATGTCAGTTCTGAATGCCTACAACATATACAAGCTTCGGAATGTGAACACACCCATGAAGTTCAATAGCCTGCGGAGGTTCCAAAAGCAGGTGTTGACGGAGCTTCTGGAGAAGTATGCTATGCCACAGAGGGCAGTGGCACATCCTGGGCCCGCCGTTATTGACCGCTTGCAGTGTGCTCAATACTTGATTAGGCACAGGCTTGGTTCCCTGCCTCAGAATGAATCAGGAAGAACGCAGCAGAAGCGGTGCCATGTCTGCTACAACAGCAGGGTGAGGCCTAGGCCAGGTAAAAAGTCAACCATGGAGTGTGTGGAGTTCAAGGTGGCACTCTGTGCTTTAGAGTGCTTCTCTGATTACCACTCCAAGCTGGAGTTCTAATAATCATACTGAAAGTGCCAAATAAAATGACAATATGTACACTATATATATAGGCAAAAAGTGGAAGAAAACCAATTTAAAATGTTATACAAAAGTCATGTATTATGAGAAAATTGATACAAATACAATTACACCATAATAATATGTGAAAGTGACACATATGTAATATACCAAGTGACATTCATATGATTAGAACCTATAGAAATCTATAAATCAGTGAAAAAAGACACAATAAATTGTATATAAAACATTTACAAATCATATAACTAAGTGAAAGTGACACAAGACCTAATATTTGATGGCCAAAGTATAATAAACACCTGTGATAACGAATAATCAGTGCCTAATACAACAATAACCTACCTCAATTACTAATAAAATGTACGGTCTCGAGTGAAAATGAGCATTATCAGTGACAGTGACACTCTCTAAAGCATATTTGTCAAAGTGAAAGTGACACAAGACCTAATAATTGATGGCCAAAGTATAATAAACACCTGTGATAACGAATAATCAGTGCCTAATACAACAATAACCTACCTCAATTACTAATAAAATGTACGGTATCGAGTGAAAATGAGCATTATCAGTGACAGTGACACTCTCTAAAGCATATTTATCAAAGTGAAAGTGACACAAGACACAATACTTGATGGCCAAAGTATAATAAACCTGTAATAACGAATAATCAGTGCCTAGTATAACAATAACCTACCTCAATTACTAATAAAATGTACGGTATCGAGTGAAAATTAGCAATATCAGTGACAGTGATACCCTAATAAACATACTTTATATAATTGGCCTCAAAATAACTATAAAAATATTAAATAAACATCACATTCTCAATATCAAACACTAAAATCGTCTAAGGGAGATAAATACTTTGGCGTGACGAGCGGCTCGGTGGGTCGTAGCCATGGCCGGGGCGACGCGTCCGAACGCGGGAAGAATTTGCCGCCGAAAAGCACTCGTCTTCCCGCGCTCACCATTATGCAACCAGATGGGCTAGAGACCTCTACTCAACGCCATTCGACAGAGGAAGGTTTGTGGAACATTATCCTTTTTTATTCATAACATTACATGCCATATTCATTGAATTACAGAGGAGTTAACATACCCCAAAGATCGTCAAAACACCCGGTACCACAGCACAGTCGCGAGCTATAGCCCCCGGGGCTGGAGGGTTAAGACGGGATTAAGACTTTCCTTTATAAAAAACAGAACTCCTCCTCCATTTCTATTGATCCGACTTTTCTCAAACATTGTATAACCAGGAAGCGTATATTCGGCTAAAAAGTCTCTGTCTTCCGTATTTAACCAAGATTCTGTAATGCCGATTATATCATAATGTTCTGTAAACACGATTTCCTCTAGATCTGAAAATTTATTGCGTATGCTACGAGCATTTACATAAAACACCTTAAGAGTATTAGAGTTGGATGTTACTGATTGTGCATTGTCTGAATTTTCAGTTCGTATTTGACTTACACTACCCCGGATATCCCGGGTTGACCCCGTTTTTTGAACGGAAATCCTTGACTGCATCGTTCAGCAGACGACCAAGACGTGCAGCTCCTACTTCATTGAGATGTACACCATCTCCTGAAAACAAAGATTTATCATAGTAAAAATGATCCCACGTGTCGACAAAGCCGATGTCCTCCTCCCTGCAGAGTTTGGCTAGTCGGCGATTTGTACTGGTAGCTATGTTGTAGAATCGGTTTTCTACATCAATCCGGGGAACAATTCCTGAAATTAAGATTCTATTAGATTTTTCCTTGAAGGACCTGATCCGCCGCCGGTACTTGCAAAGTAGTTCCTCTGACCGTGTCCGTTGGACATCGTTAGATCCAACGTGGATGACGTACGGTGTGCTTGCGGGGGCGAGCCTGGAAACCTCTTCCACAGCTGCAACAATGTCGTCCACGCCGCCACCTGGGATACAGAATCGCTTTCTGGTCCTAGGTGCCCTGGCGCAGAACTCGGTTAATTGGCCACGGACCATGGAGTCGCCCACAAGCCGAACTTCTTCCGTTTCCTCTTCCTCGTCAATAGCAAGAATTTTAAAGCGGTTTTGGCATGTTGTCGGGATGACCTTCCTGGTACTGGTACTGGGATGCACATTGTTTCCCACTAACTGAAAGTTGTCCTGGGGGGGAGTGAGAGTAGAGTCATTATTATTTTCTGCAACATCTAAGGTAGCTGCTGGTGTGGGTACCGGTACCGGTACTGTATGCACTGGAATGGCGGTTGACATCGTGGTGGTTTCTTGGGCCGAGGGCACTCCTACGTTGAGTGTGGCAAATTCTTGAAGGGATCCAAGCTTCGTAGTCAGGGCATCGATCTTGCGGTGAGCTGCATTCAATTCATCCGCAATCTTCTCTCGGAGCTGGCAAAATCTACAAATTTGGACATCAGTATCAACAAACATGGTAGGGCCAAATTT
Organism: Paralithodes platypus; assembly: GCA_032716605.1. Taxonomy (NCBI): domain Eukaryota; kingdom Metazoa; phylum Arthropoda; class Malacostraca; order Decapoda; family Lithodidae; genus Paralithodes; species Paralithodes platypus. The sequence goes on along the minus strand of CM064549.1, from coordinate 9,583,058 downwards.
ACCGGAACAACTCGTGCAGGTTCGTTGCGGCGCCATGACGATATAATCACAATATGCCTGAAAATCACACAAATTTATGTTAGCAAAATGGTACAATTAAAGCCTGAAAATCACAACAAATTTATGTTAGCAATGTGATACAATTAATTCCTGAAAATCACACAAAAGATTGCTAGCAATATGATAAAATTAATATGCCTGTAAATCACAAAAAATATGTTAGCAATAGAACACAATTAATGCCTGAAAATAAAACAAAAATTGATGTTAGCAGTATGACACAGTAAAAGCCTGAAAATCACAAATGGACTAGAAATTTGTTTCAAAATTTACTGGAAAAAAACAAAAAAAGTGGGAGAGGGTTAATGTAGCCTAGTGAGAACACTGGAAAACAGTATACAGTACAGTAACAACAGGTATTTGTTAGCAATATGGTACAATTAATGCCTGTAAATCACAAAAAGAATATGTTAATCACAAAAAGAATATTATGCCTGTAAATCACAAAAAATATGTTAGCAATAGAACACAATTTATGCCTGAAAATAAAACAAAAATTGATGTTAGCAGTATGACACAGTTAAAGCCTGAAAATTGCAAATGGACTAGTAATTTGTTACAAAATTTACTGGAAAAAAAAGTGGGAGAGGGTTAATTTAGCCTAGTGAGAAAACTGGAAAGCAGTATACAGTACAGTAACAAAAAATATTGGTTAGCAATATGGTACAATTAATGCCTGTAAATCACAAACAGAATATGTTAATCACAAAAAGAATATGTTAGCAATAGAAGGCAATTTTATGCCTGAAAATAAAAATAAAATTAGGCTAAAGCCTGTATATTAGTTTATACAGTGGTCAACACAATAATAATAATAATGGAGTTAGTAATATCCCTGGCAAGAGTGTGAGAGGCCTATTAATATGGTGACAAGTATCTGAAATGCGATTAATAAATAGGCTATCAAAAAGTATTACAGTAACTAAATTATTCTAACGCAATATTAAAACTATCTTGACAAATGATAGTGTGTGCGATTTATATAGATAACCAAGATAAAAAGTTCAACCAAGTACAGTATTGGCTAGACTTTGATATATAAAATACAAGAAGAGGGTTTGTTTATGCGTACACAGGTGGCACTGGTATCGGCGGCGTCTCTACTAACTTGACAAATAGAATTTTGAAAAACAAACGTTTATCAGTCAAAACTACAGTACAATGTCATGCAAGATAACTACTGGGTGGTTTGCTAAGCACTTAACTACAGTGAGGGCTAAAATATGTACAATAAGTGCTAGAACTTTATAATATGAAACAAGCAAGTAGTTTGTTTACTCTAGAGCGTCGGTCGTCACTAACCGGTACAAATGTAAACAAAGGCAGTCTCGATAAACAAACGTTTATCAGTCAAAAACACAGCAAAATTATATGCAAAGCAACTACAGGGCAGTTAAGCTACAGCTCATGCAAACAAATTAGGGGATGAGTAATGGAGTACTCAAGTTATGCTCAAATTTCGAGCAGCGAGAGCGAAGTGCTGTTGGCGGGTTGGCGTGTCGGTCTTAATATTGACAAAGACATGGGGTGTAAAGTCTTAAAATCGCCAAACTAATAGGCTGACCGTCTTAAAAAAAAATCCTATTAGGCTAAACATGAGAGAGAAAGGGGCCAGGAAAACCTGCCCATCTCCCCTTAACTCCTTGAGGATTTCTTTCCTGTTTTCTGACTGATATTAGACAATTACTGTATATTCAGATTAGTTTGGCATCTTCTACCCACCCTTACCTGTTTCTGTCTGTCTCTTTTACTGTCCTACTTTTCCTTCTGGGGACAGGGGGCTAGGAATCCTCCTCCCCTTGTATAATTGTCCAACTCGACGAGATAGAGATATGGGCGAGGGAACGTGAAAGTGGTTCCGGACCCTGAGAATGTTGTTTCTGTTCAGGCTCTGTCTTGTGTTGGCCACCACCAGCAATGGGGTATGTGCCCGAGTATATACAGACATACATGTCGAAGACAGGGTTATGGAGATGATCTTTACCTTTTCAACTGCCACAGATACAAAATCACCTGATGAGAGCCAAAATATACTGTTAACATACTTCATAATCCTCAAGGGATTAATAGCCAATAGATTTTGATGTGCAGTATCAATTAAATATTATTAAGCAGTTGTGATAAATGTATTGTATATTCCTGTATGCGTTTGAAAAATGAAGTCCTCTTTTAGAACGACCAATAAAGACATTTAGAGCAGTTCAGGTGGGATGGGCCCATCTATTAGAGCAGTTCAGGGGGGATGGGCGCATCTATTAGAGCAGTTCAGGTGGGATGGGCGCATCTATTAGAGCAGTTCAGGTGGGATGGGCGCATCTATTAGAGCAGTTCAGGGGGGATGGGCGCATCTATTTGCTTATTGTTCGATCTTGCTATTAATATTATTTTAGTTTCCTCCCTAGACCTCCATCATGTTTAGAAATACACCCTGGATCCCCCTTCTAGAATAATTTGTACATTTTTCGGTAGAAAAATGTGTTAAGGGGGTAATGGTAATTTGTTGGTCAATTTATTTATTCATTCATTCATTATTTTTTTAGTTTCCTCGCTAGACTTCTAACAAGCTTGAAAAAACACCCCGTAGACCCATCTTCAAGATGAATGTGTACATTTTTTGGTAGAAAAATGTCCTGGACTTCTACAATTACAGGCTCGCTATCGCTCGCCAGGAAAAAAATCAACACCTAAATGGCACTAAAAGTCCAAATATTGACAAAGAAACGGGGTAAAAGGAGTTAAATTCTCCAAACTAATGGAATGAACGTCTTAATATCTAAGAACTAATGGGGCTAAACATGAGTGAAGGGGGGGGCCAGAAAAACCGGTCCATCCCCCCTTAATAAATGGAAATGACCTTATTCTGCATATTTGTCCGTCTCTACTGATGCATATGTCATTGTTTATACCGCAGATGGTCCTATTTACTCAGTTCAGCAATAGTTTACATAATTATCATCCTGACTTGCCACACCACATTCTTCGATTTAAATGTTACACATATATCACCCCTATACTGTCTTCATTCTCACAAACCACCTATATACCAGGTAGCCATATACAAACCACCTAACACTCACTAACAAGCCACTAACATCCTACATACCAACCACCTACATCATCCATACCAACCACACACTAACAAACCACCTACATCCCTTATACCAATCACCAACCACACACTAACAAACCAGCTACATCCCTTATACCAACCACCAACCACACACTAACAAAACATCTACATCCCTTATACCAATCACCAACCACACACTAACAAACCAGCTACATCCCTTATACCAACCACCAACCACACACTAACAAACCACCTACATCCCTTATACCAACCACCAACCACACACTAACAAAACACCTACATCCCTTATACCAATCACCAACCACACACTAACAAACCACCAACATCCCTTATACCAATCACCAACCACACACTAACAAACCACCTACATCCCTTATACCAACCACCAACCACACACTAACAAAACACCTACATCCCTTATACCAACCACTAACCACACACTAACAAAACACCTACATCCCTTATACCAACCACCAACCACACACTAACAAAACACCTACATCCTACATACCAACCACCAACCACACACTAACAAAACACCTACATCCTACATACCAACCACCTACATCATCCATACCAACCACACACTAACAAACCACCTACATCCCTTATACCAACCACCAACCACACACTAACAAACCACCAACATCCCTTATACCAATCACCAACCACACACTAACAAACCCTACATCCTACATACCAACCACCAACCACACACTACAAAACACCTACATCCCTTATACCAATCACCAACCACACACTAACAAACCACCTACATCCCTTATACCAACCACCTACATCATCCATACCAACCACACACTAACAAACCACCTACATCCCTTATACCAACCACCAACCACACACTAACAAAACACCTACATCCCTTATACCAACCACCAACCACACACTAACAAAACACCTACATCCTACATACCAACCACCAACCACACACTAACAAAACACCTACATCCCTTATACCAATCACCAACCACACACTAACAAACCACCTACATCCCTTATACCAACCACCTACATCATCCATACCAACCACACACTAACAAACCACCTACATCCCTTATACCAACCACCAACCACACACTAACAAAACACCTACATCCCTTATACCAACCACCAACCACACACTAACAAAACACCTACATCCTACATACCAACCACCAACCACACACTAACAAACCCTACATCCCTTATACCAATCACCAACCACACACTAACAACCACCTACATCCCTATACCAACCACCTACATCATCCATACCACCACACACTAACAAACCACCTACATCCCTTACCACCACCACCACACACTAACAAAACACCTACATCCCTTATACCAACCACCAACCACACACTAACAACACCTACATCCTAATACCAACCACCAACCACACACTAACAAAACACCTACATCCCTTATACCAATCACCATCCACACACTAACAAACCACCTACATCCCTTATACCAACCACCTACATCATCCATACCAACCACACACTAACAAACCACCTACATCCCTTATACCAACCACCAACCACACACTAACAAACCACCAACATCCCTTATACCAATCACCAACCACACACTAACAAACCACCTACATCCCTTATACCAACCACCAACCACACACTAACAAACCACCTATATCCCTTATACCAACCACTAACCACACACTAACAAAACACCTACATCCCTTATACCAATCACCAACCACACACTAACAAACCACCAACATCCTACATACCAACCACCTACATCATCCATACCAACCACACACTAACAAACCACCTACTTATACCAACCACCAACCACACACTAACAAACACCTACATCCTACCAATCACCAACCACACACTAACAAACCACCAACATCCCTTATACCAATCACCAACCACACACTAACAAACCAGCTACATCCCTTATACCAACCACCAACCACACACTAACAAACCACCTACGTACATCCCTTATACCAACCACCAACCACACTAACAAAACACTACCCCTTATACCAATCACACACCACACACTAACAACCACCAACATCCCTTATACCAATCACCAACCACCACACTAACAAACCAGCTACTCCTTACAACCACCAACCACACACTAACAAACCACCTACGTACATCCCTTATACCAACCACCAACCACAGACTAACAAACCACCTACATCCCTTATACCAACCACCAACCACACACTAATAAACCACCTACATCCCTTATGCCAATCACCAACCACACACTAACAAACCACCAACATCCCTTATACCAACCACCAACCACACACTAACAAACCACCTACATCCCTTATACCAATCACCAACCACACACTAACAAACCACCTACATCCCTTATACCAACCACACTCTAACACACCACCTACATCCCTTATACCAACCACCTACCACACACTAACAAACCACCAACATCCCTTATACCAACCACACACTAACAAACCACCTACATCCCTTATACCAACCACCTACCACACACTAACAAACCATCTACATCCTACATACCAACAACCAACATCCTACATACCAACCACCTACCACTCACTTACACACACACACATTCACATTAGTACAAACAGAGTGAGGTTAAGTGTCGATAAAATACAAATCTACAAGTACGGAGAACGCGTAATCCTCTCTCCCTCCCTGTCCACTCCGAACCAACTTCCAGAAGTACATCCATACTCACATCTCTCGCCGATCCATACACTCACTCACAGACAACACGCAGCTGCAAGCACGACCTCCCGAAATCCATCCTTCCGAATCCTCCCTTCCTCGCGAGGACAGAGTCCACCTGGCCAGGCTGAGATGCGGACACCATCCAGCTCAGAAGAGACTGGATGACTCCGTCGTCGACGTCTGCCCGGGATGTAACACAGCACGCCATACCATTAAGCACATTATAGAAAACTGCATTTCACACAACCACTTACGCCAACAACACAATCTACACTCAATGAGAGCTCTGTGGGAAAGCCCGATCGTGGCCATGGCCTTCCTCAGAGACTCGGGGCTGTTCGGCCAGGCAGCTTAGGGAACAATAACAACAACGCGTAATTATTGTAGGTGTAATGAGAGAGAGAGAGAGAGAGAGAGAGAGAGAGAGAGAGAGAGAGAGAGAGAGAGAGAGAGAGAGAGAGAGAGAGAGAGAGAGAGAGAGAGAGAGATGTACACCCAGAAGTGTAAGTCCCTGCATAGGGTTTATCCCTACTCCTACTACCCCAGAAGGTAGGAACGGGGTGGGCCCTGCCCAGTCCCCCTTACTAATCCTACCCCAGGCAGAAGGGACGGGATGGTGCCAGTCCGTCACCCCTTCCTTCCCCTACCCTATAATGGAGAGATTAAACAAGCAGGCCCCCCACTCACACCCTACCCCAACCCCACACAGGAAGAAACCGCCGATTACAACCATTGTTGTCCACGAACACAGAATAAAGTAACCTTGCAACGAGGCCGAGACCATGTCAGTAATTGGTAATCTATATATATTCTATATATGCCAGAACAATGTTGCAATCAATTATCTGATTTACAGAATGAAGATCATTTACACTATCTGTCACCTATCCGTAACTTGACACACAAACATTTATGATTTATGCGTAATTAGTATTCTATCATGCTTGTATTTAAAATGTAAATTTCCAATACCATCACCCCTTCTAGTTATTTTACAAATTATTGTATTCACCCGTGGCCAATCCTTCGGGGATCACGGTGTCAGGCAATAGATAGATAGCTCGATAGTATTCACCCACCCGCGCAATATGCATTGTTATTTAATGGATTTGCACATTGAAATGGTAATCATGTATTTTTTGAATACCTCTGAAGAGATGTTGAAACTTACTAAAAAATATAATGTATGGATTGCTTAATTGATTATAAGTGGTATATTCATTCAATGCTCGATCCGTGGTTAGACTTTTTTATGCATATTCGAGAATATTAACACTTTTTTGTTGTTCTCTCTCTCTCTGACAATGTTGTCTCGGTTCTTAAAGGGATGCCAACAGATTTTTAATTTACTTTTGTAATTATTATTTGTATTGCTTCTACATTAGCACACATCTATTATTAACGTTAATCTTTAGTGCAAGTTAATCGGAATCAATTAGATTAATAGTGTAACTGAATAGTTAGGGTCATAGGATTTATCCTGAATAATGTTGGCAGGCCTGAACTGTAATAACTGTGGTGTTTCAGCAGTAGCTGAAGAGTTGGTAAAAAGCTCTATATGAAAATCCATACTAATCTCAGCCTAATGTCAGAAAGCAATAAGGGTTAAACGAGACTCAAACTATGCAAGTATGTAGTTCGAGGGGAGGAAAGGTGATAGTTTAGCAGTCGACACAGGAAAATCAGCTTTAGAACACCATGAATAGAGACGGATTTAGTATCAAAGTTTAAACACGGTTACCAGCTACTCTAAATATACCAATAACTCATGAGGGAAATGCTTTACCACAAATGTTTGCCTCGATGTTAATTAAGTGTTCAATATATATATATATCCGACGTGAGATATGTCTACCATTTGCTTACTACTGCTTATTACAGTGATATATGTTATCATATCTGTTATATATATATCTCTCTCATATATGTACTGTATATATATATATATATATATATATATAGGGTCTATACATACAGTATATATACTCTCTCTCTCTCTATATATATATATATATATATCTATTTATTGCCTGACGCCCTGATCCCCGAAGGGGTGGCCACGAACGAACTGCCCCCATGCACCTCTGTCCTCAGTCAGTCAACGCCCCTCCTCCCAACCAGCACCGCCTTCATTCATATACTTCCTCACTCCATTCTTCCACCTCTCCTTCGGTGCACCTCTCCCTCTCTGTCCTTCCACCTCGCTCTCGTACACCCTTTTAGTCAATCTCTCGCTTTCCATACGTTCCATATGGCCGAACCATCTCAAGTTGTTCCGTTTCACACTTTCCAGCACATCTACCTCCACACCATACCTCCTTCTTATTTCCTCATTCGTCTGTCTATCCCTCCATGTAACTCCGCACGCACTTCTCAAGTAACATATTTCCACCGCTCTCACTCTTGGTCTGAGTCTCTTCCCGAACGTCCATGCTTAGCTTCCGTAAGTTAGTGTCGGGATTACCACACTGTCATGCAAGGACTTCTTCACTTCCATACTGACCACCCTATTTCTTGTTACTGCTTTCAACGTTCCTACAACCCTCTTCCCCTGTTGTACCCTCTCCCGCACTTTTTCATCCATCTTTACTCAACACACTGCCCAGATACTTAAAAGAGCTGACGATCTCCATAGCCTGACCATTCAACTTCACCTCACACTCTGTGACTTCACCCCTTTCGAAGACCATAACCTTGCTCTTCCCCGCATTTACCTTCAAATTCCTTTTTTCGCACACTGTTCCAAATTCATTGACCAAACCCTGCAACTCCCATTCATTATCGCTCATCAGAACTATATCATCCGCAAACAGCAGTATAGGCAGCTTCCACTCATTTCCCTCCCTTTTCAGCGATACACCAACATCCACTGCTCTTCCTAGTATTTCTTTCATGACTCCATCCATATATACAGTAAACAACCACGGGGACATCACACACCCCTGTTTCAACCCAACACTCAGGTCAAGGAACTCACTCTGCTCGTTCTCCACACGTACTGCCGCCTTTGCACCCTCATACATGCTCTTCACTGCTTTCAGCAACTTCCCATATACTCCGTATATTCTAAGTACTTTCCACATACCTTCTCTATCCACTCTGTCATAGGCCTTCTCCAAGTCCATAAAGGCAACATACACCTTTTGTTGCTTCTCCAGATATTTCTCCACAACACAATTCAGGGTAAAAATCTGATCTAAACATCCTTTTCCCTTCCTAAAACCTCCCTGATCGTCGCCTATCCATTTCTCCGTTCTCACTCTCACTCTCTCAATCACTACCTTACTGTATACCTTCCCTACTACGCTTAAAAGACATATTTGCCGGTGGTTACCATACACTCCTCTCTCCCCTTTGCCCTTATATAGAGGGACTATTATGCCAGTCTTCCAGTCATCGGGTGCATTCCCCTTCTCCCATGCTAGTTTGCACATTTTCCATACCAATCCGATCACTATCTCACCACCATACCTCAACATTTCCCCACACACTCCATCTGTTCCTGGTGCTTTCCCCAACTTCACTCTTTTCATGGCTTCCCACACTTCTGACCTCCTGATCCCCACTTCCTCCTCCACTACTTCTCCTCTTCTCCCTCCCATACCATATCCAACTATGTTTGCTGGCTCTTCATTCCTTACATTTAGAAACTCGTTGAAGTACTCCCTCCATCTTTCGACTCTCTCTTGCTTCTCGGCTAGCATCCTCCCATTCTTATCTTTCACACCCTTACTGTTTCCCTTGCTACCTTCACTAACTTTCTTGCCTTCTTTCCATATATATATATATATATATATATATATATATATATATATATATATATATATGAGTGATTTTACAGTATTGAGTTATGCACGAAATATAATTATACTGTAGGCTATTTCGTGCATAACTCAATACTGTAAAATCATATATATATAGTGTTACGTATCTTGATCCTCAAGTGGTTAACTTGATGAATCTAGGTAGCACAGAGATATATATTAAGGTATCAGTCAGCTGAAGGCAAAACGAAAGTAAAATCTAATAAAATTATTTCCTGTTGTTGCTTCCTTTCCTTTTGGATCTTAGGACTTGGTAGCCTTTATTGACTGATACTCTTTAATTATGAAAAATACTGAAACTAATTAAAGTCATGTAGTATTTATAAAGAATTATTATTTAACCGAAGCTTAGTAGGCTATGGTTATGAACCGAAGAAGTTATATCTAAAGAAGGACTATTAATTCTATAAAAAGTCTTGAAAGATAAATATTAAAGTAAGAATATTTCTGTTTCTTACCCTTTTTGAAATGAATAGATAGTTTTCTTATATGTCCTTTTATTTATATTTAATGTAATTATTCTTGGTTCTTGTCTTACGTTAACAGTATTATATTATTATTATCATCAGGATTTATATCAAAGTCACATAAAAAGTTAGATATATATTTAATAATTAGTTAAATGTATTTCTTAACCACGTAACATTGAGGTTTGATTATGAGTAAATTAAGTTACAGGATCGCTTCATAGATTCGATTCAGGTCTCACTCAAATAATATGAAAAGCAAAAATAATATTTTGAAGCTAAAAGAATTTTCTTCAGCTTAGGAAATCACTAGAAGTAATATTAACACAGCCATGTTAGTCTAAGGCGATATTACTAATATGAGACAATAGCATCACCGTACTAAGCACCGTTAAGCAATGTAAGCTTAATTAAAAGAAAATGAAAGAACTCGTAAGTATTAATATAAAACAATAGTATTACTTTCATCATAACCCAATTACTTAAAGAGTTGCTTTATTCCACAAGTTAGTCAACTAAAATAGTTAAGTACATAATAATAGCGTTAACGTTAATTTGCAATCACATATCTCACTAACCAACATAACGTAAGGGTTTACACCGAACACACTTAACACACACTTATATAATCTGACTGACAGTCACAATCCCATTATAATACTTCACCCCGTCTTCCTCCAGCTGCAAGTTCACCTTCCCCAACTCCAAATGAGACTGATTTGAATGCCCACTACTCAGGTCTTATATACTAAACAATGATGGTGTAGGAACGAATCAGTAGGCGAGTGATGGTGCGCGGCCCTTATCATAGCTCCTCGAGTTGCATAGCTGGTGCGTGGACCAATGGGGGCTCCTGGCGTCGATCATACGTCATAGCGTCGGGTCATCGAAGTAGTTTGCAGGGTCCCCTATGACGCACGCAGGTGTGAAGACTTGTTTGCTGGTATGCGGACCAGCTGGTTTCCCACTCGCTGGTTCGCTCGCTAGTCTGCTTCGCCGCTTTGGTAGTTTGACACTCCTTCAACTCTAATTCTAACTCTTAAATTAACATACAGGGCTCCGTATGTCAGACCTCCCCCCTAGAAAAGAGTTTAAGGAGTATAGTACATAATATTAAACATAATACATAAATAGATTCACCACCAGATTGGCAACAGCAAGATTATAATGAAGATATAATAAGGATATCACCCAAAGTAGGCAACGTCTCGAGGTACCATATCAGAACATAGCCAGAACGTAGCTGGAGCGTTATTCGAACTGCAAGGCATCTCACAGCTGAAGGCTTGACAGCGCACTACTAAAGCATGATATTTACCTCGCTACAAGGGAGAGCTAATTGCCAAAATCCTCTCATTAAGTTAAACTTACTGCTGCATGAGGCCAACCTGGTAAATGCAATCTTTGATCCGTGGCAGTGGGTAGGTACCGTTCTTTGTGACAGCATTAACTTGCCTATAGTCCATACATAACCTAAGGCTCCCGTCTGGCTTTGGCACAAGTATGACCGGACTACTCCACTGGCTTAAGGCCCTTTTGATCAGCTTGTTTGACAACATGTAGTCAAGCTCGACCTGCAGTATACTCCTGCGTTGTGGTGAGACACGGTAGGGGGATAGTTTAATGGGAGTTGCATCCCCTACGTCGATGTCGTGCACGGCCAAAGAAGTGAGCCCTGGAGTATCACGGAACACACTGGGAGACTGAGATAAAACAGAGATTAGTTGGTTCGCTTGATCAGAGGGAAGATGACATAGTTTAGATGGTAATTCCCCCCAAGCTACTGAATTATACTGAAAGTTGGATAGGCTACATGACAAGTCAAAGTCTGCATGGATACCTTCAGGCTCTGGAACAGTCTGTTGCGGGTCAGTAAGAGAACTGAAGACTTTGTCCGCACCAGGCTGCCCACAGGTCCTGACATTCACTGACACAGTGGGAGAATCTGGAGGAGAGGAATCAGGGGACCTATGGTAGGGTTTCAACATATTTATATGGAATACCTGCGTGGGCTTTCTCCTGTCTGGGGTAGTTACTAGATAATCAGTAATGCTCACCCTCCGAATGATCTTATATGGGCCCCTGAACTTGGCAGATAAAGGTTGGCCAAAAAGGGGGAGCAGGACCAAAACCTCATCACCGGGCTGAAACTCCCTCTCACGGGCTTTTCTGTCATACCAGTTCTTCATGGAGCTTTTAGCCACTGTCAAGTTTTGAGCGGCAAACTCACATGGGGATCTCAGCCGGGTTTTGAAATCTGAAACATACTTGAGGAGGTTTTGGTTCCCCTCCTGGCCAACTAGGCTATCCTGCAAAAGTTGCAAAGGACCTCTTACCTGGTGACCGAAAACTAGCTCATTAGGGGAAAAACCCAGGGATTCAGTTGGAACCTCACGAGTAGCAAATAAAAGAAAAGGTACCCCCTTATCCCACTCAACTCCGGTCTCTGTACAATACTTACGTAACATCCCCTTTAATGTCTGATGATATCGTTCGAGAACCCCTCGACTCTCTGGGTGGTAGGTGCTAGACTTAACATGCTCGATACCCAACTCCTTCAGGGACTGCTGAAAAATGTTAGAGGCAAAATTAGTTCCTTGATCACTTTGCACCTCATGGGGGAAACCCATTCTGGTGAAGAATTTTAGCAGTTCCTTGATGACAGTTGGAGCAGAGGTAGTCCTTAAGGGTATAGCCTCTGGGTAGCGAGTTGCCATGTTCATGATAGTTAATAAATAAATGTTACCTTGGGAAGTCTTAGGCAATGGGCCTACAATGTCCACTACCACCCGAGTAAAAGGATTCTCGAAAACGGGCAAGGGCACCAGAGGATGTACAGGCACCTTCTGATTGGGTTTTCCTGTCATCTGGCAAGTGTGACACACTCTACAAAACTCCACTACATCAGCATGCATTCCTGGCCAGTAAAAGTGGGCTCTGATTCTGTCTAGAGTTTTTCTCACACCTAGGTGTCCTGCCAATGGTATACAATGTGCCATTTCCATGATATCTCTACGACAAGGTTTGGGGACTACTACTTGATGGACGTCCCAAGCCCCGTCATCGATTGGTCTGTGTGGCTGTCTCCATCTACGCCACAATACTCCTCCTTTGAGGTAGAAACATTCACCACCCTCCTTCTCACATTCCTCTTCACTCATGGACCTGGCAGCTAACTCCTTGCATTCACTATCATCCCTCTGTAGCTCTACCAGGCCACTAGGACTATTTGGAGGGGTTTCATGGTCATCGTTAGGGTCAAGATGAGCCATAAAGGTGTCAGATAAATCCACCTCAGTCACATCATCAGGCACAGTTGGAGCGTCATTCACACTCTCATCATCCCTTTCATCAACTCTTACATTCGGTGCATTTCTGTCTGAGGGAACTGCTACTTGAGACATTGAACGTGTGACAGCACACACAGGGAAAACAGTTGGCATCTCCTTTTCGAGCTCACCGGTTAGTGGCTCGTTAACAGGGGAAAGTGACAAAATAGGGTCTGGTCGGACCTTCTCACCTGCTACATCATTCCCCAAAAGGAGTGTTACCCCAGGCACAGGGATATCTTGGGACCTACACAAAGCTATGGTGGCCTCACCCTGTAGTAACTCACATTCAATTTCGCCTTTTACCAAGTGTGCATAAAATTGGCCTCCAGCACCTCTCATTACAACTGGTTCGCCAGGTGGGCACTCAGTGTAAGGATTCACCATGAGGGTGCTAGTAGAACCTGTGTCTCTCAGAATTTTTACCTCATGCATACAACCATTTAATCTCACGTTGCCAGATGAAATAAAGGGACGGTAACTGTCCTGCACTGATGGTGAAATTATTATTGGCTTAACCCTAGTGGGTTGCACCACACATGCTACTACACCCCTGTCTAGATGATTTACGTTAGCTGCTAGGTACTCCTTCTGTCGGGAGTCCTGTATTAAAGGAACTTTTGGTGCTAGGTACTCCTTCTGTCGGGAGTCCTGCATTAAAGGAACTTTTGGTGCTAGGTACTCCTTCTGTCGGGAGCCCTGCATTAAAGGCACATATGGAGTTTGAGATACGGCGGCAACTGTCTGCCCCGATCTCTCGGTTTTCTCCTTGGCCCAGCACTGATAAGCTAGGTGGCCTCTCATGCCACAAAAAGTACATACTTTAGGGGATACGGGAACGTTCCCTCTTTGAGCATTACTATTACTTTGGGGCCCACCTCTGTTACCATTGCCCTGAGTCGCATTTTTAGTTGGGGGAACAATTCTATTTTGGCTAGCTGGGGAAGACGTTATAGGCTTGTGACTGGGTCTGTCAGATTTGTGATTGGGATACTTAAAATTAGAACTAGAATTATCGTAGGGCTTCTTTCCACGAAATTTGTTGTTGAGTACGTATGTGTCAGCCATGTCAGTGGCGTCGGCAAGACAATCTACCTTTTTCCCCTTTAAATGATAGGATACAGAAGAATCAATTTTCCATAGGAAATTTTCTAACAGGACCAACTCCTTCAGATCGTTGTAGCTTGTGACTTTCTTACTCTTGACCCAATGATTGAAAGTTTTAGTCATGGTCCTGGCAAATACCTTATGGGTTTCTTCTACTTTCTTCTGGTTTTTACGGAAAGATTGCCTGTAAGCCTCACGCTGCAATTGATAGGTTTTTAGGATAGCTTCTTTGAGATTGTCATAATCCTGCCTAACCTCTGCTACTTCTGACAAATACGTGGCTCGAGCCTGCCCTGTCAAAACGGTTTGTAACATAAAAGGCCATTGATCTCTTGTCCACTTCATACCTCCAGCAACTTCCTCAAACAAAACAAAGAAATCCTGCACATTATCCTCAGTGAAAGGTGGAATGACACTAGTAATAGTCAATCCCTGAGGGGGAGCAATTACGGGAGCATTTGTATTGACATTTAGTTGAGCCGTTTGATATTGATATTGATAATGTTCGGTCTTTATTCTGGCTTCTTCGATATTTGCTCTGGCTTGTTCGTAATTTATTCTGGCTAGTTCTATATTTAGTCCGGCTTGTTCGGTAGTTGCTCTGGCTTTTATGCTGGCTTCTTCGGTATTTGCTTTTATTCTGGCTAGTTCTAGTTCGAATATTTGATCACCGGTCAAACCAGCTGGCAATTGTACATCAAGTTGGCTAGGTTTACTCGGGATCCCACCAACTGCTCCGTCTCCCTCCCCGCCTTCTACAGGGAACAGGTGGGTTTTTATGGTCTGAGCCACCTCTACTTTGGACATGTTTGAGACAGTTAAGTGGAGATGTGAGGCAAGCACTTTCAGTTCGGATTTTGACAGACGGTCAATATCAGGGGCTGTGGGGTCTGATTCTATGAAAACTCAAGCATCTTCGTCATATTATTAGATGAGGCATGATTAATATTTGATTTTTAAGTAGTGAAACGGTAATGAAACTGAGTGAAACTGTATGAAACGAATCCTGGCGAGGTCGCCACTCTTCTGTTACGTATCTTGTCCTCAAGTGGTTAACTTGATGAATCTAGATAGCACATAAATATATATTAAGGTATCAGTCAGCTGAAGGCAAAACGAAAGTAAAATCTAAAACAAATATGTCCTGTTGTTGCTTCCTTTCCTTTTGGAGCTTAGGACTTGGTATCCTTTATTGACTGATACTCTTTAATTATGAAAAATACTGAAACTAATTAAAGTCATGTAGTATTTATAAAGAATTATTATTTAACCGAAGCATAGTAGGCTATGGTTATGAACCGAAGAAGTTATATCTAAAGAAGGACTATTAATTCTATAAAAAGTCTTGAAAGATAAATATTAAAGTAAGAATATTTCTGTATCTTACCCTTTTTGAAATGAATAGATAGTTTTCTTATATGTCCTTTTATTTATATTTAATGTAATTATTCTTGGTTCTTGTCTTACGTTAACAGTATTATATTATTATTATCATCAGGATTTATATCAGTCACATAAAAAGTTAGATATATATTTAATAATTAGTTAAATGTATTTCTTAACCACGTAACATTGAGGTTTGATTATGAGTAAATTAAGTTACAGGATCGCTTCATAGATTCGATTCAGGTCTCACTCAAATAATATGAAAAGCAAAAATAATATTTTGAAGCTAAAAGAATTTTCTTCAGCTTAGGAAATCACTAGAAGTAATATTAACACAGCCATGTTAGTCTAAGGCGATATTACTAATATGAGACAATAGCATCACCGTACTAAGCACCGTTAAGCAATGTAAGCTTAATTAAAAGAAAATGAAAGAACTCGTAAGTATTAATATAAAACAATAGTATTACTTTCATCATAACCCAATTACTTAAAAAGTTGCTTTATTCCACAAGTTAGTCAACTAAAATAGTTAAGTACATAATAATAGCGTTAACGTTAATTCGCAATCACATATCTCACTAACCAACATAACGTAAGTGTTTACACCGAACACACTTAACACACACTTATATAATCTGACTGACAGTCACAATCCCATTATAATACTTCACCCCGTCTTCCTCCAGCTGCAAGTTCACCTTCCCCAACTCCAAATGAGACTGATTTGAATGCCCACTACTCGGGTCTTATATACTAAACAATGATGGTGTAGGAACGAATCAGGAGGCGAGTGATGGTGGGCGCCCCTATCATATCTCCTCGAGTTGCATAGCTGGTGCGTGGACCAATGGGGGCTCCTGGCGTCGATCATACGTCATAGCGTCGGGTCATCGAAGTAGTTTGCAGGGTCCCCTATGACGCACGCAGGTGTGAAGGCTTGTTTGCTGGTATGCGGACGAGCTGGTTTCCCACTCGCTGGTTCGCTCGCTAGTCTGCTTCGCCGCTTTGGTAGTTTGACACTCCTTCAACTCTAATTCTAACTCTTAAATTAACATACAGCGCTCCGTATGTCAGAATATATATATATATATATATATATATATATATATATATATATATATATATATATATATGTGATTTTACAGTATTGAGTTATGCACGAAATATATACTGTAGGCCTATGCAGTTTGCTATAATATTTAGTAACCCACTTCCTTGACAATATTTTCCAATAGGTGTTATACACCGAGACACCATAAAATACAATAGTTCATTACTAGAATTTACTGCTTTATAATACTACCAAATAGCAAACATGGCATATTGTTATGCTGTCAAATGTAAAGCGAGTAGCTATTGTATTTTTGTGTATAAGTTCTACATGATTATACATGTATAACAAATCATATATTAAGCTACTGAGAATCGATGACACTCTTCTTTTCTGCTTTATGGCTATTATCTGACGATTTAATTCAGATTAGGACATTATTTCACATTGGTCCTTCCTAAGCTGTATTTATTCGTCTAATTACAGCCAGGATAAACAATCAAAATGCGTCAAAACCGTCAGAGTGTAAATTAATGAAGGTAAACACGATACCATTACTTATGAAATTGATAATGGTGTGTGTGTATGTCAACCTCCTGTCTGGCATTGGGGTGGGGTGTAAGTGTGCGGGGGGGGGGGCGGGGGTGGTTTGTTCTCTTCATGGGTGGGGAGGGGAAGGAAGGGGTGACAGACAGGCACACCCTGCCCCTTCTGCCTGGGGTAGGAGTAGTAAGGGGGACTGGGCAGGGACCACCCCGCTCCTAGCTTCTGGGGTAGTAGGAGTAGGGGGTAAACCCTATGCAGGGACTTTCACTTCTGGGTGTACATAGATTTACATACATAGATACACTGGCCACACAGACCTTACGACCCAAACGAGGTGGTCAGGACTTAATTCTAGTAGAGATGGCATATCAGATAGAAAAGGAAAGTTGAAGGAAAGGATAGGAAAGGATAGAAAAGAAGAAGGTTCTCTCCCCACCCTCCGTTCCCTCCGGCAATTACCGTACATGAAAACGTAGGAAGTGTAATACCTTGCTGGGCTTTGAAATCCCTAGAAGGAATTTACACGCAAGATTGGAAAAAAGAAAGGAAAATTTATGCAACCCTTCGCCTTAGTAGCATGTACATTTTGGGATTAATTGGAATCGTCCAACCCATCACCCTTGGTATTATATTCTCAATGATGATTTTTATAAATATTATTCTTTATTTGTTTTTTCTTACGCGCTCTCTTCAGCTGAACAAAAATAATGGTGATAATTACTGCCTCCTCCATACCAATTTTTCTGTGGTACGATTCTAAATTTGTCTTAAATGTATCTATAGAGGAGCTGTCTATTACTTTATCTGGAAGTTTGTTCCACTTGTCAATTACACTGTGAGTGAAGACATTTTGGGTTGTATCTACTGTACCTAATAATTTTAAATTGTTTCCTCTTGTAGATGTGTCTTCGTTTTTTTTTAATAACTTAGCTGGGTTAACCCTCCTTGCCCGGGCAGGCTCTCCTAATGACGGAGCTCGTATCCGGGCGATCTGGTCGAATATCAACAAAAGTAAACTAAGGCTAATCTCGCTTAATATATTACCTACATTAATCAAACATATATAGAAATGAGCGCCTTACCTTCCTGCGTAGAATGGCGTTGAGTAGAGCTCTCTAGCTCAACTGGTTCCGGAGTGATGGTGATGGAAGTGGAGATAACTTTTGCCGCGTATTTACCTCGGCGCGTCCGAACACTCAACCGCGGCCCCGGCTACGACGCCCAGTTGCACTCGTCGCTCCACTCGCAATTATGCGGGGAAGCGATTTGATAGTGTTTTATTGGTTATTCTGTCATTTATTATAGTTATTATGTTATTTTCACCCAATAAAGTTATTTATATGAACTTATTTGTGTCTCTGTCACTTATTACTTCGTTTTATTATTATTATTATGATTATTAGTGTCACTTTCACTGGACTTTGAAATTGGTAGTGTCATTTCCCCTTTTATGTATTGTTAGGTAAGCTAATAATATATATAGTGTCACTGTCACTTATTCATATTGTTATGAAGGCACTTATTATTACTTGTGTGTGTCTCTTTCACTTATACTTATTTTATTATTATTATACTGTCACTTTGACTGGCCTAGGCCTATTGAGTGTCATTTTCACTTATTTATTGTTAGAAATATATATTTTAGTGTCACTTTCACTTGTTCATATTGTTATTGAAGGCACTTATTATTACTTATGTGTCCTTTTCACTTATACTTAGTTATATTATTATTCTTAGCCTACATTTCACTGTTGTCACTTCCACTTCAAAAGTTTGTTAGAGTGTGGAAGTCGTTGAAGCAGGTGCCAGCACACAGTCCAACTTGACACTCGAGGCATTCCCAAGTGGTTTTTGTGGGTTTGCGGGGTGTGCGAGTTGTGTGGCTGCACACATGGCACCTCTTCTGACTCCTAACGTTACTACCTGGTGCTTTGAAAGGAAGGGCGTTGAGCTGGTGCTTCATGAAGAATTCAGCACACCCCGTTCTGTCAAGCTGGCCTGGTCCTTGTATTGACCTGCCTGGTGTACCCGCATGTTTAGCCAGGAGCTCAAGTAGCACCTGCTTGTGGAACTTCCGCAGGGACTTGTACTTCTTGGCTCCTGGAGTCCTCAGACGGTAGATGCTGTAGGCATTGAGGACCGACATATCTACCGTATGCAGGATAAACTTCTTGTACCACCTGCAAGATGTTCGCAGGCAGTCGATGAAGCCCATCTGCATGTCGGACTTGTCAACGAGGCGCATGTTGAGGTTATAATCCAGGACAGCAGCTGGTTTTTGGACGGGGTTCTTGGTTGTTCGGTCCACCTTCCCTGTGGCGGCCATCTGGGCCTTGTGGCATGTGGTGAGGAGGTTGACCTTGCGCTGGTCATGCCAGTGGATGGAGAGGATGGGGCCACTCTTCTTGTGGAAGATGTCCGCCTTCTTCGTCTTGGTTGGGTAGCCTGGCATGCCCTTCCTTTTGCCCTTGACTGTGCCGACAGTTCCAGTCTTGCGGTCATGGAGGTACTTTGTCAGGAGAGGCGATGTGTAATAATTATCTGTGTAGAGGATGTGATTATTATTGAAGTGCCTCTCCATCATCTTCTTCACTACAGCGCCACCAAAACCAATGAGAGGGTCAGTCACAACTTCTCCAGCCTTGCTGCTGTAGACTATAAAGTCCAGCACATACCCCGTCAAGCAGTCGCAGAGGACGAAGAGCTTGATGCCGAAGCGGTGTCTCTTGGACGGGATATACTGTCGGAAGTGCAGCCTACCACGGAACAGGACCAGAGACTCGTCGAGGCACATCTTCTGGAAAGGAATCAGGTATGTGGTGAACCGATGACGTATCATGTCATACAGCTTCCTGATCTTCCATAATGAGTCGGGAAGGTGGACTGCCATGTTGTTTGTCAGGTGGAGATAGGAGAGGATGTCGAAGTACCTGTCCCTGGACATGTATTTGCCAAATGATGGAGTCGTTATGATGTCGCCAGTGATCCAGTAGTCAGCCAGAACGTGCTTCCTTATATGAGTCATCAGCATTGTGAGTGCCAAGAACACATATAGTTCTGCCACAGTGAGAGCTCTCCATGCCACCATCTTGGCACTGGTCTTCCTCCCAAGAAAGTTGGCACAGATAGCATGGTGGTGATTTGTCTCTTTGACGAGGTATTCCATGACTTCATTGTCATAGAAGCCACAGAAAAGTTCACTGGGGGTAGCATCT
This sequence comes from Paralithodes platypus, assembly GCA_032716605.1. Classification (NCBI taxonomy): domain Eukaryota; kingdom Metazoa; phylum Arthropoda; class Malacostraca; order Decapoda; family Lithodidae; genus Paralithodes; species Paralithodes platypus. The sequence continues at coordinate 9,562,262 of CM064549.1, read as the reverse complement.
GGGCCACAGGGATATGCTGGTGACACCCCAGAACCCATCTGTACCTCGTCAAAGGCAGGACAATCTGGCTCAAAATCAGCTCCATCTGTCCACAGAAACAGGTCGGATGCTGATGATCGAGGTCGTGCTGCAGCAGGCACACGCCCTGGACGCCCTGGCACACGCCCTTGGCCACGCGGACGCCCAGGCGGACGCCCTGCACGCCCACGCCCAGGCCCAGGCCCAGGGGCAGCGGCGTCGGCAGGCTGACCACGTCCACGACCTCGCCCTCTCGCTCGTTTTGTCGGCACATCCTCTTCCTCTTCCTGTTCCTGTTCCTCTTCCTCTTCCTCCTCAGGCGACGTCAGGTCATCTGGGGCAATGTTGGGGTCGTCAGCATCCTCTTCAGGAGACAATTCTGGTGAAGAAGTGACCGGGCGTCGGCGGTGTGGGGCGCGGGAGGCTGCGGGAGCTTCAAGAATGGGAGCCGAGGCCTCGGGAGTTGGGCTCCTTTTGCGGCGAGCCGAGGGCTTTTCAGCAGCAAATAATGCTCTGCGGTGTGTTGAGGCCTGTGGCACATCACCAATACCACTTGAAGAGGCCCTTTGGTCATCCTGAACGAGAGATGAAGGCGAGGGCTGTGGGTGACCCACGCGGCGTCCCGTGTCAAGGCGTCGGGACAATGGAATGCGGGTGGTTGCTAGGCCAGGGTCGGCGTCATTATCGCTATCTTCAGCTTCCCTATGCTTTTCTGCGGCTGCCCTGCGTGCTTTTTTAGCTGCACTTTTGATCAATGATTGTTTGTAGAAATATTTGCCCACTTTAAAGGGCGTACGGGCAGGCAAAGGGGAAGGTCCTGAGCTAGGGCTAGGGCTAGGCCTAGGCTGACCTAGCAAAGATGGCGAGGGGGTAGGCCTAGGTTCTAGCTCAATGGCACCTTCCTGAAACACTTCCACATCAGGATCATCACTACGGTCTCCCCCCTCAAATAAATCAACATTATCGTCGTCTCCCAAGCCCACGAAATCGTCTTCACTTTCACTTATAAATTGTACCTTGTCCACCAAGCTTTCGCCACTGCTCTCTTCATCACTATCAAAAAGTTGTCGCTGTATAGCGCTATCACTCAACAAACGCTTAACTTTCTTTTGTTGAGGTCTCTTCTCGGTTGCAACAGGCGTTTAAGTTGCGAGTGGGGTAGCACTGGGGCCCGCGGGAGGTTGCAACGAATCGGACACGTCGGATTTTTTTTTCTTCAGTATTACTCGCTATGGCGGCCACATACGAACTGATAACACTAGTAGTTGAGGCTTGGTGGCGTTGCGGTCGCTCCTACCATGCCAAAATTGGCCGCGCAAATTTTGAAGCACGCTTTCAAGCACAAAGATTTTAAAATGACACCCGGGCTGGAAGGGTTAATGTTACTGAATCCTTTTATAATTTTAAAACACTATCAATTGCCCTCTCATCCTTCGTTTCTTAAGTGAAAACAGACCGAGTTCTCTCAGTCTTTCATCATATGATTTATTTCTCAATGAAGGGATTAGTTTAGTGGCTCGCCTTTGCACAGATTCCATTTTGTTAACATCCTTTATGAGGTGTGGTCTCACCATACTTTTGTATAAGGGCAAAACTATGTCTTTGCTGTGATAATGAAAGTGTCTTCTGATGAAACCTAGTGCCCTGTTTGCTTTGTTTGCACCCGCTGTGCATTGATTGGAAGATTTTAAGTTTTCGTTTTCAGCACTCCCAAGTCATTTATTTGAATTACATTTTTTAGCTTCTCTTCATTCATGTAGTATTCATATTTATTGTTTTTGGAACCTATTTGCAATATCTGACATTTGTTTACATTAAACGTCATTTTCCACTTCTCCGACCATTCTGTAAATTTATTTAAATGAGCTTGAAAGTTTATTCTATCACTTTCGGAAATTATTGCATTACCTATCTTCGTGTCATCCGCGAATTAGGAAATTAAATTATTTATGCCATTGTCTATATCATTGATATGTATTATGAACAACACTGGTCCCAATACTGAGCCTTGGGGGACTCCACTAGTTACTGAGCTCCATGTTGATTCCACACCGTTGATAACTACTCTTTGTTTCTTTCACTTAGCCAGTTTTTAATCCAATCATACATTTTGTCCTGTATTCCTGTCTCTCTTATTTTCTGTAATCATTTATCATGCGGGACCTTGTCAAAGGCCTTTTGAAAGTCTAGATACACTATGTCGAGGCTTTTGGTGAAGTCATTTAGTTTGTATAGGCGGTCATCAAATTCTATTAAATTAGTTAGGCATGATCTCTTTGCTCGGAATCCGTGTTGACTATTGTTAATAAGGTTATTGTTCTCGAGGAATAATACAATTTTATCCCTTATGATTGATTCACATATTTTTCCAATTACGGAAGTTAACCCGTACTGTACCGTAGGATACAGTAATAAAAGTCCCCAGCAGTCCCAAGCAATGTGGCAAAAATGGCAGGAGAGACCACCTATCCACCTCCAAAGATGAGGCAAGACTGGCTATGTCACCCTTCAGTGGGTCTCATATAAGCTGAGAAGTGTTGCCAACACGGGAGCAGTGCTCAAAAGGTCGCGGTAACTGGTACAGGGTTGTACAGGCAGTTACAAGGAAAGTACATTACTGACGGATATATAAGTCGCTGGGACTGGGGAGTTACTTATCTACTGACGTATATATACGGCGCTGGGATTGGAGGGGTTAAGCTAATCGGCCTATAGTTATTTGGTAGTGGTTTGTCATAATTTTTATATATCGGTGTTATATTAGCGATCTTCCAGTCGGTGGGTATATGCCCTTGTTTGAGTGACATATTTAGTATTATGGTTAGTGCCCCTGCAACTTCTTCTTTGACTAATTTAAGAATTTTAGGGATAAACAGAGAGAGAGAGAGAGAGAGAGAGAGAGAGAGAGAGAGAGAGAGAGAGAGAGAGAGAGAGAGAGAGAGAGACTACAAAGGAGTACAAAGGAAGTCAAGCAACAAGTCTAGCGACCCCTTGAGGTTGCTTGCCCTCTAAATCATTGTTGTTCAAAGTGTTCAACTGTGGTTCAGAGTGGGTACGGGACAATAGGAGCGTTCAATCTGTGGACACGGTTGCCAGATGTCACCAGATTCTTTAATTTATCACAAATAAAATAATAAAATGTGAACATTGCTAATGCTTACTATATCTCTTTTGCTGTGATTTCAAAACATCAAGTATTATTTTAGATTATTTTTTCTTACATAATGGTGTTTAACAGATACATCTAATGGATATATATTTTATTAAGTACATTTCTATTTTCCATTGTACAGTAGAATATTGTATACAGAAGATGTTGATTGGTTGTTGATTGATTTGTGTTGATAAAGTTGAGATATCTTCATTGTTCTTATTATATATTATTGAAACTCTAAAATTGTAAGCAATTTTAATGAAAATGTGATAATCTAAAGTGATATACAAACCCTGAGAGCTAAAATATATCACATATAACACATTAATAACATATATATTATAAAGTGAACACAAGCTAAATATATAAATAAGTAAGCGAGATTTGTAGACTGACTGAGTCTAGGCTTACATCTCACCCGCCTTAGCCAATCATAAGCCTCTGCATTTTTAACATATGCAGTAGCTTCCTATCAAGTCACTACGATTTTGGCAAGTTAGAATATCAGCCCCTGAGTGGCTGATAGGCTCGAGAACTCCGCTGTCTCAGCAGGCAGTCTCCTCTCTCGCTTAGTGATTTTTCGCATAAGTTTTTATTTTGTCTGTGTTCACTTTATAATATTTACGTTAGTGTATTTTATGTGACATATTTTATACCATGGTGTTCGGATATCACTCTAGAACATGACTCAATTGTTGAAATTGCTCGTAATTAAAATATTAAAAAGGTAGATATGAAATAATGAAGATATCTTGATTTACTAATCATACTCCTTTCCATTAGCCAATCAACAGCCTTTATACAAAATGAGCTGCTTCTCAAGTCCGGCAGTCCTGTTCAGAGAAAATAAGTATTTGAATGACATGTCAATTTAATCATAAAATCGTTGTTTAATTTAGATACCACTATTATAAATATATCATTAGCATACACAAGAAGGTAAATCATATACTATTTATTTTTTTGCAACCAGTATTTACCATTCTGTAATGGATGTATTTCACAAGACAATATGTTTTCCTGCTCTTATTTTAAATATACAATAATGTAGTGAGCTAAAATATATAAGAGATTATTATAATATATATGAAGAATATATAAGATATAAGGTGGAGGGACAGAGAGGGAGAGGTAGACCGATAGAGAGGTGGAATGATGGAGTGAGGAAGTATATGAACGAAGGCGGTGCTGGTTGGGGGGAGGGGCGTCGACGGACTGGGGACAGAGGTGCATGGGGGAGGTTCGTTCGTGGCCACACCTTCGGGGATCACGGCGTCAGGCAATAGATAGATAGAATACCGCTTGCCATAAGACTATTAACTTCAAGAAAAAGACAAATAATTTAGAAACTGACACCCTTCTTAGTCTTGTTCACATTTTATTACGATAATTGGCGAATCTGGTGACATCTGGCAAGCTTGTATACAGATTGAACGATCCTATTGAAAAGGGAAGCACTGCCTTAAGACCAATGGCCTTGGCAGGGTAAGGAGATGTTAGTAGGGAACAATTTGGGTTAATAACATAATACAATGTATCTGAGAAAAAGGTAATTCTTTTACAAATGCAATCAGTCATGGGTTTAAGGCGATGTACTTGTCTAGGTGATGTTTAAAAGAATCAACAGTGCTGCAGTCTATAACATCTTGAGGAAGCCCATTCCACAAGTTCACAACTATTCTTGCTTCCAAATTTCTTAAGCATTTCTCTTCTCATAATTTGCTCTCAGATCGCCAGTATGGCTTCCTTAAGGGTCGCTCTACTGGTGATCTTCTTTCATATCTTACTAACTGTTGGTCATCCTCCTTTCGGGACTTCGGTGAGACTTTTTCTATTGCACTAGACATATCGAAAGCCTTCGATAGAGTCTGGCATAAATCTTTAATTTCTAAACTACCCTCCTTCGGTTTCTATCCCTCCATCTATGCCTTTGTCTCTAATTTCCTTTCCGGCCGTTCCATAGCCGCGGTTGTGGACGGCCATTGTTCACTTCCTCACCCTATAAACTCCGGTGTTCCTCAGGGCTCTGTCCTATCTCCTATTCTCTTTCTAATTTTTATAAATGATCTCCTTAACTGTACCTTAATTCCCATCCATTCATACGCAGACGACTCAACCTTACACTACTCCATTAGTTTTTCAGAATGCCCCAGCCAGCAATTCCTCAACGACAAACGTAATGAAGCCATAGAACTCTTAAATTCTGATCTAAATACTATTTCCAATTGGGGCAGAGAAAACCTTGTTAACTTTAATGCTTCCAAAACCCAATTTCTCCATCTATCTATCCGTCAGGATCTCCCAGCGGACTATCCCTTATTCTTCAACAATACAAAAATCAACCCTTCTTCTTCTCTCAATATTCTTGGTGTCTCTTTTTCTTCTGCTCTCATTTGGAAGGACCATATTACCAGTCTTGCTAAGGCAGCCTCCCAGAAGCTGGGTGTGCTCAACCGCCTTAGGGGGTTCTTTTCCCCGGCACAGCTTCTTGCTCTGTACAGGGGCATTGTGCCCTTGTATTGAGTATTGTTCACATGTGTGGGGAGGTTCCTCTCACACCGCTCTCCTAGACAAAGTTGAAAGGAAGGCCTTTCGTATCATTAACTCCCGTCCACTCACCAACTCTCTGCAATCTCTCTCTCTCCGCCGCAATGTTGCATCTCTCTCGCTATTCTATCGCTACTATGATAATCAGTGTTCCTCAGAGCTATCCCAGTGCATACCACCTCCTTTACGTAGGGCACGTGGTACCCGTCTTGCAACTCAATCCCACCCCTACTCTGTGCAACTCTCCAACCCAAGAGTGAAACGTTACTCTCAAACTTTCTTCTACTCAACAGCTGAGCTCTGGAACTCTCTCCCAGAATCAGTCTTTCCCTCTTCCTATGACTGAAATTGCTTCAAACTCCGTGTGTCCAGGCATTTTGGCTCGAACGTCCCTTGATTTTGGCCCTGTCATCACTCTTTCAACTATGGGGGAGGTACTCGCTATAGGCAGTAATGCCTTTTGCCTCCCTCAATCACATAGAAAAAAAAAAAAAAAAAAAAAAAATCGATTGAAGAAGACGTTCGTAGACTAGTGCAAGTTAAATGATTTACCAATAATTTTGCAACCATTTCCCTGTGTGTAGTTTGATTGGTCGATAGTAAAGTACTTATTACAGTTCATAATGTCGATACCTTTGGTGTTTTTGAACAATTAAATTAGGTCACCTCTGAATTAATCTGCGCTGGGTTAACACCACGAGTGGCTAGGTCGGTAGCTTCTACTACCTGGCAAGCGGGTGGTTTTACCCTAAACGACCTTGTTTCCGTGCTCTTTTTCATGCATAAACAAGAGCCAGAGCGTAATACAATTATGTATCTCTGAAAGGGCGATAATTGAGCTTTCCAATGACACCAGAACCATCCTTCTACGACCATGCGTTCTCTTGCAACGATCGTGCAAGACGAGTGCAAAATCCCTAAAATGCGTTAATATCCTTACATAATTCCCTGTGTAACGAGGCAGTGAGTGTGGATGTGTGTGGAGGGAACGTCAGTAGTCGCGCGGGACCCGTGCTGAGCGGTCATGAGCCGACCTACGCTCCTCCCATCGCTCGTCTCTCTCTCAGAGCCATTATTGCTCAAAAATTGCACACAGACTTAAGTCGGGCCCCGCCACATAGTCCTTGGTTCTCTAGGCAGACTTAAGTCGGGCCCCGCTAAACAAGGGTTAAAGGAAATAAACTGAATTCTCTAAGACGCTCCTCGTATGGTTTATTTGTTAGATTAGGTATAATTTTGGTAACTCTACGTTGAACTCGTTTAAGTTTATCGATATCTTTTTGGTAGTAGGGGCACCAGGATTGGACGCAATATACCAGAAGAGGACGGACTAGGAAATTGTAAAATGTGAGAATTACATCTTTGGATTTATACTCGAATGACCTGCCTATATTGCCAATTATTTTATTTACCTTCTAAACAACTTAGGAACATTGTTGACTGGGATTTAGGTTACTCAATATTGTTTCTCCCAAATCAGTTTCTCTGTCTACACTCTTAAGCTGAGTGCCATTCATTGAATAGTTTGCTGTCTCCTTTTGGGTCCCGATATGGATGGAGTACATTAAATTTATCCGCATTAAAACTCATTTGCCAAAAGCCCAACTTGACATCATATCTATGTTATTTTGCATATTTTCTACATGTTCGTTTGACAGTACAGTATTTGCAATTTCTGTATCATCTGCAAACTTTGATATTTGCAATTTTTGTGTCATCTGCAAACTTTGATATTGTACAGGTGAGGCCTACATCTATGTCATTTATATAAATTACGAAGATAACTGACCCTAGAACTAATCCCTGGGGTACCCCGCTAGTTACATTGGTCCATTTCGATGCTTTACCGTTTATGACTACCCTTTGTTTTCTTTCACTGAGCCGATTTTCCCTCCATCTCAACACTCCCCCTTGTATTCCATGCGCTTCTATTTTTATCAATAAACGTTTGTGAGGTATTTTGTCAAAGGCCTTTTGAAAATCAAGGTAATATAATATCTACACTTTCGACAGCTTTACTCTCGTCGTATAGGTTGAGGATATCGTTGAAGAAGTCTAAGAGGTTCGTCAAGCAGGAACGTTTATTACGGAAGCCATGCTGAGTATCTCTGAGTGTGATATTTTCCCCTAAGTGATTTAAGAGTCTCTCTTTTATGAGTGTTTCTAGCATCTTACAGACAACTGCCTTTTTTTTAATATCGGTGTTAAGTTAGCGAGCTTCCACACATCAGGCATAGCCCCGGACTGCAAGGATTTATTAAAAAGCAATGTCAGTGGTTTGGAGAGCTCACATTTAGATTATTATAAAACTCTAGGTGATATTGTGTCGGGTCCAGGTGATTAATTTGACTTAAGTTTTTCCAAACATTTCAATACTTCTCTCTCTGTAATGTTGATATTGCTTAGAGGATCAGAGTTGTCCAACTGAACTGGCGGTGCTGTAGGGATATCACTTAGATCTTCTGTTGTAAAAACTGATGCAAAAAAGGTATTGAGGACATCACTCATCTGTTCTTCGTCTTTGGTGTTATCTCCGTTCTCATCTACTAACGTCCAATAGTTGATGTAACTATAGAATTCTTTCAGGTTTGTTTCGCAACATGTAACTCCATGGTCTTTTTACTTTCCTTAATTAACTTGTTGGATTTACGTTGTTGATCTATTAATATTATTCGTTCTTCATCATTTTCTAAGGTTTTACATCTTTCACAAGCAATTTTCTTCGCAAGCAACCAGTCTGCAATCTCTTTATTCCACCATTTAGGCTTATCATTATGGAATGAACGTCGGTTTTTCAATGGTATGCACGCTTGCACAGCTTTGAAGTAAGTGGTAGTGAAAAATTCCCATGATTTTTTGTCATTATTATTGCTCAAATATCTCCAATAATTTTCTTTAAGTTTTGCACTGAGTTTGTGATTTTTGTTTTTTTATTTTTGTTTTGGGGGAGGGATTTTCTATCCTGCTATTTGATTCAATACTATTAAACTTTATACTGAAACTGATCCTTCGAATGTCGCTGTTACTTAATTTTTCACCAACATTCAACCCCTCCACTAAATCTTAATTCATTGTAAGTATATGGTCAAAGTACATTATTACCATGGGTCGAAGATTGGAAAAGTGAACTTTCTTGCAAGTTGGCGTAGAAGTCATTTCCGGAATGAGAAGCATATCGCCCCACTTAGTTACTGGTAAATTAAAGTCGCCAAGAATTACGGTATCTTGAAAGAGACAAACCGACCCTCCATGTAACTAATTTCCACCCCTCTCACTCTTGGGTTGAGTCTCTTCACCAATATCCATGCTTCGTTCCTGTAAGTCAATGTCGGGATTACCACACTCCCATGCAAGGACTTCTCGACTTCCATGCTGACCACCCTATTTCTTGTTACTGCTTTCAGCGTTCCTACAACCCTCTTCCCCTGTTGCTCCTTCTCCCGCACTTCTTCATCCATACTCCCATCTTTACTCAACACACTACCCAAATACTTAAATAAGCCGGACATTCTCCATAGCCTGACCATTCAACCTCACCTCACACTCTGTGGCTGCACCCCTTTCAAAGACCATAACCTTGCTCTTCCTCGCATTTACCTTCAGATTCCATTTTTCACACACTGTTCCAAACATATTTACCAGACCCTGCAACTCCCATTCACTATTACTCATCAAAAATGTATCATCAGCAAATAGCAGCACAGTCAACTTCCACCCGTTTCCCTCCCTTATCAGCGGTACACCAACATCCACTGCTCTTCCTTGTATTTCCTTCAGGACTCCATCCATATATATATTGAACAACCATGGTGACATCACACACCCTTGCTTTAACTCAACATTTGGATCAAAGAACTCGTTCTGCTCATTCTTCACATGTACTGACGCCTTGGTACCCTCATACATGCTCTTCACTGCTTTCAGCAACTTACCATCTACTCTGTATATTCTCAGTACTTTCAAGGCATACAATACTTCATGGCCGAGTAGATCGCCACAATGAAGTAATCTGATAACATGGAGGGCTCAGTAAACGACAACCTTAAGAGGATAACACCTATGGGAAAATAACTCGACTCATTATTTAACTTAACTTATATATCAAACGTTAAGGAAATTAATATAGGCAAGGTACAATGTAGGACTTGGAGAGGCTGCTTTTGATGGAGTAATTCACATTTTGTTTTTCCTTTTTTTCTATGTGAGTGAGGGAAGCAAAAGGCAGAACTGCATGTAGCGAGTGCCTCCCCCATAGTTGAAAGAGTGACAGGGCCAAACTCAAGGGACGTTCGAGCCAAAATGCCTGGACACACAGAGTTTGAAGCAATTTAAGTCATAGGAATAGGGAAAGATCGATTCTGGGAGAGAGTTCCAGAGCTTAGATGTTGAATAGAAGAAAGTCTGAGAGTAAAGTTTCACTCTTGAGTTGGAGAGTTGCACAGGGTAGGGGTGGGATTGTGTTGCAAGACGGGTACCACGTGCCCTACGTAGCATAAGAGTGTGTGTTTGTATTATACAGGATTAGTCATTGCATTAATCCAATCAGCCAGTCCCCAACCTATTGTAGTATATACCCTTGTATGCCTTGAGTATTTAATTTAGATCAATAGGTCAAATGAGTTTTTGGAAATCAAAGTAAATAATGTCAACCACTTCACTTTCATTATCATTATTAACTAAGTCATTGAAAAAGTAATCAAGATTTAGTGTAATCAGTCAACTTTCCGCCAAACTTTTAGCGTGCTTGTGCACTGGAATTGGCAACTAAACTAAAGTTAAATCATTCCAATTGGCTTAACTCTTATATCAATATATTTGTGTAGCTTCATAACCAGAAATGACTAATTCAATTGCTTGACAATCCGTTAGGTGACTAAAGAGGTGATTGAAGGCGATCTCTACAATAGATACAGTACATAGGTAGCAACCAGAATTATATTAAGCTGTACAATAACCAAAACATTAATCTAGAAAAATGCTGTGCAGAGCTTGCTATTTGCTTATACCATATCAGGGTAATGATATAATGATATAATGATAGTATAATTGGTCTTATTCCCTTCAAACAACATTATTACAAACGACTGAACGTATCAACTGACTATTAATCTATATACATTATAAACCAGGTAGACCTTTAGATCTAGTCACACCTGCACAACAGTTAATCCACGTTCACGTCTTGTACTTCTCAAGGTGTCAAACGGAAGTCAAGTCCGTTATTTGTAGTATTTAGTATTGCATATGTAAATCTATAATTGTGGTTTATTGTGTATATTATGTCTTTGGAAGTTATATAATGGCCAAAACAATGGTATTTCATGTTAATTTTCTTATATTCCTTCGCATATACATTTAAAACTTCAAAACAAATGGCTTGGGCTGGACATCCTTGTACTTTTCCAATGTGACTCCCGTGACCATGCATCACAGAGATTACAGACGAACTGAACACCTAAGTTATGGATGTATTGATTATTGTATCGGGTCTGAGGTACTGAGACTATCGATCACGGCCTTTGTTGGTCATCTGGCTAAATAATGGGTATTGGGTTTCATGATTTTTCAACCCTATAGTCTGTCACCCTCACTCTCTCTCTCTCTCTCTCTCTCTCTCTCTCTCTCTCTCTCTCTCTCTCTCTCTCTCAATATGCGCATGAAAAAAGGTTAGACTCATATCACAGAGAAGTTGGTCTGGAGTAGAAAATGATTACTCCCAAGAAAACGTGGCAGAATTGAATACAGTTTTCAGGTGAAGAGAGTAGGAAATAAAAATGTTCAAGTATGCATGCCATTTCCTTTCTCTTTCAAACTATGCTATACATTCTTTCAAGCAATTTCCAAGCCCAGTAAGGTTATTCACTTCTAACTGCTTTCATGTACGGCAAATTGCCGGAGGGTTGGGAGAGAGCCTTCACCTTTGCTATCCTTTACTTCCACTTGATCTTAGGGTGGCTATCTCTATTAGGAATAAATCCTGGCCACCTCGCAGGGATTGCAAGATCTGTGTGGCCAGCGCATCGATGTATATCTATGTACACCCAGAAGTGAAAGTCCCTGCATAGGGTTTACCCCCTACTCCTACTACCCCAGAAGCTAGGAATGGGGTGGTCCCTGTCCAGTCCCCCTTACTACTCCTACCCCAGGCAGAAGGGGCAGGGTGTGCCTGGCTGTCACCCCTTCATGCTCCTCCCGACCCATGAAGAGAACAAACTACTCCCCCCCCCCACCCCACCCCCACGCACACTTACACCCCACCCCAATGCCAGACAGGAAGTTGACACACACACACGCCATTATCAATTTCATAAGTAATGGTATCGTGTTTACCTTCATTAATTTACCCTCTGACGGTTTTGACGCATTTTGATTGTTTATCCTGGCTATAATTAGACGAATAATTACAGCTTAGGAAGGACCAATGTGAAATAATGTCCTAATCTAAATTAAATCATCTAATAATAGCCATAAAGCAAAAAACAAGTGTGTCATCGATTCTCAGAGGCTTAATATATGATTTGTTATACATGTATTATCATGTAGAAATTATGCACAAAAATACAACAGCTACTCGCTTTACATTTGACAGCATAACAATACATTAGCTACTCGCTTTACATTTGACAGCATAACAATACAATAGCTACTCGCTTTACATTTGACAGCATAACAATACAATAGCTACTCGCTTTACATTTGACAGCATAACAATACAATAGCTACTCGCTTTACATTTGACAGCATAACAATACAATAGCTACTCGCTTTACATTTGACAGCATAACAATATGCCATGTTTGCTATTTGGTAGTATTATAAAGCAGTATAATCTAGTAATGAATTATTGTATTATATGGTGTCTCTGTGTAAAACACCTATTGGAAAATATTATCAAGGAAGTGGGTTACTAAATATTATAGCAAACTGCATAGGCCTACAGTATATATTTCGTGTATAACTCAATACTGTAAAATCACACCTATATATATATATATATATATATATATATATATATATATATATATATATATATATATAACAGATATGATAACATGTATCACTGTAATAAGCAGTAGAAAGCAAATTGTAGACATATCTCACGTCGGATATATATATATATATATTGAACAATTAGGCTAATTAACATCGAGGCAAACATTTGTGGTAAAGCATTTCCCTCATGAGTTATTGGTATATTTATAGTAGCTGGTAACCGTGTTTAAACTTTGATACTAAATGCATCTCTATTCATGGTGTTCTAAAGCTGATTTTCCTGTGTCGACTGCTAAACTATCACCTTTCCTCCCCGAACTACATACTTGCATAGTTTGAGTCTCGTTTAATCCTTATTGCTTTCTGACATTAGGCAGAGATTAGTATGGATCTTCATATAGAGCCTTTTACCAACTCTTCAGCTACTACTGGAACACCACAGTTATTACAGTTCAGGCCTGCCAACATTATTCAGGATAAAGCCTATGACTCTAACTATTCAGTTACACTATTAATCTGATTGATTCTGATTAACTTGCACTAAAGATTAACATTAATAATAGATGTGTGCTAATGTAGAAGCAATACAAATAATAATTACAAAAGTAAATGAAAAATATGTTGGTATCCCTTAAGAACCGAGACATCATTTTCAGAGAGAGAGAGAGAGAGAGAGAGAGAGAGAAAGTGTTAATATTCTCGAATATGCACCAAAAACCACGGATCGAGCATTGAATGAATATACCACTTATAATCAATTAACCCTTTCTCCCCGGGCTGTCTTACCCAATGACGATCGCCCCTACCCGGGCGAAATGGCTGAAAAACGTCTAGGCCTAGGCTACCGTATTTATGTTTATTTTCACTGCTAGAACTTTCCCACTCATCTATAATCGTAGTGCGGGTTTCAATCTGTATTTTGGCGTTGAGTAGAGCTCTGTAAGTCAACTGGTTCAGTTGTGATGACGATTTCAGTGGAGCAAATATTGCAGAGATGTTGCCAATATGGGGGCTTTTCAGACACTAATTTCGTCTGACATCAGAACAATAACATTGAAGAGTCTTCTCCTTCTTGTTTTCGGAGGTGCGGTGACGCAACGCTTGGGTTTGTTGACATACGTCGTACGCACGGCGTTCAGACCAAGCTTAATTAGGCTATTAAGCTGCTGCCTTAGGTAAGGCATACCGGGTAGCGGCCCTTCTTTCGAGCTGTCCTTACCTAAGGCAGCCCGGGTAGGAAGGGTTAAGCAATCCATACAATATGTTTTTTAGTAAGTTCCAACATCTCTTCAAAGGTATTCATAAATTACAAGATTACCATTTCAATGTGCAAATCGATTAAATACCAATGCATATTGCACGGGTGGGTGAATACTATCGATCTGATTCCATAGGGATTGGGCTCATACGAGATTGGGCTCATACGGAATATACGGAATTGGGCCTATACGGGATTGGGCTCACGGGATTGGAACCTAACCTAACCTAACCTAACCTAACCTAACCATCTAATACCTGACGCCGTGATCCCCGTCGTGGCCACAGGTGAATACAATCATTTGTAAAATAACTAGAGGGGGTGATGGTATTGGAAATTTACATTATAATACAAACATGATTCCGCATAAATCATAAGTGTTTGTGTGTCAAGCTACGGATAGGTGACATATAGTGTAAATGATCTTCATTCTTTAAAATCAGATAAATTATTGCAACATTGTTCTGGAATATATAGAATATATATAGATTACCAATTACTGACATGGTCTCGGCCTTGTTGCAAGGTTACTGTATTCTGTGTTCGTGGAAAACAATGGTTGTAATCGGCGGTTTCCTCCTGTGTGGGGTTGGGGTAGGGTGTGAGTGGGGGGCCTGCTTGTTTAATCTCTCCATTATAGGGTAGGGGATTTGATTTGATTTGATTCTTTATTGAGATAGTACAAATACATAAAAGGGTAGGGGAAGGAAGGGGTGACGGACTGGCACCATCCCGTCCCTTCTGCCTGGGGTAGGAGTAGTAAGGGGGACTGGGCAGGGACCACCCCGTTCCTACCTTCTTGGGTAGTAGGAGTAGGGGGTAAACCCTATGCAGGGACTTTCACTTCTGGGTGTACATCTCCCTCTCAGTAGTAGGGTTAGGGAGGAAGGGATGAGTTAGAAAAGGAAGGAATAGAAGGTGAAGAGAAATTTCTAGAAAGTGGTATAGTTTAGTTTGTGGATCCTGGCGATACGGACGGAGCCCACTGGAATTGCCACGATGCTGATTGAAATATTGGGGGTTGTTAAGAGGGCAACGATTTTGACCCGTATGGAATTGTTGTTGGAAGTTGTGGTTGCCGGCAGTTGCATTAGCGTAGTGTTTATTATTTTCTCAAATACGCAGAGGACAGTTGGTGGAACACGTTGTGAATTCGTAAAGATCCACGGGAACAACTAGAGGGGTCCCGAATGAAGACTGATTCTGAGGCTTGTAGTGATGAGGGGAGGGGTTTGTGACGGCATTGGTTGACATGGGGTAGGTGACTTCCGTGGACTGATGGGGTGGTAGCGAGACAGAAAACGGAGGCAGACTGGTATATGGAGAATCTATTTGGTCGCGAGGGACCAGCGGTTGAGTGGGGTTACGGCTTCTGGTGCAAAGCTGAGATATGGAAGGGAAGGGCACGGAGAGCAACTTTCATAAGATCTTAATGTCTTCGGGTGGGAATGTGACCTCATGAACCATGAAGTACTATTTAACGTGAGACGGAAGAATGCGAGTGAGGTTATCAAATACAACTTTGTTGATGGAGTCGGTATCGTGGTCGGGATATGCAATCCTCGTGCAAAGGCACAATTTCAACAGTGTATCGTCTAAATCGCCGTTATACGTGATGGTGTACAGCTGGTCGAGGGCAGGGACATGTCCCATGGTGGGTTGTAAGGTTTCTAGTATGAGTTGTTTGTCCTCGGCCCACGGGGTGTCCATTTGTACGATCCCAGAGAGACGAGCGTAAGTTTTAAGTCCTATTGACGTCATAAGATCAGACGTCCGTTTGTCCTCTACATAATGCAGGTTAATAGCGACCATAGACATCTCCAAATATGTAGCGATATCCATCGATTCTGGAGGGGCGAGCAACATCGGAAGCCATGTTCTAGTAATTGAATAATCTTATGAATATGATAAAAAACCTAGCCTAATGAGACACCGCTGCCACCAGCATTATACTGAAAGTTTATGGGTTCTAAGTAAGGGAAGTTTTAATAATCATACAGCTATAATCTATTCATACACATTTATTTAAGGCTAATGAGATAATAGAGACGGAGGCTTCCGATAAGAGTGCTGGAACGGGTTAAAATTGAACGCCGTTGTCCAAGCTAGTGCACTGTCTCTGTAAATAGTACTAGATTATGCTGTCAAAATTGGACCGGCAGATAGTGACATGAAGTATTACTCCTAAAGGTAAGTATTTACAACAAATAATTACACTACGGGAAACACAAAAGTTCAAATATCGAGGATAAAGTTATTCACAAGGAGATGCACAGGACGACTCTAATAGCAAAGTTAAATATAACGAAAGGGCGACGGTAGGTAAGTTTAGGAATCGAGGGGGGGATATGGATAATGGTTAATATGGGGAAATGAATCTTAGGACACAGAGATGGATAAGAGATGAGTGATAAGCGTATAAGACTGTAAAAGGGGTGATGTAATTAGGTTTCGAGAGTAGGGAGAATTAACTTTATTTTAACAATGTGAGTGAATGTAGGTAGTCACTGGTCACTTAGCAAAATCTGTGAATCTACTAACTGAGGGGTTATTTAGACTAGGACAGATATTGTTACGTGAACATTTACGTTAAGACAGGGTGTGTATTGTTGGACAATGATTGACCTTTACTGCTGAGAGAAGGGGATTAAATAGTTTAACTTGAATAACAGGACGGGTCTAATGTCTTATATCCGGCATAAGGTGTACCCGGTTAAGACGAGATCACGTAGGATCCTCTTTACTGAATACAGTAAAGCTTCCTTGTTATCCACGCCAGTCAAAGGTGAACACGAAGGAGATCCATCAAAGGATTCCCCTGGCTAGGCAACAAGTTATAATAATGATGTCTGAATAACTCGAAATGTCCTGCTTATTTGGTGAACTTATATCTACGGTGGGTACTGGAGAGGTTGGAGTCGAGAAGCGATCACCTAGGCCTTCTCCTGGTTCACCTTAGGCCTGTCTTCCTCGATCCTGGTTGGTGTGGGGGGGAAGGCGGGGTAGTTTTGCCCTAATGCGTTTCTTAAGCCCCTCAATAGTCTAGTATCCGGGCAGTGATCCTGTGGGAGTAATTTTGTTCTGCGCGTTGGCCAATGGGAGCTCCGGCCCGGGTGGTGACGTCATGGTGACCTGGGCCAATGAGAGGCTTTGTGGTGATGAAGTTGGCCCCAGGGCTTCTTTCCTCATCTGGGGGTCTGTCTCCTTATTGTGTCCTACATGTTTTGTAGGGGTCACTGGCCTATTTCCTGGGCCAACCCTAGGAGATACTGTAGGTTTTCCCGACCCGGAAGGGAGTTGTTTACGTCGCCATTCCGGGACGGCCAGGTGCCACACCTTACGTATATCCTGTCTGGTGGTCTTCCAGGGGTCCTTTAGTATACTTCGTTTCTCAATGGAATCTGGAGCACCTGTTTCACTTCTGTAGGTGCAGGGGTGCTGCGTGAGGTTTCCGTGGTGTCCCTGGAGGTTGGAGGTCGTTGGGGATCCTCTGAAGTTTGTGGTGCTCTGGGTGACGCTTCCCGGTGTTGGAAGAACGTGGGTGGATCCTGTTGGACCACAGGCACTGGTATCACAGGGCGGACTAAGGAATTCTAAAGAGTTAGGATTAAGGGGAGATGGGTCATTATTCTGGTCCCCCTTCTTCCTCATGCTTAACCCCATTACTTTTCAGATTTTAAGATGTTTGCCCCATTAGTTTGTCGATTTTAAGACCTTTTGCCCCATTTCTTGTCAATATTAAGACCTTTCGTGCTATTTAGGTGTCTATTTTTACCCTGGCGAACAAAACTGAACCTTTAATTTTGGTTGGGAAATTTTTCTAACGAAAAATGTACAAATTAATCTAGAAGGGGGATCTAATGGATGTTTTTTTATGTTTGAAGGAGGTCTAGGGAGGAAACTAAAAAAATAATAACAACAATAATAAACATATGAAATAATCGACCAAAAAATTAACCCTTTCTCTTAATTTTGATACTAGTGTTTTAACTTAGGCATAAGTCATCAGCAGGTCATATATTAATAGACGAATACAAGAATTAGAATTATCAAAGAAATATATATTGCACTAGTTATAATGTCATATTAAAATGTTCAAGTTACATAAAAAGAACAATTATCTAAGTCGAATTAAAGCAATGTTGTAGATCAACATTCTACCGGATAAAAATACAGCACAACAGATAAGCTAAATAATACCACTGTCCATCTCACTTATTGATTGAAATTTCATCTTCTATTCCTTCCCTTTCTAACTCCCTTCCTTTCTTCCACAACTAAAATAACAGAGAGAGAGAGAGAGAGAGAGAGAGAGAGAGAGAGAGAGAGAGAGAGAGAGAGAGAGAGAGAGAGAGAGAGAGAGAGAGAGAGAGAGAGAGAGAGAGAGAGAGATTTTTCTCTTTCTATCCCCCTTAGATCCTTCCTTCCCTCCCATATGCAGCTAGTCCTCTTGTTATTATGAAGAGTGTTATCATTATTATTATTATGGTTATTAATCTTATACCTTGTTCCATATAGGTAAGCCAGAGATTGTGAACCCTAATCTCTGTAACTCAAACTGGGCTACAGCAAATGGGCTGTATATTTGTAATTTTGTACATCTATTCCCTGGCTGACCCTTCCATAAATGTTAGAAATATTAGCTCGATTATTATAATTGTTTATCAGTTATCGGGGTTAATATTCAAGAGCGTTGGTCTACTTACTTGGAACAGGGTATAGTATTTGTTATTGGTATTGGTATTTTTATCTGTTTTGTGAGAGTATAATGGGAGAGTTATTTTTCTAGAACCCTTTTCCCTCATGCTTAGTCCCATTAGTTTTGAGAATTTAAGACGGTCGCCCCTTTAATTTGGCGAATCATAACCCTTTGAGTACCAGCGACGACGTGTGTTATATTATATTCTAGCTATATTTAGACGATATTGTGCAGCTTAGTAAGGATCAGTGGTAGTTAAGGGGGATTGGTCGAGATAGTTTGAAGCCCGGTAATTACTAGAGATCCTTTCTAAGCTGAATATAATAATCTAATAGTTGCCAGAGTATGATAAAAAGGACGTCCCTGGTACTGAATGGGTTCAGACCATGTGTCCCATTCCCCTGCCAATATGTATAATGCACCAGCTTTCCCATCAGACATAGGCTTACAATACACTGTAAATTCGATCGTTGAACTTCCTCTCTCTCCAACATCCCTTCTCCCTCTCTATCTATCTATCTATTGCCCGACGCCGTGATCCCCGAAGGGGTGGGCACGAACGAACCACCTCCATGCACCTCTGTCACCAGTCAGTCGACGCCCCTCCCCCCAACCAGCACCGCCTTCGTTCATATACTTCCTCACTCCATCCTTCTCCCTCTCTACACTCTTCAAAAAGTAGGAAAAATAGAAAGTAGCTACGAGGTGCCCTGGTAAAGGCTTATCCCTCAATACCTTCACCTGACCTGACATCAAACATTCTGATGGTATTATTTCAGGCAATGAGTACAGATGACGAGCCAAATAACTTTAAATGGTTAATTGTTTTGGAAACTTCAATTGCCCTTTTCCTACCTATTATCGTAACATCTTGATACACTGGTGATGGGCTGGTCTATCAGAGTGAGAACTGAGCGATTTCTGCCATAGTCATAGCTTAATCTGACTGTTCCTTTTACTTATATATTTTCTAGATCTCAAGTGACGGCGTCTCTTCCGTGGATTGACCTCCCAATCTGCCAACCTAGAAGTGGGCAGATTGGAAGCCAAAGCGTCACATTTTTCCTTTGCTCCTCAGCTTTCTCTTCATAATTGCTGAGGGGCACAGGGCCCTGGGTGGGGCTTTGGTTTCCCGGGCGTTTCCGCACCCTCCTCAGCTTCCAGTCATGGAGTGGCTTCGGTCACCCAGGCTTTAGTGTGATAGGCAGGGAGGGTTCTGTGGGGGCGATCGGTTATGGCCTTGGCCTTGCTCAGGGCCTTGGGGCTGTTCGGCCAGGCAGCATGGGGAACAGCAACAATAACAAAAACATCTTGATACAGTGAACATCTATATTGCAAAGTCTGCATTATCACTACATACAACGATACCGACCGTATTTAACTATATATTTTATTGTGTTATAATCATTTATTATATGTGGTAAGTGGGAGTTACCAATATAAATACAAACTGTTGATATCAAATTAAGGTGAAATATATGATATCTAAGTTCTCCTTTAATGAAGTACTGACATTAAATAATTACTAATACAAAGGACTGCAGAAGCAACAAAACGCCTGTGCTCGTTGTTTTAGTAAAGGGAGAAGTAGCACATAATGTTCTGTATGTGTTTAACTCAAGTCGCTTAACTATCACAGCTATGAAATCAACTAAACTCGGTTTCTTTTCAGCGGACAATAAATTGAATCCCTTAGCTGCTAATTGATCAATACTTAATGGGAAAATAAGAAACTACTATGTATCTGCATCATATTAAGACCAAGTTTATATAATTAGCACCATATTTAACTTCAAACTCTTCGAAATAACTGAGGAATCTTGATGGGAACTTTGCAATTTACCGTCAGTTGAAAAGAAACAGATTATAGGTAGGTTTTGGATTTCATAATTGTATCTGAACGTATTGTGAACGACGACACAGTCCTGTATTAAATAAAGTCGTGTGACATTTCTTCCAAACGTTTGCTACTCTGTTGAAAAAAGAATGTTTAGCATGATATGACTTGAAGCGTTGTCCTACAATATTGAAACCATTCCCTCTCGCGTAATTTGACTGGTTAACTATGAAGAACTTATGAATATATGACATTATGATGGCCATTGAAGATGTTATATACTTTACCTAAATTTCCTCTCATTTTGTCAGGCTAAACAGCTTCAATTCTCACCTTAGGTATCAAATTTGTAACTATCCTCTGAACTCGCTCTATTTGTTCAACACCCTTTCAATATTATGGTACAGTCAGCCAAATATATGATTTCGTGGTACCAAGTATATTTCGATCAATAATTGTTATCAGCACTATCTAAACATTAATTCATCATTTCGAGTGAGATATATAAACATGTTCCTATCTTTACACACCCTATTCAACATCTGACAGACATGAAAACAGCACACAGCGAGCAAAATGTAATGGCAGCGAAGACACGATCTATTTGGCCAACAGTACCCAAAACTGTACACACTATTCCAGGGGTTGAACTACACTATACCCTGTTCCAAATAGGTAGGCCAGAAATCGTGAACCTTAACCTATATAGCTCAAAAATGGCTAGCGCAAATGAGTTATACATTTCCACACATATTTCCTGGCTGACCCTGCCCAAATGGTAGAAATATTAGTTCGATAACTATATTCGTTTCTGAGTTACAGAGGTGAATGTTTAAAAGTGTTGGCCTACTTCTTTGGAGCAGGGTATACTCATGTAATCGTGCATCTCTATTTTGTTTCTCAAATTTGAATTAAAAAAGAACCTCCCAATCAATCCCACATCTACTTTATTTGCCTTTTCATCGCTTCCAACTCTATAATGGAGGTTGGGAATTATAGACAACCTATCATCATCCCAACCTATCAACACCCTTAACACTTTCAGTATACTAGAATTCATTTCTGCTTCAATTCTGGCTATTATTAGACGATTTATTGCAATTTAGGAAGGACCACTAAAAATCATAAGCTGAATAAAAGCGTCTAATGATTCCCACAATAAAAATCTTCAAGGGGTTAACTTAGCAACCATAATTCTTAAGAAGAAGAAGAAGAAGAAGTAGTAATATCTCAAAGTTGCAATTAGATACTTATAGGAAAAACATATTGGAAGAGTGTGTGTGTGTACAAAGGTACAAAGTACAAAGTACAAAGGAAATCAAGCAACAACAGGTATAGTGACCCTTCTAGGCTGCTTGTCCTCCAAAACACTGAGGATCAAGTGTCCAAACAGTGGTTTAGAGTGGGTAAGGGAACATTGGAAAGGGAACTACTGCCCTGCCACTAACGTGGCAGGACTAGGAAGTTAGTAGGGGACATATGGGTTAGTAACTGAGGGGAGGATAAAATAAAGTTATTCATTTACAAACGCAGTCAGACGCGGGTTTGATGCGAGATATTTGTCTAGGCGGAATTTAAATGAATCAACGGTGCTGCAGTCTATAACGTCTCGGGGAAGCCCATTCCACAAGTTGACAACTCGATTGAAGAAGAAATTCTTAGATTCGTGTGAGTTAAAAGATTTACCAATAATTTTGCAACCGTTTCCCCGCGTGTAATTAGATTGGTCGATAGTGAAGTACTTACTACAGTTCATATTGTCGATGCCTTTGATGATTTTGAACACTTGAATTAAGTCACCTCTTAATCTGCGCTGGGTTAAAGGAAATAGATTTAATTCTCTTTTTTTTTTTTTTTTTTTTTTTTTTTTTCTATGTGATTGAGGGAGGCAAAAGGCATAACTGCCTATAGCGAGTGCCTCCCCCATAGTTGAAAGAGTGACAGGGCCAAAATCAAGGGACGTTCGAGTCAAAATGCCTGGACACACGGAGTTTGAAGCAATTTAAGTCATAGGAAGAGGGAAAGACTGATTCTGGGAGAGAGTTCCAGAGCTCAGATGTTGAGTAGAAGAAAGTTTGAGAGTAACGTTTCACTCTTGGGTTGGAGAGTTGCACAGAGTAGGGGTGGGATTGAGTTGCAAGACGGGTACCACGTGTCCTACGTAAAGGAGGTGGTATGCACTGGGATAGCTCTGAGGAACACTGATTATTATAGTAGCGATAGAATAGCGAGAGAGATGCAACATTGCGGCGGAGAGAGAGAGATTGCAGAGAGTTGGTGAGTGGACGGGAGTTAATGATACGAAAGGCCTTCCTTTCAACTTTGTCTAGGAGAGCGGTGTGAGAGGAACCTCCCCACACATGTGAACAATACTCAATACAAGGGCGCACTATGCCCCTGTACAGAGCAAGAAGCTGTGCAGGGGAAAAGAACCCCCTAAGGCGGTTGAGCACACCCAGCTTCTGGGAGGCTGCCTTAGCAAGACTGGTAATATGGTCCTTCCAAATGAGAGCAGAAGAAAAAGAGACACCAAGAATATTGAGAGAAGATGAAGGGTTGATTTTTGTATTGTTGAAGAATAAGGGATAGTCCGCTGGGAGATCCTGACGGGTAGATAGATGGAGAAATTGGGTTTTGGAAGCATTAAAGTTAACAAGGTTTTCTCTGCCCCAATTGGAAATAGTATTTAGATCAGAATTTAAGAGTTCTATGGCTTCATTACGTTTGTCGTTGAGGGATTGCTGGCTGGGGCGTTTTGAAAAACTAATGGAGTAGTGTAAGGTTGAGTCGTCTGCGTATGAATGGATGGGAATTAAGGTACAGTTAAGGAGATCATTTATAAAAATTAGAAAGAGAATAGGAGATAGGACAGAGCCCTGAGGAACACCGGAGTTTATAGGGTGAGGAATTGAACAATGGCCGTCCACAACCGCAGCTATGGAACGGCCGGAAAGGAAATTAGAGACAAAGGCACAGATGGAGGGATAGAAACCGAAGGAGGGTAGTTTAGAAATTAAAAATTTATGCCAGACTCTATCGAAGGCTTTCGATATGTCTAGTGCAATAGAAAAAGTCTCACCGAAGTCCCGAAAGGAGGATGACCAAGAGTTAGTAAGATATGAAAGAAGATCACCAGTAGAGCGACCCTTAAGGAAGCCATACTGGCGATCTGAGAGCAGATTATGAGAAGAGAAATGCTTAAGAAATTTGGAAGCAAGAATAGTTTCAAAAACTTTAGAAAGACAAGAGATAAGAGCAATTGGACGATAGTTGGAGGGTTGAGAGCGGTCACCCTTCTTTGGGACAGGTTGAATGTGAGCAAACTTCCAGCATGAAGGGAAGACGTTAGAGGATAGACAGAGACGAAAGAGTTTGCCTAGGCAGGGAGTCAGCACGGAAGCACATTTTTGAGAACAACAGGAGGAACACCGTCCGGACCGTACGCCTTATTAGTGTTAAGCCCAGAGAGGGTAGAAAGTACATCTTTAGAAGTTATTAGGATATTAGGCATAAGTAAGAGAGAGGAGGGCGGAGAGGGAGGAATAGCACCGGAATCATCCAAGGTGGAGTTTCTAGCAAAAGTTTGAGCGAAGAGTTTAGCTTTGTCAGAGGAAGAAGTGATGGTTGTGCCATCAGAGTGGGAAAGGGGAGGGAAAGACGAGGAAGAGAAATTGTTGGAGAGGTTTTTGGCTAGATGCCAGAAAGCTTGGGAAGAGCTAGAGTTGGATAGTTCAGTGCATTTATTATTGATGAAAGAGTGTTTGGCAAGTCGAAGAACAGATTTAAGACGCTCTTGCTCTTCGTATGGTTTGTTCTTTAGGCTAGGTATCATTTTGGTAACTCTACGTTGAACTCATTCTAGCTTGTTTATGTCTTTTTGGTAATAAGGGCACCAGCATTGAACGCAGTATTCCAGAAGAGGGTGGACTAAGGAATTGTAAAGGGTTAGGATTACGTCTTTGGATTTATGCTCAAATGATCTGCCTATAAAGCCAATTATTTTGTTTGCCTTCTTAACAACTTCTGAACATTGTTGACTCGGTTTTAGGTTACTCGATATTGTTACTCCCAGATCGGTTTCTCTGTTTACATTCTTAAGCTGAGTGCCATTCATCGAATAGTTTGCTTTCTCATTTAGGTATCCGATATGTAGTACTTTACATTTATCCGCATTGAAACTCATTTGCCAAATTTGGGCCCAATGTGACAATTTATCTAGATTGTGTTGCATATCGTCAACTTGATCTTTTGAGAGTACGCTATTTGCAATTTTTGTATCGTCAGCAAATTTTGAGACTGTACAGGTGAGACCCTCATCTATGTCGTTGATGTAAATTAGAAAGAGAATTGGTCCTAGTACCGATCCCTGGGGTACCCCGCTACTTACATTGGTCCATTTAGATGCCTTACCATTTATGACTACTCTTTGCTTTCTTTCTGTCGCTGAGCCAATTTTCTATCCATTTCAACACACCATCTTGTATTCCATGCGCTTTTAGTTTTAGCAGTAAACGTTTGTGGGGGAACTTTGTCAAAGGCCTTTTGAAAATCAAGGTATATAATATCTACAGCTTTACTCTCATCGTAGAGGTTGAGGATATCGTGGAAGAAGTCTAAGAGGTTTGTTAAACAGGAACGTTTTTTACGAAAGCCGTGTTGAGTATCTTTAAGTATGTTATTTCCCTCTAAGTGATTTACGAGTCTGTCTCTTATGACCGTTTCTAGCATTTTACATACAACTGAGGTTAAGCTAATTGGACGATAGTTACTGGGTAGGGATTTGCTGCCTTTTTTGAATATCGGTGTTACGTTGGCTATCTTCCACTGATCAGGCATAGTTCCAGACTGCAAGGATTTATCGAATAGTAATGTCAGTGGTTTGGAGAGCTCATCCTTAGCTTCCTTTAGAACTCTAGGCGAGATTGTATCAGGTCCAGGCGTTTTATTTACCTTGAGTTTATCTAAACAATTCAATACTTCTCTCTCTGTAACGGTGATATTGCTTAGAACATCTGAATTATCAATCTGAATCGGCGATGGTGTAGGGATATCACTGAGGTCTTCTGTTGTAAAAACTGATGCAAAGAAGGTATTGAGGGCATTACTCATTTGTACTTCGTCTTTGGTGTATTCTCCATTTTCATCGACTAACGGTCCAACAGTTGAAGTAACTACTTTTTTCTTTCTGATATAACTATAGAATTCTTTCGGGTTTGTTTTACTTTGATTCGCAATATGTAACTCTAGGGTCTTTTTACTTTGCTTAATTAACTTTTTGGCTTTGCGTCGTAGCTCTACAAATTTCACCCGTTCTTCGTCATTTTGTGAGGATTTTAATCTATCATTAGCAAATTTTTTAGCAAGCAGGCAGTTTGAAATATCTTTATTCCACCATTTGGGCTTATTATTATGGCCTGGACGCCGTATTTTCGATGGTATGCAGTCTTGCACTGCTTTTAGGTAAGTGGTTTCGAATAACTTCCAAGATGTATTTATGTCGTTATTGTTAATTAAAAAGCTCCAGTCAGTTTCTTTAAACATAGCTCTAAGTTTATGAAAGTTTGCTTTCTTGAAATTAGGGACTTTTTCGATGCTACTATTTGGTTCGTTACTAGTAAAGTTTAAAGTGAAAGTTATCGTACGATGGTCGCTGTTACTCAATTCATCACCAACATTCAAATTCTCTATTAATTCTTCTTTTGTTGCAAGTACAATGTCAAGAACGTTATTACCACGGGTCGGCGTTCGAACAAATTGATAAAGCGAACTCCCTTGCAAGTTCGTATACAAGTCATGTCCGGAGTGTGAAGTAAGAGTATCGCCCCACTTGGTCACAGGTAAATTAAAGTCGCCAAAAAATACGGTATCTTGTGAGTTACTTACATCTGCAATTTGTTCATAAATTTCTCGGTCAGTTTGCACTGATTGAGCTGGAGGTCTGTATATTAATGCAAGTATTATTTGTGTACCTTTATTATTCTTTATTAGCACAAAAGATGTGTCGACGTTCACAATTTGAGGTTTTGACAAGAGGGTCGGGTTAAGACTTTCTTTGATATAAAATAAAACGCCACCTCCATTTTTATTTATTCGGCTTTTCTCAAACATTACATAACCGGGAAGTGAATACTCTGCTAAAAAGTCTCTATCTACTGTATTGAGCCAAGATTCTGTTATACCAATCACATCATAATTTTCCTCTAAATCTGAAAATTTATTGCGTATGCTACGAGCGTTTGCATAGAAAACCTTTAAAGTTGCGGTTTTAGAACTCACAGAACGTTCTTTAATCAAATTTTTGGTTCTGATCGGATCTACATTTACATTCATGGCTGACATCGGTCCTCGGTTGTTATCCCTGGCGGTTTTGAATTTGGGTCGTGTTGGTGGAGCTTTATCCAAATTCGCGGTTCTTGACAGATTAGCATTTAATTCCTTCGCAGGTTGCCGCCCTCGCTGTCTTCGGTCCTCCTTCCTGGTTGTCCTGTGCTGAATCGATTTCTTCTCCGAAAATCCTTCACCGCACCGTTGAGAAGACGCCCAAAACGTGCTGCTCCCACCTGGTTCAGATGAACTCCATCGTCCGAAAACAAATATTCATCGTAGTAGAAATTGTCCCAGGTGTCGACGAATCCCACGTTTTCCTTCCTACAGAGGTTTGCTAGACAACGATTTGTGCTGGTGGCTATGTTGTAAAATCAGCTCTCTACACCAAGCCGGGGGACGATTTCTGAGACGATGATCCTTGATGACTTCTCCTTAAACGACTTGATCAGCTGCTGGTACTTTAAAAGCAAATCTTCCGACCGGGTTCGCTGTACATCGTTGGATCCAACGTGGATGACGTACATTGTATTAGCAGGGGCCAGCTTAGATACTTCGTCAACTGCAGCAACTATGTCGTCCACACCACCACCAGGGATACAAAAACGCTTCCTGGTCTTAGGTGCTCTGGCGCAAAACTCTGTGAGCTGACCACGTATCATCGAGTCTCCCACGAGCCGGACTTCTTCTATTTCCGCTTCGTCATCTGAGTCTGCGAGTATCTGGAAGCGGTTTTGACACTCGGTAATCGGTATGGGTTTCCTGGTCTTGGGGCAAACGTTGTTCCTCACGACACGGAAGTTGTCTTGAGGGGGAAGAGAGTTACTATTTGTTTCTTGAGTGTCGGAACCATCAGATGAAATGGCTACTGCAGGCGTTGAATTGTTGGCAGTTGACGTTGGGGCGTTGGTGGCTGCTGGAGTTGCGGTGACAATTGAAGTTTGTGGTACTCCAACGTTGAGTGTTACAAACTCTTGGAGTGATTCCAGCTTCATGGTGAAGACGTTGATCTTGTTGTAGGCTTCATCTAATTTCACTGTCAAATTCTCTTGTTGCTGGCAGAGACGGCAGACTTGAAGATTGACAGTAACAAACATGGACTCACCAAACCTACCGGCGCAGTTCGTACAAGTGCGAGGCATGGTAACAGTCAGTTTCTTCAGATCACTTCACTCACTTTAAAATACTTAACTCACTTTAAAACACTTCACTCACTTTAGAAACACTTCAATCACTTCAACCGAAAACAAATATGTTGAAATACACAACAATAGGTTATCAGGGGTGATAGCCTAACCGAAAACAAAACAATTGAGATACGCAGAATTAGGCTTCCAGGGGCGATAGCCTAACCAAAAGTTTAAAAAAAATTGAAATACGCACCAATAGGCTACCAGCGTTGAATAGCCTAACCGAAAATAATAAAATTAAAATACGCAGAAATAGGCTACCAGGTGTGATAACCTAACCTTAAACAAATATATATATATAACAGAATATGTAACTAAATATACAATTCACCAAATAGAGATTATATAAAATAAAGTGTGACCGCACACAAGGGGTTAATATACTGTATCAACCGATGGCCCTGGTGTCACTGTAGCCTAGTAAAGCAGTAGCCTACTCTTTTTAGATAAAACAAAACAAAATGTATCAGTCAAAGGTTACTACAAGATCGTGCAAGCAACAACTAAAATTACAGATATATATAGCTACCGTAGGATACTAAATACAATATCTACTAGAGTTAATAAGAACAACAGATTGGCTGGCTATAGGCTAGGCTAGGTTTGGATTAGGTTAAAAGCTTGGCAGGTTGGGTTAGGCTATGTTAGTTTGTACAAATACCACCCTTAGCTTAAAGTATAATCACTCTGAGGAGAAAAAGTTAATACTCAAATTATGATCGATATCGTGAGAGCGTTGACAGAGCGTCTGCAGCGTCTGGAGGTAGCGAGAGATAGGTGTGTGGGGGGGGGGGGGGGGGTGCACCGAAGGAGAGGTGGAAGGATAGAGTGAGGAAGTATATGAATGAAGGCGGTGCTGGTTGGGAGGAGGGGCGTCGACTGACTGGGGACAGAAGTGCATGGGGGCGGTTCGTTCGTGGCCACCCCTTCGGAGATCACGGCGTCAGGCAATAGATAGATAGATAGAAGAGTGTGGTGCTCTCATCAGTCCTGTATGGCTCAAACATAATAGGTTTTACAAAAACAGAAATAAACAAATTACAAATAACTGAAAATAAGGTTAAAAACATTAGGGGCATCTAGATATGCACAGAAGGTAACCTTGAGGGGAGAGATAGGAGCTTCAACAATGGAGGCTAGAATAGTGGAAGGACATATTAAATGTTTAAAATACTTAATAGGAGAGGAGAGTAATGATTTGCTCAGAAGAATTACTGAAGAGAAAATACAAAATTAAAAAGACCCTTGGATAACAGAGACTAGGAAATGTATAAACAATTCAAACTTAGGAGAAATAAATATTGTAAATATTAAAAATTAGGAAATTTGAAAGAAAGTTATAGAATGGGATACAAGACAATGGAAAGAAGAGTTAGGAGAGAAAAGTAGTTTAGATATATATAGAACCTTCAAAAATGAAATTAGGGGAGAAGAAGACATATATAATAACACACAGGCTTCAGTCATATATTATAGAAGTAGGACAAATAATTTAAATTTAAAAGATAAAAACAGAAATATAGGAAGGGATAAACAATGTGACCTTTGTAAGGCTGAGGTGGAGAATATCAAGCATTTTATTTTGTGGTGTCCTGCCTATGTGGAAGAACATGTGAAGTAGCCAGGTGTACAACAACCATATATACAGTAGAAGAGGAAAACCAAGTCATAGGAAGCCTACTGTTTAAGGAGGAGAACACAGAGAGAGCAAAGGAAACTATCTACGGAATGTGGAAGATAAGAACAAAGAAAATTAAAGAGATGAATTTAGGAGAAGAAAAGAAATTAAAACCGGTATAACACGATAGGTTTTATAGTCAACATTCGATGATCAACATTTGTCTGGCAACATTTCTGGATTATTGTACACTGGCATCGGAAACTAGACTGAATGTACGTAAATTTAGGCAACCGAAATATTTTAAATGTTGACCTCATAGGCTGCCAGAGAAGTGTTGAGGATAGTAGTTGAGGGAAAAAGTGCTCGTGTGATACCGGCTTAAGCAACCGAATATAGAAGCTAATTCAGAAAGAAGATTAATCAGAAAGAAGATTAATCCTGAAGAACAAAGGATATAAGAGAAGAAAGAAGACTAATCCAGAATAACAAAAGAAGATAATGAATTGTAAATAGAGAAAAAGGAATAAACACAAACAAAGGAGCACGTCACAAGGAGAGCATAAAACCTCAGGGAAGTGCCGTTAGTAAGCCATCTTACTTCCCGAACCTCAACTGAACTGAACTGAACTGACGAAGACGAGGAAGACAAATAAAATGACGAAGACGAATAAAACGGTTACTAAAGAAAAAGATGAAGACGAAGAAGAAGACAAAGAAGAAGAAGACGAAGATGAAGACAAATGAGATGAAGACGAAGAAGAAGACAAAGACGAAGAAGAAAATGAAGATGAAGATTAAGAAGAAGAATACAAATATAAATTAAAAGGAAAGGGAAAAGAAGACGAAGACAAAGAAGAAGAAGAAGACGAAGAAACAGAAAAAGAATGAAAAGAAGAATCAGCTAAAGACCCCAGACGCCTCCCAATCATCCCGTTCCTCATATGTTAAAGCCCAAATTGTCCAAAAACGGTGCTGCAATCTCTTCAACGACAAGCCATCACCCAAGTAATGGAGGAGGAGGGGGGGGGGGGGGGGGGGGGGGGGGGGGAGAGAGAAGGTTTAAAGGGGGGGGGGGGGGGCGAGACGGTGTATTTATTTGTTTATATATTTATTTATATATTTATTTATGATGCTTTTTAGTTTCCTCCCTAGACCTCATCAAATTTAAACAAACTTCCATTAGACCCCCTTCGAGTCAGATTTGATATTTTTCTATTGACAATATCCCGGCCGAAATTGGGCGACAGGTCATACAATCGCCAAATAATGGAGCGAACATCATAACATCTCAGAACTGATAGAGTTAAACATGAGGGAGAAGGGGGTCAACAAAAACGGTGCAGCAATCTCTTCAACGACAGACCATCACCTGCGTAATGGAGGAGAGGGTGGGGGGGGGGGGGGGGGGGGTCAAAGTCAGTCAAGGGTGGGGGAGGGGTCAAAGTCAAGGGTGGGGGAGGGGTCAAAGTCAAGGGTGGGGGAGGGGGGGGGGACGGGGGGGAAGGTTTAAGGGGACAGTGGTTACTTTTGGGGTCTATTTACTTATATATTCATATGTGTTTTAGTTTCCTCCCTAGACCTCAATCAAGCTTAAACAACATCCTCATCCCCCCTTCGAGACAAATTTGTTATTTTTCTGTAGAATATATCCTGGCCGAAGGTCGAATCCTCCAAAATTACAGGCTCGCTTCGCTCGCATGCAAAACTCTACATCTCAATTTTACGAAACGTGTTAATATTGACAAAGAAATAGGGCGACAGGTCATAACATCGTCAAACTAATAGGGTTAAACATGAGGAAGAAGGGGGTAAAAATAAATTCTTGAGTGCAATCTCTTGAACGACCCACCACCATGTAGGAGGGGGGTGTGAGGGGGGGGGGAGGGGGGCAAAGTCATAGGGGGTGGGAGAGAGGTTTATGGGGGGAGGAGCCAGATTTTCTGTTCCACCTTCTTCCTCATGTTTAGTCCCATTAGTTTTGCGATTTTAAGAAGTTTGTTCCATTAGTTTGTCATTTATAAGACCTTTCGCCCCATTTATCTGCCAATAATAAAGTCTTTCCTGTCATTTAGGTGTTTATTTTTTCCCGGTGAGTGATAGCGAGCCTGTAATTTTAGAAGGAACCGGCCTTCGGCCGGCACATTTTTCTACCGAAAAATGTACAGAAATATCTACAAGGGGGATTTCAGGGGTGTTCATTTTAGATTGATGGAGGTCTAGAGAGGAAACTGTAAAATAATTAATAAATGAAACATCACCCACAAATAAGCCCGTGAGGGGGTGGAGTTATTTATTTGTATATTTATTTATTTATATATTAATGTGGTTATAAATTATTTCAGCTTCCTGGCTATCATTAGACGATTGTATACAGTGGAAGGATCTGTGGGTATACAAGACTGTTTCAATTAACCCTCTGACTTCCATATACCCTTCCTAATGAGGACAAATAAAACGTCGTCTGCTGCTCTTTCTCTTACACCCAATAGTAATCAGTTTCCATCCAGTGAATCGAAATATATAGATTGAAGTCATCAAAATATCACTAATTTCTATATTCATTAATGTTTCAGACATATTACTCTCAAATTGTATTCAGTGCATTGCCCGATATACAAAGCATATATGATGAATAACACATAATATATTAGGCCTACAGTGACATATGGCAAGGTTTCCTAAAGTTCGGAATCCTTGCCAAATGTCTCTGTAGGCCTAATATATTATGTGTTATTCATCATATATGCTTTGTATATCGGGCAATGCACTGAATACAATTTGAGAGTAATATGTCTGAAACATTAATGAATATAGAAATTAGTGATATTTTGATGACTTCAATCTATATATTTCGATTCACTGGCTGGAAACTGATTACTATTGGGTGTAAGAGAAAGAGCAGCAGACGACGTTTTATTTTCCCTCATTATCTCCTTCCCCCCCCCCCCCCCAACCCCCTTCCAGACAAATTTATAATTTTTCTGTAAAATATATCCTGGCCGAAGACCGTTTCTTCCAAAATGACAGGCTCGCTATCGCTCAATAGGAAAAAAATTAACTTCTAAATTTCATGAAACATCATAATATCGACAAAGAAATGGAGCGACAGATCTTAATAAACGCCAAACTAATGGGGCGAACATCATACAATCTCAGAACTAATAGGGCTAAACATGAGGGAGAAGGGGGTCCAGAAAAATGTGTTTAGTGCAATCTGTTCAACGCCAGGCCATCCCCCAAGTAATGGGTGGGGGAGGGGAAGGGGGGGCCTGAATGTCAAAGGGTGAAAGAGAAGGTCAGGAAAGAGAAGGTCAGGACGTTCCAGAACGTTTCCCGCAGCCAATGGGTTAATTTAACCAATTGGCTGTGGGAGACGTTCTGGAACGTCTTGACAATATGAGGCAATTTACAGGCAATTTACAGGCTCTTAAAGCCTCTTTAAGCCTGTAGAATTGAGTGTGAGGGAGCGGGAGCGCAACAGGCCACACGTCCTTCCTCCAGCCAGCCGGCTGCGGCACTGAGGACTCTGAGCCATGCTCTCGCGAAATAAACAGCGCTGCCAAAGGCAAATGTAGCGTGATATTAGTGATTATTGCTAATTTTAGCGAATGTATATGGTAGCGCTGCGGGTGAACCCCGTGAGCTACGAAGCTCGTATTGGCGTCAATTTGAAGCTATTTTATATTAGTTTTTGGCTGAATAAATTTAATTTCATTCAAACACTTGCCTAATCAATCAGGAGTGCCTGAATGAGCCCTATAGTCATCCTCCTATGAAATGAGCTACAAGGTGGAGTCCCTCGCCCTGTGCAGTGTTGTCAAATATTCAAAGCTTTAACAAAAAATGTTAGTTTTTCAGGCTATAACAAATTAATTTTAGCTTTTATGACTATATATATAATATTACAGTTTTTAAAGGTTATGTGGTGTTAAGAAACATATCATTTTAAGGATATATAGAAGGAATTTATACAACATATGGCACGCTATTTAGAACATGCTGCCATTTTTCTGGGGACAGCTATAAATAGATTTAAGGAATGGTAGGATATGCGACGTTGCCAAGTAATGTCAATGCGGTTCTGTTGGCTACGGAGGCACTCACACACACCCCTACAGATACACACACAAACACACACATACATACACAATCTCCAAAATGCAATATAGCACAATGTAATCCCATCAAGAGAGAGAGAGAGAGAGAGCTGGATACGAGTAATGGCAACGCTTTAAATGGCCTCAAACTACGACAACAACATCATCCAGGTCAGATGGTCACTAACCCTCATTCATAGCGCGACCACCATGGAAGGAAAAACTCGGAAAAGTTACTCTCATCTTCATAGCCAGGCAAGGGAGATGCTGTACAATGTAAATAGGTATATACAAATATAGCCTACCTATTATTTCGTTTCTGTAACTTTTATACAAGAATACCAATAACCCTTCCAGACA
Source organism: Paralithodes platypus (assembly GCA_032716605.1). Taxonomy (NCBI): domain Eukaryota; kingdom Metazoa; phylum Arthropoda; class Malacostraca; order Decapoda; family Lithodidae; genus Paralithodes; species Paralithodes platypus. The sequence goes on along the minus strand of CM064549.1, from coordinate 9,528,164 downwards.
TAAAAACGTCTTTTACATTTATTTCAAGTCTCCCTTCTAAATGTGGTTTTCCTTGGTTTCCCGTTTTCTAAAAGGTTTGTTTTGGTCGACATGTGGCAACATCGCATAGGGCGACCTTGACCTCCTTGGAGCTAATTTCAGTTGAGTTTGACTATAATATTGTGGAAATCTGCCCGCACCGAAGGGGTACAAAGGGCAGGGGTGGGGGGTGGGGGGGGTATGGATTACCTTCTCGATCTTTTTTATATTAGCAGATATTTTGCTCCCTTAGTAGCTCATTTCTCGATAAGTAATGGAATATCGGAAACTACTACACTATGTCTGCATCATAATTCAAGGTTTCCGTAATTAACAACATACATACAATCGAAAAAGTAACATAAACGAACAAAAACATAACAATAAAACAAACATTAACAAACATTCATACACACACACACTCACACATAATTGGTTTACATGCATCAAAATGTCAGTTCATATGGAAGCCAAACCGTTCAATTTAGGCTAATGGACTGACTAGTCCCTGAGGTGAAGGGTTGGGTGAGTGGGTGGGGGGATGTGTGGTGGTGGAGTAGTGATGGGTTAACAAGTAGGTGGGGGAGGCTAAATGGGGTATGGGAGGAGGAATTAGGTGGGTGAGATTAGGTAAGGAGGAGGTAGGTTGGTGAAGCAGTAGGTGGATGAGGTAAGGTGGATGAGGGGAGGGGGGGAAGTAGGTGGGTGAGGTAAGGGGGTAAGGGGAGGAAGTAGGTGGGTGAAGTGGTGTGTGTTAGGGGAAGAGGGTGTAGGTGATTAAGGGGGAGGAGAGGAAGTGGGTGGGTGAGGTTAGGTGGGTAAGGGGAGGGGAAGTAGGTGGGTTAAGGGAGATACAGGAGGATGGTGTAGGTGGGTAAAGGAATAGGGAGGGTGAAGTGGTGTGGGGGAGGTATAAAGGAAAACAAGCAACAACAGATTTATTGATCCTTATGAGGCTGCTTGTAACTTAACTACCGATCCTATGTAAAACAGGAAAGGTTAGTACAGTATAAAGTGGTGCTATCGTTTGTAAACGCAGTTAATCGGGGGTTAAGATACTGTATATATATTTATCTAGACAATTTTTGAAAGTTTGAAAAATACTGCGTGACTCAACTACGCTACTAGGTAGTCCATTCCGTAAATTTACCATTCGATTAAAAAAATATATACATTTCGCCTCATGTAAGTGAAGTGGCTTACAGGGAGGGAGTAGGTAGGTAAGAGATACTGGGAGAGTGTAGGTGGGGTTGAGGGATTGTGGAGATATAAAGGAAAATCAAGAGAATAGTTGCAGAAAAAAATAACATGGTACGGTGAGACACGGATCCAGAGGCATGTCAAATAGCTCTGGGTGTCAGTTCCATATGGTCAAGATTTGTGTTTACTCTAGATTAAAAAGAAAAAGATTGTACATATACACAAGTAACACTCACCCTCCCATGTGTGTCATCCTTCTATCTGTACACTCGAATGCCATAGTCTCTAGGCAACTCATAAGAATACGAAGACACCTTATGTATTTCTTTATGCAATTAATAACGTCACTCTGGATTGCTTCTCAATAACTAGTTATATAGTTTTGTAGTTAATTTATAGAAAATTATATTCATAAATTCGTCTCCAGATATACAGATTTCCATGACTAGATATAGGTGATGTCCACTAATATATATGTTAGAGACTATGTTACTTTGTTTATGGGTAGGTATTTATGTTAGAGACTATGTTACTTTGTTTATGGGTAGGTATTTATGTTAGAGACTATGTTACTTTGTTTATGGGTAGGTATTTATGTTAGAGACTATGTTACTTTGTTTATGGGTAGTATTTATGTTAGAGACTATGTTACTTTGTTTATGGGTAGATATTTTTTTAGAGACTATGTTACTTTGTTTATGGGTAGGTATTTATGTTAGAGACTATGTTACTTTGTTTATGGGTAGATATTTATGTTAGAGACTATGTTACTTTGTTTATGGGTAGGTATTTATGTTAGAGACTATGTTACTTTGTTTATGGGTAGATATTTATGTTAGAGACTATGTTACTTTGTTTATGGGTAGGTATTTGTTTATAGGTGATGTCCACTAATATATATGTTAGAGACTATGTTACTTTGTTTATGGGTAGGTATTTATGTTAGAGACTATGTTACTTTGTTTATGGGTAGGTATTTATGTTAGAGACTATGTTACTTTGTTTATGGGTAGGTATTTATGTTAGAGACTATGTTACTTTGTTTATGGGTTGGTATTTGTTTCTGGAACCCCATCTGCCTTATGTTTAGCCCCATTAGTTTTGAGATATTAATATATTCGCCCCATTATTTTGCCAATTCTAAGACCATTCGTGTCATTTATGTGTCGAAATATCCCTGGCGCATGATGGCGAGCCTGTATTTTATGAGTAATCTGTCTACTGCCTTGACATTTTTCTACCAACAAATTTACAAATTTATCTCAGAGGGGTCTTGGCGATATTTATAAATGTTTGATGGAGGTCTTGGGAGAAACTAAGAATAATAATAAACAAGTAATAAATGAACACATAATCACAAATCACCCCTCAAGTGTGTTCAACTAACTCCGCAGGTTCCTCTCCCCCATACAGCTTCTTGCTCTGTACAGGAGTATGATACACCCAACTATAGAGTGCATCAATAGGGAGAATCCACCCATACAGACCATGGTACAGTAATGGAAGGTTTTATCAGTACATTTTAAATATCCAAGATAATGGAATGAGCGCCGTGGTAATGTGCAGCTTTAAGTTATTATTATTATCATTATTATTATTATCATTATTATTGTTGTATTTATTATTATTGTCCTTATTGTTATTATTACTATTATTTTAGTAGTAGTAGCTAGTAGTAGTAGTAGTATTGTAATTATCATCAATATTATTTATATTATTATTATAATTATTATTAGTATTAGTATTATTAACCATAACAACTCATCTGTCTTGAGGTCACAGAGAAATAGGTGATACCATGATTGATTCATAAAGAAATGGCAACACATTAAACCCTATTATAGATTTATAGGTAACATGGTAAGGTAAATTGGCTATTGGAATGTAGTACAAACACAATTATGGAAGCCTTCATGATCATTTAAGATGAATAATACTACCAAACAAAACAATAAATATACATATATATATACCGGCAATATGGCATAACTCTATCTAAGTTTCAACTGCAAGGTAATAATGCATATGAGAAGGAAAACATGCAATATTAAAGCAAAAGAAAGAAAAGAAATGTATATGATTAAACAAGTACAGGCAAAACATGTAAATAATTTAACAACAAAACATGAATATATCTGTCATGGTGTAATTTAGTTCTGATTAGTCAAAGGGGTTGCAATTAGGCTGTGTGAAGTTTTGGAGTAAATGAGTACTTATTATTCTGTGTAGGTGTGATTATATATATATATATATATATATATATATATATATATATATATACCGGTATATATATATAGAGAGAGAGAGGGAGAGAGAGAGAGAGATAAAATAATAACTATAATGAGAACACATAATGAATCTCTAGTGAAGTGTATACTGTATATTAATGTACTTATATAGGTGTATACTGTATATTAATGTACTTATATAGGTGTATACTGTATATTAATGTACTTATATAGGTGTATACTGTATATTAATGTACTTATATAGGTGTATACTGTATATTAATGTACTTATATAGGTGTATACTGTATATTAATGTACTTATATAGGTGTATACTGTATATTAATGTACTTATATAGGTGTATACTGTATATTAATGTACTTATATAGGTGCATTAATGTACTTAGCATTTCATTAAACTAAGGATGTCCTATGGCACATCAATTAGATCCCACGGTTCACAACCAAGTTTCCATGTTTGATTAGGACGAACAGGAGAATGGTCTCATCACACCCTATATGCCTCTGTTCACCAAACAGTAAATAGATGCAGTTAGTGGACATTTGTGACGCTCCATCGGGAAGTAAACTGTGGTAACCTTAACCCCTTCAGCACCATGACGTAATTGTCATCATGTTCTGGTTACCATTAGACGATTATCTTTAGTATATATTCTTCCTATACGACTCAAATGTGTATATACGATCTTAATAAACCCTCTTAGTAACATAGGTCCTTCTTAAACTGCATAAAATAATTTAATGTTAGCCAGAATCAAAAGGTGTCATGGTGCTGAAGGTGTTAAGGGGGGATGGACGTAGGCTATAATATATTACCTCATTTATGTATATTTTTATTATTGTTTTAGTTTCCTTCCTAGACCTCCATCAAGCTTTAAAAACACCCACCCGGTTTCTCTTAAATTACAGGCTCGCTTTCGCTCGCCATGAACAAAATCGACACTTAAATGACATGAAAAATCTTAATATTGATAAAGAAATGAGGCGAAAGGTCATACAATCGCCAAACTAATGGCCCAAACGTCTTATAATCTGAAAACTAATGAGGCTACACACGAGGAAGAAAAGGGACCAGAAAAACGGCCCATCTCTCCTTAAATTTTGCATTTGCCCCTGTGTACCAGGCTGGGTGTCAAATTATAAAGGCCAAGATACGGAGATGAAGGCCATGGTAAACATCAATGTAAATTAAACCTCCTAACTTTACTGTATACACTAAGTTGAAATACAATCTTGAGGAAATACTAAGATTAATACGAAGAACCTTCAACCTAAACAAGAGCCTATGTATAAGAACCTAATCTCTCTCTCTTTCTCTCTCTGTCTGTCTCTCTCTCTCTCTCTCTCTCTCTCTCTCTCTCTTACAATGATAGATATTTTTTAATCTGAATCATTGAATCCTCGTGGTACCAATTGAGGTTTTCCATTGCATATGCATTAAACAAGGAAATCTGAAAATTGGACACAAGCGTAAATGCTATTTTCCAGGATTACTTGCCGACTCAAAGCCTCTCCCCCCCCCCCCCCCACACACACACACTACACTCACAGTTTTCCCAAATCTCTGTAAGTGGTTCAGGCAATTTTGTTTTCTTTTTCCCCAATAGGAATAAATCGTACATATAATTTGATATTTGTTTTCACCAACCCACCAATTAAATTACAAATACATCTAACTAATGAAATCAATGAAAGTAATGAATACATGTGGTACTCCAAGGACTCGAACCTAGGATACTCGCACCAAAATTCCGCACACTAAGCATTACGCTATCAAGACAGTTAACTCTTTTCACTGACTTCACACTTTGTAATTTTTCAATGAGTTTTTCTTTCAGTAGAAATAGGAAAAACAGAGACCTTCCAAGGAGGCCCTTACATATAAATAGGAAGATATAATGCATATATCAGATAGGACTATTCCTGACAAAATTACTTTCAGCATCACCACACAGAATACAGCCAACGTGGAGAATGGGAAGCCACCAATTAACCTGAGAGAGAGAGCTATGGACCATAAGGCATATCAGCCTGCCCCAGCCTCCATGTACAGGTGCCTTTCTTTCCCTCAACTCGCCACCTGAGGACTTTGTCAGATACCAAACCCAAAGAGCAGCAAGTCATCAATACACCTGGCGGTGCTAAGAAATATTTAAAAATAACCCTGACCAGAATTTCCAGGTACTAATGAGCTATGATTAAAACTAGCTATGCTAAGTTTACAACTAGCCATGTCAAGATTACAACTAACGGGCTCCCCCCACTAAGGTTAGTACTAGTGAATACAAGATAAATTTTACATTTGGCATCGCTGTGAAACTAGCAATGTCAAATTTACAAATGACATTTTATGTATGAAAGAGAAAAGGCAAAGCTACCTATAAGAAGTGCTCCCCACCTTCCCTACCCCCAAGATTGAAAGAGTGATAGAGAGCCAATATCAAGGTATATTAGAGGTATTGTAAGTGTGTGGGAAAGTGTTTGTAAAGTGTAGTGAAATGAATGGGAAGAGGAGTTATTTGTGAGAGTTTGTTGGCTTACTCTTTGTGTAGGTGAGCCACAACAGATACAGTGGGGGAAGCCAGGCAAATGAAACAGGATTTCCAGCAACTCCTTTATCACATACCTATGTTGCATTCCCTGGGTACTGTCCTGCTCGATTGGTGCCTACAATCTCCCCCAATTGTTTATTTTACAGCACGTGAACTGCATGCTAAGTTTACAGATATACCCTGTTCCAAATAGGTAGGCCAGAAGTTATGAACGATAACCTCTGCAAATAAAAAAAGGGCTAGAGCAAATGGGCTATATCTTTCCACGCCTATCCCCTGACTGGCCCATCCCAAATGGTATAAATGATAGCTCGATTACTTTATAAGAGATTAATGGTCAAGAATTTCAGCCTACGAATTTGGAACAGTATCTTACTAAATTGTTCACCTTGAAGCTATTCGAAAACAAAAATAACCTGACACCACCACCAACACCGGTTAGTGTATCCCCCCCGAGATCCCTGCCTTCCGTGACTTTCAAGGACTTTATAGTAACGTGGGTGACATCATTCGTGAACTCTGGTATTCTTTAGCACCTGCGATTAAGATGCTTCTCCATATTAATATAATAAGAGCCTGATGGAATTCTAGGGAGGAAACTGAAAACATTATAAAGATAGGTAAATGAGCAAATATATACGCCCATCCCCCCTTCAATAATATACACGCCCATCCCCCCTTCAATAATATATACGCCCATCCCCCCTTCAATATATACGCCCATCCCCCCTTCAATATATACGCCCATCCCCCCTTCAATAATATATACGCCCATCCCCCCTTCAGAGTTATATATACGCCCATCCCCCCTTCAGAGTTATATATACGCCCATCCCCCCTTCAGAGTTATATATACGCCCATCCCCCCTTAAAAGAATAATATATACGCCCATCCCCCCTTAAAAGAATAATATATACGCCCATCCCCCCTTAAAAGAATAATATATACGCCCATCCCCCCTTCAATAATGGACACCAAACAGCAGCATCCCGAGCAGGATATATGGATCAAGTATAGTAGGCTTATTATCAGCTAACGGAAAATTGCAATATCTTCACCTTGATTACTCAGCTATTACTAATATATTAAATCGAAATGTGTAGTTAAGTATGATAATTTGCTATTTATTTGATCCAGAGACAAAGTACTTTCATATATTTCCATTAAGTGTCGAAAAACCAGCTGCAAAAAGATCAAATTTATCCTAGGGTCGAAACAAAAACCAGACTATAGCATACATTACAACTAGCAATGTCGTAAGCTTCTGTAATTGTGTAGGAAGGCCATCATAAACAAAAATAATTATTTTTTGTTGGTAGGGCCTATACGAATTACCTTATTTCGGCGTGATGAAAATAAATAAATAAATAATTAAATAAATAGATACACAAATAGATAGTGACGCGTCCCAACAAGATAAGAAGCTGGAACATGTCACCATCTTAATATAATCTAACTCTGTGACATGTATATCGCTACACAAGCAAGGCTCTGCTGACTTTATTACGCCTACATACAAAGGGTCACAGTGGTGATGGGCTAGTCTATCAGAGTGAGAACTGAGCAATCTCTGCCATACCCATAGCTTACTCTGACTTTTCCTTTTACTTATATATTTTCTAGATCTCAAGTGACGGCGTCTCTTCCGTGGATTGACCTCCCAATCTACCAAGATTGGAAGCCAAAGCGTCACATTTTTCCTTTGCCCCTCAACTTTCTCTTCATAATTTGCTGAGGGGCACAGGACCCTGAGTAGGGCTTTGGTTTCCCGGACGTTTCCGCACCCTCCCCAGCTCCCCGCCATGGAGTGGCTTCGGTCACCCAGGCTTTATTGTGGTCGGCAGGGAGGGTTCTGTGGGGGCACTCGGTTATGGCCTTGGCCTTGCTCGGGGCCTTGGGGCTGTTCGGCCAGGCAGCTTGGGGAACAGCAACAACAACAACAACAAAGGGTCACATCTCTCTGTCTGTCTCTCTCTCTCTCTCTCTCTCTCCCTGAATGTGTGTAATTGTAATTGGTGTGTGTGTGTTTGTGCGTAGTGTGTGTTTTGTGTGTATTGTGTTTGGTGTGTGTGTAATGTGTATGAAGTGCGTGTGTGTATGTAATGTGTGTGTGTTTGGTATATGTGTGTGTGCGTGTTATGGTCCATAGTTCCGTAAGCTGTCTCCCAGTAATGTAGTACACACAGTAAGCGACACTGGCACCGTGCCATAGTATTCGAACGTTGGTTCCTATTCAACTACACTGATGCTATGCTTATAACTTTCTCTCTCACTCACTCTCTCTCTCTCTCTTCAACTACACTGATGCTAGGCTTATAACTTTCTCTCTCACTCACTCTCTCTCTCTCTTCAACTACACTGATGCTAGGCTTATAACTTTCTCTCACTCTCTCTCTCTCTCTTCAACTACACTGATGCTATGCTTATAACTTTCTCTCTCACTCACTCTCTCTCTCTCTCTTCAACTACACTGATGCTAGGCTTAGAAGAAAATAATGTCATATGAAATGTGTTGGTAGCTCAATTCACATACGGTGTATTTGTTTGGTTTTTCCAAGTGGCATCTTCCGCTAAAACAAAAATAAATTAATAAATACATTAACAAATAAAAAACCCTACACCCTTTAAACATAGAACTGTCATTCACATCCATCCCAATCACTAACACCCAGATTCACCTACAGTATCCCAAGTTCTGCAACCTTCCACCTCAACTATCCATTTTGCATATACCACGAACACTTAGCACGAACATTAAGCCTTCCTTTAACCCCTTTTGTATCGTCGACAACCTTTGTATTGTATTCTGGCTACTATTAATTTATTTTATTCAGTTTAGGAAGGATCTTTAGTAATTTTAAGGCTTCCAACTATCTCAATCAACCTTTTTAGCTACTACAGATCCTTCCTAAGCTGCATAAAAACATCTAAATATAGCTAGAATAGAATATAGCAATGTCGCTGGTACAGAGAGGGTTATGCCTTTCAAAATCCGATTATGCATTTGTTTCTATTTTCTGGTTATTATTAGAAGAGTGTATTCAGATTAGGAAGGGTATATGGAAGTCAGGGGGTTAATTGAAATAATATTTTACCCTTATAATTCCCACAGATCCATTCTAAGCTGCATAAAATCATCCAATAATAGCCAGAATAAACTGTCAAAAATTCGTCATAATCATCAGAGGATTAACACCACCTCTCACCAACCCAACCTCTCACCTCAAGCTCTCTCCTCCTCAAACACTCGTCCTCCACCCTCCCTCTCCTTCAAGCCAATCCCCCCCCCCCCCATCACCAATCCAACCTATCACTTCAAGCTCCTAAACACACCAGATCCCTCTCCTACAAGCCACGATTTACACCAACCCTCAACAACCCAACCTCTCAGCTCAAGCTCAGTCCTCCTCAAACACTCGTCCCCCTCAAGCAACCCCTTCCCCCTCAAGCAAATCCTTCCACCTCCCAACCCAACCTCTCACCTCAACCTTCCACCTCAAACACTATATATTTATCCCTCTCCTACAAGCACCCCTTCCCCCTCCTTCCCATATCCCACCAGCAAGAAGAACACACTGGTAATAATGGTGGGACACGACACTCCTTCCGGCAGTAAAGTCCAAAGTAAACTGAGGGAGAGCCGCGGAGGGAAGTACTCTTTAGATGGGTCACCAGCAGAGTCCAGTGGAGCGGGGACGGCCAGATATTGTGAGGTGGTGGTGGGAGAGGAAGTATGAGGAAGGACAGACAGGGAGAGTAGGAGAAAAGAGAAGAAGTATGAGCATAGACGAAGGAGTAAAGCAAAAATGAAGAAAACAAACAAATCGGAAGAACAGAAAAAGGGGAAAATTATTGAACTATAATACAAAAGCAGTAGAAAGAAACGCGAAATAGACGGAGATTGGAAACTGACACTAATAATGTGGGAGCTAACAAAAATTTGTATTATATCTCAAGTACAAAAGGTTTGAGTGATGGAGTTCATTGACAGTCTATTAGAGATCCCCAATCAGTGATTCTTAAGTTTTCCAATTGGTGCATTTGGTAGGGGGCGCTGTTTGAAGTACCCCCCAAAATCAATTTAAATTACATTTTTGAGTATATCAACTAAACTGGCGCCAAAACTTTCCTTTTGGCACTGATTACAGATATGACATTCTTAAGTCCCGAATTTGGTGCGAAACCTATTTAAGAATGACGTAAAGGGTGTGCTATATAGACATTTAAATCACATTTTGAGTACATCAATGACAGTTTGTGAAAATGTTCTTTAAAGATCACTGATGAAGGATCAATAGTTCTTAAGTGAAGAATTTGGTGCAAAACTCATTTAAGAATGACCTAAATGGTGTGCTATGTTCAACATTTAAAGCATTTCTCAAGTTCATCAATGAAACTTGGAGGATGAGGGAATTTATTAATGACTGAATTCTTGAATGACTTTGTGTGGTTACAGAACCATAACAATATTATGCTAGAGGTCATGTTTTACTGAAAACAAACTTTGGAATGTAATGATATATGATAAACACGATCCACACCTACTTTTGACATCCATATCCATATCTTGCTATATTGATAATATCACTATAACTGTATCTTAAAATAAACAAGAAAAACCGTTAAAACTGCTGATGAGTCATACATATAGATACAAGTTCTAAATTGTGTGAATTATGTCTACAATGTGAGTTCACTAGAACTGTCATCTCCATCTGAGGATACAATTTCCATGTTATCCTCCACTTATTTGTCTATTGTCTCTAATTCATATTCTGCGATGAGACCTACAGGGACTTGCTCCCTTTCGAATGTGACGCCTCCCGGCGTTAGCAGAATGGTTGCGTGGGGCATTGCAGCTCGCTAGCGCTCGCCAGGATGGGGGGATAGGCTACAGTTGTCCTAGAATGATCTGCTTTATTTCATTAGTGTCGTGTTGCCACAGACAGTCTAGAAATGGTCTTTGTTTTGGTCTGTGACCGCACCTCATATTTTATAGCCTATTCGCTATAATATAAATGTTGCTTGTGTGGGAGGCGAGCGAGAGAGTGTGAGGGAGTACACCCGGCAGCGAGGTGAGCTATGACGCGGCTCGCTTGGGCGCTGACGGCGTTGGCGGCCGGGTGGTCAACTAGTCCCTCCCCAACGCGGCCTGGTGTTCTTTACCAGCTCAGAGCTTGCCTGACATGCGTATCGCCTACATCCTTTGCAATTCTGTGCCCAATACTCGCGACTTTGCATACTATTTCTCTCTCTCGACTTCTCCTTTCTCATTCTCTAATCTTTATTAAACTCAACATCCCTTCTGGTTTCAGCATAGACGTTCACCGTCGACCAGTCGTATTGTACGCGAAGCTCTCAGATATTTCCATGTATTAGGTTAAGGAGGTATTATGCTTTATTGAGGTTTAGAGAGACAGACTTTTCCGTATGTGTCCTCTCTCGGGAAGGTTGTAGACCGGTATATGTCTCCCTTGCATGGTGTTGAGTGATTCTGCTTGGTTATCTAAAGCTAGACTAGGGGTAAGGTTACTGTGTCGTTGTCTCCGATGTGTGCAGGGTTAGCTAAGCTCTGCACGACATCGACAGGTACTGTGGGAGCCTAAGTTGTCTTCGGGTTGGTTTATTTTGCGAGCACAGCGCTGTGGTGTGAGAGGGCCATAGCCTATCCCTCACAACATAGTGCTGCCTCTTTGTGTTGACTTCTGAGGGATCGCCAGGATAGAGCTAGGTACTAGAGACCTAGATTTATCAAGAGAGCATCCCCGTCATATAACGTAATCTTCATTATACCACCCTTGGACAATGTTAGGCTACGAGCCGCATGCTTGCCCATTGTTGCCCTGCCTTGATACCCCAGCTAGACTTTATTAACTAAGCAGACACTGGTTAGAGATAAGAACCCTTATTATATGTATGCAGCATTATTATTCACTGCACTTTTGAGCCGAGGTTGTTGTTGAGTTGCACAACCCGAGTAGGCTCTTGCGTTGTGTCACGAAGCATTTCTTTAGTTGTCGAGCATTACTACCTTTGCGCAGTCTTTATTATTCGCCTGCCTATTATTACTATATGTCCTAGCATTTATTGTGACCCGTATTCTGCATTATAATTGTTCAAGATTCTTTACGGACATCTTCCCAGCATCAGACTTATTTCAGAAGTTTCCAGTTGATGTTGCAGGACTAGCATTGCACTTTCTTTAATACAGGAGTGCCAGTTACTTGAGTATCTACCGTAACGTTAATTAATCACGTTAACTATCTTTTCTTTGTGTAACATAATAGAGTAATCTTTTACTGTTTGAGAATAGGCTGTTTCATTGAGCGTCAGCCTAGTGTGTGTGCACCAGTTACCGATTCATAGGATACCTCGTTGTCCAGGCACGACTCAGGGCGGTAATGGTGTTTTGTTTTCCAGTGTTTAAGGCAGGGGTTGGATCTAGTGTTACCGTTGTTGCTTTTTGCCATTATCTAGTCCAATGTTTAAGAGCCCTGTGTCTTTGAGAACCTGGATCGTAACAAATGGCGACCTAGCTCAGGATCTTGTGAACTAAGAGACAATTGCAGGATTGTTGTGGTCATTTGTTTTATTGAGGAATATAGTGGGCACGTTAATTTTTTTTGGGCAAAGTAGTATAGCACTTGAGAGTCTTCAGACATTTATGGCAAGTGAATAGTGCTACATAGGAGCTTGGGTACTTCTTTTTTTTTTTTATACACGTGAGAATTTTTGGTGGACACAATGGGAGACGAATCAGATCATACTGAGAGTTCAGGGAATGATGCAGGCTCTGAAGGGCAGATGCCAGGGGGGTTAGTAACTAGTGAGGAGGCCGCAAAGAACTTTTTGGAGGTGCCTATAACAGCTGATCGACTAGAGGGAATTAGCAAGTATGGTCTACAGTGTTTGGCTCCCCTCATGGGGCTTAAGGTGGCTCATGGCATCAAGAAGAACGATTTGAGGGCTTGCATACTGGGGGCGGCTAGTGAGGTCCAGGGTGGAGAGGGTGCTCGGGGACTTCTGCTCGAGCCCCCCCTCCACTCTACTCCCATCGGGACCTCTAGGATGCCGGAGTTTAGTACGTTCCCGCAGGCCGATAGCCGCTGGCAGCGTGGTTTAGGATCGCTGGGTGGGCCTCCAATAGTTGCACCTCCTCCTCAAGGTTTCACTACAGAAATGCTCTTCCAGCTTGAGATGGCTAACCAGCAGCGACAGGCTGATCTCGAACTCGCTAAGGCTAAACAACAGACGGATCTCGAACTCGCTAAGGCTAAACAACAGACGGATCTCGAACTCGCTAAGGCTAAACAACAGACTGATCTCGAACTCGCGAGAATAAAATCCGAGTCGGAGGCTGAGTCTACCAGGTACCGTGCAGATATCGATCTTGAGAAGACTCGGGTGGAAACGACAGGGCAACGTCTCGGTGGTGGGAATCGTGGGCATGATCAGTCTTTGTCGCACCTGTTGAAGCTAGTCCCTGTATTTGATGAGTCGGGTGTCACCGAATTTTTCATGAGATTCGAGAAGAAGTGCCAAGAACACCAGTGGCCTGGGGAGAAGTGGGCAGCCCTTGTTTCCTCTAGACTTGTGGGCAAGGGACTCAGGGCTTATGATGCATTGCCTATAGAGTCTTGTATTATCTATGAGGAGCTCAAGGAGGCTGTCCTGAGAGCATACGAACTACAACCAGAGACGTACAGGTTGAAGTTCCGGGGTGTTACCAAGGGTCGGGAGAGCACCTTTTTGAAACATGCCCGGGAGCTGTCCGATACTTTTGGGAATTGGCTGAGGTCGGAGAAAGCTACTACGTTTGACGACATTTAACAGTTGGTGCTTTTAGAGCAGTTTTTCAAATGCACGGGCGGTGACCTGACGTTAAACCTGAAAGAAAAGCAACCAAAAACTCTACAGGAGGCAGCTGAGATGGCTGACCTCCGGCTATCACTAATTCGTGGGTGCGGGTCTGCCCAGCGTAGTGAGGCAGGTAACAAGGGGCGTGATGCCCCACCCACCCGAGTTAGTGGTATACCTTATGCAAACAAGTACAAGAGCCATGATACCAAAGACTGACCACAAGACTAGCACCGTCCTGTTTAAGAAGGGGCCGGGCCCTTCCCAGTACCAAGGGAAGCCCAAAGGGGAGTTGGAGTGTTATCATTGTCATAAAAAGGGGCACTTTGCAAGAGTCTGTCCTAGCAAACCACCTACAGCAGCTGTGTCTTTGGCCTGCAACATTGGTGTGTCTCCGAAGTCGTCTGAGTTTGCCCGGGGCAGTTCGTTAGAGGCTGAGGCACAGCCAATGCAGAAGCACCTGGGAGGCTCGAACCCTGCTCAGGATGTTTTTTGCGACCATAGAGGGCGGGGTTGCGTGATGTTGGCGGGGCGCAAGTATGGAGTAGAGGTCTTGCGTGATACAGGTGCTTCCCAGACTCTGATGAAAAACTTGACTGGCTACCCTATAAACGCGGCTCGGGTGGTAGTGGTGCAGGGTATTAATGCAATTCGGTCATACCCGCTGGTGCGGTTGGAGTAGGAGGTGGATGGTGTGGCACGTGAATTGGATGTCGGGACTGTGGAGGAACTGCCAGTGGAGGGCGTCGACCTTCTTCTCGGCAACAACTTTGCAATGCCCGCTTCTGAGGTTCTACCCTTAGTCGTTGCCGAGAGGCCGGCCGACGTGAGTAGGGAAGAGCAAGAGTGGGTCGAGCGGTGCCCAGACACAACCCATGGCGTGTGTTGTCACCCGAGCTCGGGCAGATAAAGTGTCACAGCCTAGTCCTCCGTCTTCAGACCAGCGGAGGAACGATCAACAGGAGGAGGCTAAAGCTGGAGTTGGTTTTAAGAGTTTTGACTCGGCAGCTCTCCTGGGTGATTCAGTATTAGCACCATTACTTAATTCTGGAGTAGCCCCTGGGCCTGTCATCGAGAGTGACGAGGCTGGGCATGACGAGTCTCCACGACAGCAACGTTATGTACATCGAGAGAGACAGAGGGAGCAGCCCAGTATCGGGGAAGGTCATGCATTGCTCCGGGAGCAGTTAGATCGCTTGGCACCCTCAGATATACGTCGGTTTGCAACTAGAGGACCCTGAGCTCCAAACATGTGCTAATGGAGCTGTAGAGCTCGACGAGGACGGCGATGCACAGCCAGGAGATTTATTTTATTTAGAAGGCATCCTCTATAGGCGTTTTCAAGACCCTAAACGTAGTTGGCAAGAGGGGTCCGGAGTAGTGGACCAGTTGGTGGTGCCACGGGAGTGCAGGGATAGCCTACTGAGGTTGGCGCATGACATACCACTGGCAGGACATCTAGGGGTGAGAAAAACGGTGGCGGCTTTAGAAAAATTGTTTTGGTGGCCGGGGTTGAAGGGGCAGGTGGTAACCTGGATAGCAAGGTGTCATACGTGCCAGAGGGTTGGAAAACCTAACCAAACAATTCCGAGAGCCCCGTTGCACCCCATTCCTGTCAGTGGACTGCCCTTCAGTAAGGTCATCATTGATATGGTCGGACCCCTACCCCCTACTAGTGCCGGTAATAAATTTCTATTAACTATCATGGATGTGGCCACTCGTTATCCTGATGCATATCCAATGAGAAATGGCACGGCGAAAACTGTTGTCCGGAACCTACTCTTGTATTGCTCGCGGTATGGTTACCCGCAAGAGGTGCAATCGGACCAAGGTTCTAATTTTACATCTAATCTGTTCAAACAAACTATGATTCAGCATGGCATCAGCACTGTCGTCTCTTCTGCGTATCACCCGGAGAGTCAAGGGGTGTTGGAGAGGTGGCACGCCACGCTGAAAAGCATGCTTCGATGTTACTGCGCAGAGAACGGAAAGGATTGGGACCTTGGTCTTCCGTATGTTTTGTTCGTGGCAAGAGAAGTACCTGGAGAGAGTCTCGGTTTCAGTCCGAATGAGCTTGTTTTCGGGCATCAGGTGAGGGGCCCTCTCCACATGGTGAAGGAGATTTGGGAGGGTACCGCTAAGCCATGTTCTATGTTGAGATACGTCCTCGAGAGCAGAGAGAGAATGCTTAGAAGTCTGGAGCTGGCCGGGCGTAATTTGGTGAGTTCGCAGGCCCGTATGAAGGACAGGTACGATACTAAGGCGAAACTCCGGGAGTTTCAGGTAGGTCAAGAGGTGTTGGTCCTGTTGCCTTTGTCAGGTCATCCTCTGGCTGCCAAGTACGCTGGGCCTTATCGGGTGGTGTCAAAGATCTCCGATCTAGATTATCTCGTTGCCACTCCAGACCGGAAGAAGCGTAACCAACTATGCCACATTAATTTGTTGAAGGAGTATGTGAGGTGCCCACCTGAGTCACTAGCTGTCCCTGTGTTGACCTGCTGCGGTCATGGTGGAGAAGGAGAGGGGGGCAGCAATGATCAGGTGGATGATAACTGGGATTGTCATGTCTCGGCTGATCAGTGGGCGGGAAATTCGAGCCAATGTGCGCATGATGCTCTGGCGCACCTGCCGGAGGAACAGCAGGTGGCAGTGCAGCGCCTGTTCGATTCATACCCCACTGTATTTGCCGAGCACCCAGGCCTCACTACTCAAGCGGTGCATGACGTCGATGTAGGAGAGCACCCCCCCTTCAAGTCGATACCTTATCGGGTGCCACCCATTAAACTCCCAGCACTCAGGGATGAGCTGGAGTATATGCTGGCGAGAGGCTTGATCGAGAAGGGGGCAGTACGGTGGACTTCTCCTGTCACTCTGCAGCCCAAACCTGATGGAAAAGTTCAGTTTTGCATTGACTTTAGAAAGTTGAACGGGTTGAACCCCACCAATGCATATCCTCTTCCCCGGGTGGATGACAGTGTGGATAAGATCGGGAAAGCAAGGTACTTGACCAAGGTAGACCTCGTCAAAGGCTACTGGCAAGTACCACTGTCTGAGCGGGCTAAAGAGGTGTGCGGGTTTGTGGTGGATGGCAGTACTTACCGTTGCAACGTGATGCCATATGGTCTGAAAAATGCACCAGCCACTTTCCAGAGCTTAATGAACGACATCGTAGCAGACATCCCAAACTGTACTGTCTACCTTGATGACGTGATCATTTATGACAACGATTTCCAAAGTCACTGTGAGCACATAGAAGCCTTATTTAGTCAACTTAGTAAAGCAGGCTTGGTGGTTTATCTGGGCAAGTGTGACTTTGTGCAAGCCACGGTGCAGTATCTGGGGTTTGTGGTTGGGTTAGGGCAGGTGAGCCCGCCCCAACAGAAGATACAGGTGTGACGCATGTCCACGTGTGAGCATGCTGTACAGAACGCCTAGTCATGCCCCACTCTCGCTAGGATCGTCAGGGCAGGAACTTTGGCTGTAGTCTATGTAGAGTTTCCTAACTTAGTTCGTGTGAGCCGTTGTACTATAAGTATTATGAATATGTATTTTGTTTTCATCCGAGTCAACGAGTTCTATTTTATATCATTAGTTATAAGTATTGTGTGTAAAACTTATTTGTAATGATGGGAAGAGAAACAGCCACAGTTAGGTGTCAGTGGGTACGCCAGGCAGGAGGTAGGCCTAACTCACTAGCACTCCTCCCTCCCTCAGTGCTAGGGGGAGCCTTTGTGTATCCCAGTGGAGAGAGAGAGAAATTACGTAATGGTTGTCAGTGGGCGGTCCTTAGTAGTTCACGTTGGGCTCACTAGAGGGCCGGGTATAAAAAGGGAAGTCTAGCCATTTTTTCATCAGAACTCATTAGGCAGAGCGACTTCTCATTTCCCTTGCTAACTATTTATATTCTTCTGACTGATGGGAACTTTCTCTACTACCTTACATTCTTATTTCCTCTTTTCCCTGCCCTGTTTAACTTCCATGGTCCCGTTGGTGCAGAGCTAGTCAATCAACGTATTATCGCTTGAGTTCTCACGAGATACTTGCCTATTAGATAGCCTATTTTGGAAGGGTTGGCTTAGAATAGGATTGATTTATGTTTGTTGCACTTGTATATGCATTTCCCTGTGTGTTATTATTATTATTCCTGTTTTCTGCTGGTCTAGGTAATGCTAGACTGGGGTAAGGCTTTTCTGTGTTACGAGTTGTTGTTTGATGCAGTGATTAAGCGATAAACCTGCATACTCGTTTCGGTTCAGTGAAGCCTAGGTTGTCTTCGCGGCTGACTGTGTTGAGTTAATAATTTACAGTGCGTGAGGGCAAGAGCCTAACCACCCTGTATTTTATTAACAGTTTGTTTTTACTTTGTCAAGGAGCTGGAAGAAAACCAGATACAAGGGATCTGGATTTCTCAAAGTGCACTTGTTAGTTTTAACGTAATACTTTAAACAGTCGTGAGGACTTCGCTAGGCTACGAGCCGTTTTTGCTCAGTCACTGCTACCTTTTTGCCTACAGTACCCCAGCTAGACTTTACTCGATTAGTAGATACAGAATAGGATTGAAGCTTTCCTTATGTATGATATTGTTTATGCACTATTGATTTCATGTGTTGCAAGCTTGGCTACTTTAGTGATTAGTGGCCCACGAGCACAATCCGAGTAGGCTATTGCCGTTGCATTTGCGGAGTACTTCCTTTTAATGTTTGCCATTTACTATTGCATATTCTTTTAATTATTCTTATGCCAATTAAGCCTTTAATAGTATTTAATTGCCAGTGTTTTTGCTTATTGAATTACTGTTCAAAATCCGATACGTACTTCTTACGAGCATCCGAGAAGCATCTAACTTTTTTCAGAAGTTTCCTTGCTCGATGCTTAAGGACTATTTATTAACACCTTACGAGCGGCCTATGCGGTTTATTTATATGTACCGCCCAGCGGGGTGTTTTTAGCCAAAATAGGGCTGTTTACGTGATCATTTTCATGCCTAAATAAGACCCAGAACGTAAAACAAGTACCTATCCCTGAAAGGGCATAAACAGAGCTTTCGAATGACACCATAACGATCCTTTTATGATGGCTAGTTTTCTTGCAATAACCGTGCAACGCGAGTGCAAAAAGCATGTAATTAGCCACTTTCCCGATACAATTCCTTATATAGCGAGTGAGAGAGGGAGGAGGGAGCTGGGATTCATGTCAGTATATTCGCCGCGGTGGTCTGGAGCAGTCATACGCTCGCTACTCTCCTGCCACCACTTGTCTCTCTCTCTCAGCAACATTACGTGCTGAAATTGCCACTCGAGTTATGTCGAGCGCCGCCACATAGTCCAGCTTTATTTAACTCGACTTATGTGGTGAGCCGCTAATTAAGGGTTAACGTAACGTAATAGTGCCGATCCGAAGTAGAGGGTAGTGGACTTCTTAAGTTCATAGTCAAGGGTGGATTACTTCGGCTTCGGCCAACACTATTCTTTTGTGTTGTTGTTTCTTACTTCATTGTTTGATTGTTGACCAGACTAGATAATTCCTGTCTCTTTATTAGTCTGTTGTTGAACACTAGTACCGAGTTCTTGTATACCCCGTTATAGCAGATTGAACTCTGGAGAGTATTGGTGTTTTTTGTTCGGCTGGCAGTACTCAGGGGTTGGGATCGTGTGTTTCCGTTGTGGCAGCGAGCCGTATTCGAGTCCTGATTGAGAGCCCTTGTGTACCCGAGTGCCAGTTCGTAACAAATGGCGACCTTGCTTAGGATTTTGTGAACAGTATAAATTTTTGCAGAGTTGTACAACATTTGTTTGTTTGTATTTTAGCGTGCATATTGAAGAATATTTTTTTTGTATGGCAATTAGTAAAGCATTTAAGAGACTCCAGTTAATTTAGTAATTCGTGCTTGCATAGGAAGTTTAACACTTTTGTCTCGAGAATTTTTTTGTGGACTTCAGTATGTCGTGCATTAGCACTGACGATGAGCGAGAGATGTCATTTGAAGGTGTGCCGTTAGTAACCAGTGAGGAGGATGCTAGAGTTTTTGTGAGTAAGCGGTAGCACGTGACGGAGGAGAGGCTGCCTGGGGTGGATGTTTGTGGCTTGCACCTGATAGCCAAGGTTTTGGGCATTTCCAATGTAGCAGGGATGTCCAAGGGGAAGCTGATTTCCTGGGTGTTGCGTGGGCGACATGGGGTTTCGGAGGAGAGGGCGTTTGGGGGGGTTCCTCCCCAGATCCCCTCTCACTCGACTCCCACAGTGCCGTCCACTCAGTTACCGGAGGTTAGCACTCTCCCACAGAGGGATGAGAATTGGCAGATTGGAGTGCCCTCGGGTGGTGCACGTGGTGATTCCCCAGTTTTTGCCCCCCCTCCTTCAGTAGTGGCAGCTCCCTCTTCCTGCCTGTCTCCAGATATGGTATTTAGACTTGAGCTTGCTAAGATTGAGGCTAGGAAACAGGAGAATGAGACTAGGAGGCATGAGATTGAGGTTAGGAGGCAGGAGGATGAGACCAGGAGGCAGGAGGATGAGACCAGGAGGCAGGAGGATGAGACCAGGAGGCTGAGCTTAGGTACGACTCAGAGAAATATTGTGCTAAATTATATTTAGATAAGACTCGTGCAGAGTCGACAGGGACTCGGATGGGCCGTGAGGGCCAAGTAAGAGAACAGTCCTTAGCCCACTTAGTCAAATTGGTGCCGGTATTTAGTGAAACTGAACTCACAGAATTTTTTAATCGTTTTGAGAAGAATTGTAGGGAGCATAATTGGCCTGAAGAGAAGTGGGCAGCTCTAGTCTCCTCAAGACTTACGGGTAAGGGTCTGAAGGCTTATGATGCACTGCCTTTAGAGTCTTGCATTGACTACCCAGAATTGAAGAGAGCTGTCCTACGGGCATACGAGTTGCAACCGGAAACATATCGATTGAAGTTTCGGGGTGTTACAAAGACTAGGGAGGCGACCTTTCTTGAACATGCCCGGGACTTAAAAGATGCACTCAAAAACTGGACACGTTCTGAGAAAGCTGAGACGGCAGAACAGTTGACTGAGCTGTTTCTGCTCGAGCAGTTTTATAAGTGTACTGGTGCAGAAATGACTAACTATTAAAGAAAAGAACCCAAGAACTCTTCAAGAGGCAGCTGAGATGGCTGACCTCAGGTTGTCGCTAATCAGGGGATGTGAATCTGTAAAGCGTGTTGATGCAGTTCCCAAGGGGCACGATACTCAAAACCCTCGAGCTCAGGACAATCACTATAGATATAAACCTCAGTTTAAAAGCCAAGATACCAGGACTGAACCAAAGACTACAGCCGTCCCATTACAGAAGGGTCAGAACTCCGCCCCTTATCAGAAGAGACCGATAGGGGAAGTGGAATGTTTTCATTGTAGAAAGAAGGGGCATTATGCAAAATCTTGTCCTAGTAAGCCGCCAGCTGCAGCCGTGTCTTTGGTGCGCAGCATAGGTGTGGCTGAAATGTCGTCTGGATTTACCCAGGGTAGTTTGCCAGTGGCAGGGTCACAGGCTATGTATAAGACTCAGGAAGGCTCGTCCCCTGTCCGTGATGTCTTTTGCGCCCATAGAGGGACCGGTAGGGTAAGTTGGGCGGGTTGCCAGCATAAGGTGGAAGTTTTGCGTGATACTGGAGCTTCACAGACACTTTTGAAGAATTTCACGGGGCGACCAATTAATGCGGCACGGGTGGTTGTTGTTCAGGGTATTAATGCGACCAGGTCATACCCGTTGGTTCGTGTGGAGCTGGAAGTTGATGGTGTGATTAAGGACATAGATGTTGGGATCGTTGAGAAATTGCCAGTGGAGGGCGTTGACCTTCTTCTCGGCAACGACTTTGCGGTGCCTACTTTAGACGTTCCACCCTTAGTCGTTGCCGAGAGGCCGGCCGACGTGAGTAGGGAGGAACAAGAGTGGGTAGTGAGTTGTCAACACCAACAGATGGCATGTGTGGTAACTCGTTCCCACGCATTTAAGGTATCACAGCCTATTTCCCAGGCCACAGAACAGCGGAGGAAGGGAATTAAGGAGAAGCGGAAGGCTGGGAAAAGTTTGAAGAGTTTAGAACCAGTGGCTCTCCCAAAAGACCCAATAGCAGGACCTTTGACCGAGTCTGTTGTAACTCCAGTGCCTAACACAGTTGATAAAGTAGTGGAGGAGGCAGAGACTCAGAGACAGCACCGTTACCTTCAGCGAGAAAACCGGATGTCTAAGTTGGATGTTGGGGGAGGGCAAGAGTTGTTGACCAAGCAGTTAGACATGTTGGCTCCCACAGACATTCGAAAGTTCCAATTAGAGGATCCAGAGGTTTTGCAGTGTACCAATGGGGCTGTGGAGTTAGAAGAAGATAGGGATGCAAAGGCAGGGGATTTTTTTTTCTTTAATGGAATTTTATACCACCGATATCAAGATCCTAAAAGGAACTGGGAGGGCGGATCAGGTACAGTTGACCAGCTGGTCGTGCCAGAGGGCTGCAGGGAAAGTTTGCTTAGGTTGGCTCATGATTCTCCATTATCAGGACATTTGGGTGCCAAGAAAACGGTGGCGGCTTTGGGGAAATTGTTTTGGTGGCCGGGGATGAAGTCTCATGTGCAGTCATGGATAAACTCATGTGATATTTGTCAACGTGTCGGGAAACCGAACCAAGTTATTCCTAAGGCTCCGTTACACCCTATTCCTGTGATTGGGCCACCCTTTAGTAAAATTATTGTTGACATGGTTGGTCCACTCCCTCCCACTAAGGCTGGAAATAAATTTTTGTTAACCATAATGGATGTTGCCACTAGATACCCCGATGCATACCCTATGAAAAATGGAATGGCTAAGACGGTAGTCAGTAACTTGTTGTGGTACTTCTCAAGGTACGGGTACCCGGAGGAGATTCAGTCTGATCAGGGATCTAATTTCACCTCCAACATGTTCAAGCAAACAATGCAACAGCATGGGATACGAGCAGTAGTATCGTCAGCGTATCACCCTGAGAGTCAAGGGGTGCTTGAGCGGTGGCATGCTACACTTAAAAGCATGCTCAGGTGTTATTGTGCTGACAACGGTATGGATTGGGATCTTGGATTGCCTTATGTGCTGTTTGCTGCTCGGGAGGTACCTGGTGAGAGCCTGGGATTTAGTCCAAACGAGCTGATTTTTGGACACTGTGTCAGGGGCCCCCTTAACATGCTGAAAGAAATTTGGGAGGGGACTGTGCAGCCTTGTCCATTATTAAAGTATGTGCTTGAAAGCCGTGAGCGCATGCTTAAGAGTCTGGAGATGGCAGGTAGAAATTTGACAGAATCACAAGCTTTGATGAAGGACAGGTATGATCGCAAAGTGAGGCTCCGGAAGTTCACTGTAGGACAAGAGGTATTAATTTTGTTGCCTTTGGTTGGTAACCCCCTCTGCGAAGTACACTGGACCTTATAAAATTGTAGAACAAATTTCAGTTTTAGATTACCTTGTTGCCACTCCAGACAGGAGGAAAAAGAACCAGTTATGTCACGTGAACCTTATTAAAGAGTATGTGAGGCGCCCCTCTGAGCCTCTCACTGTCCCTGTGTTGGCTTGTTGCGGCCGTGGTGGAGAAGGAGAGGGGGGCAGTCAAGCTTCAGAGGAGGATAGCTGGGATCAACATGTTTCAGCGGATCAGTGGGCGGGGAACTCGAGCCTAAGGGCTGACGAGGCTATAGCTCATTTGCCTGAGCCGCAGTTTGATGCTATCCGTCAGTTGTTCGGTTCATACCCCACTGTATTTGCTGAACACCCAGGCCTCACTACTCAGGCTATGCATGATGTTGACGTGGGGGACCATATACCCTTCAAGTCAATCCCGTACCGTGTGCCCCCCATAAAACTACCAGCTCTGAGGGATGAGTTGGAGTATATGCTCGGTAGAGGGTTGATAGAGAAAGGCACAGTTAAGTGGACTTCCCCCGTAACACTGCAGCCTAAGCCGATGGCAAGGTACGCTTTTGTATTGATTTCCGTAGGTTAAACGGTTTGACTCCAACTAACCCATATCCTCTTCCTCGGGTTGATGATAGTGTTGACAAAATTGGTAATGCTCGGTTTTTGTCTAAAGTAGATTTAGTAAAAGGTTACTGGCAAGTACTTTTGTCCGAGCGTGCTAAAGAGGTATGTGGTTTTGTTGTGGACGGGAGTACCTACCGGTGCAATGTTATGCCTTACGAACTTAAGAATGCACCAGCAACGTTTCAGAACCTGATGAATGAAATTGTAAAGGACATTCCGAATTGCACCGTATATTTGGACGATGTAATCATTTATGATGACGACTTTGAGAGCCATTGTGAGCACCTTGAGACCTTGTTCCGGAAACTTAGTGAAGCAGGTCTGGTAGTAAATTTGGCAAAGTGTGACTTCGTAAAAGCCACTGTGCAGTACCTTGGGTTTGTAGTGGGAAGGGGACAGGTGTGCCCTCCTCAGAACAAGGTACAAGCTATCAATAAATTTCCACACCCAACAACAAGAAGCAGGTTATGAGATTCTTGGGTATGATAGGCTACTACAGACGCTTCATAAAAGGTTACTCAACGGTGTTGGCATCTCTCACAGATTTGTTATCTAAAGACAAAAAGTTTTTGTGGGCACCTGAGTGTGAAAAGGCTTTCACTTTGGTGAAACATTTGCTATGTACTCACCCGATACTCAGGGCCCCAGACTTTAACAGGCCTTTTCAGCTGGCAACAGATGCTAGTGGTATAGGGGCTGGTGCCGTCTTGCTACAGACAGACAATGAAGGTGTGGAACACCCAGTAAGTTTCTTTTCTAAGAAGTTCAATGCTGCACAAAAGAACTATTCTACAATAGAAAAGGAATTACTGGCGATTGTGCTGTCGCTCAGGCACTTCGAGGTGTATGTTCCAGCCTATGGCCCAGTCGTGGTTATCTACACTGATCATCACCCTTTGAGATTCCTGAATCAATTTCACAATCGCAATAGGAGACTGACCAGGTAGTCTTTGATGTTGCAGGAGTATAACCTGGACATCCATCATATTGCTGGATGTGACAATGTGATCGCGGATTGTTTATCAAGGGTGGATGATCAGTCGTAGGCTATCACAGGTGTGTGGGTTTGAGTGGAGGAAAATAGGCTGCCCTTATAGTGCAGCCGGGAAAAACATATTAAAATATAAAAATCATATAAAAACTCTTTCTTTTGATATAGGTAATCGTATAAGTTTGTCATAGCCTATAGAGTTTGAGTAGTCCACGAACTATCAAACGGCTGAGCTGCTGTAAGCTCGCTCTGGAAGCATGATATTGTGTCTTTTTGCTATTGTTGGGAGGAGTTATAAAATGTGATTTTTTTTTTTATAATAAGATGTGTTTTGGTAATAAACTCAGCTTTGTTTTAGTGCCATGCGGTCGCTGGGTGTGGGGGGCTTGATGGGGTTCTGTGTTTGTCAGATTTTAGCTCAGGGTTGAGCGAGTAAAATCTTGGGGGAGGTGTGACGCATGTCCACGTGTGAGCATGCTGTACAGAACGCATAGTCATGCCCCACTCTCGCTAGGATCGTCAGGGCAGGAACTTTGGCTGTAGTCTATGTAGAGTTTCCTAACTTAGTTCGTGTGAGCCGTTGTACTATAAGTATTATGAATATTTATTTTGTTTTCATCTGAGTCAACGAGTTCTATTTTATATCATTAGTTATAAGTATTGTGTGTAAAACTTATTTGTAATGATGGGAAGAGAAACAGCCACAGTTAGGTGTCAGTGGATACGCCAGGCAGGAGGTAGGCCTAACTCACTAGCACTCCTCCCTCCCTCAGTGCTAGGGGGAGCCTTTGTGTATCCCAGAGGAGAGAGAGAAATTACGTAATGGTTGTCAGTGGGCGGTCCTTAGTAGTTCACGTTGGGCTCACTAGAGGGCCGGGTATGAAAGGGAAGTCTAGCCATTTTTTCATCAGTACTCATTAGGCAGAGCGACTTCTCATTTCCCTTGCTAACTATTTATATTCTTCTGACTGATGGGAACTTTCTCTACTACCTTACATTCTTATTTCCTCTTTTCCCTGCCCTGTTTAACTTCCATGGTCCCGTTGGTGCAGAGCTAGTCAGCCAACGTATTATCACTTGAGTTCTCACGAGATACTTGCCTATTAGATAGCCTATTTTGGAAGGGTTGACTTAGAATAGGATTGATTTATGTTTGTTGCACTTGCATATGCATTTCCCTGTGTGTTATTATTATTATTCCTGTTTTCTGCAGGTCTAGGTAATGCTCTGTCTCGTTTTTTTGGTAGATTTATTTAAGGGGAGAAGGATACCAGGCCCCCCGCCCTCGATCCCCTTTAGCCGACTTCTACGTCTCGCCGGAGAAAAGCGGTGGTGGAAATTTCTCACCCCTCCACCTCCAGGTGGGCTGGCTACCTGCACCAGAAAGTGGCGGGCGTTGGGGTCGCCGCATCCCTACGCCATTTGAAAAAATTAGAGATGCAGAAGGAGAAAAAGATAGAAGGGGCTATGGGAAGTAGAGGACACCAACCCTCACTCTGACAAAGGGTCAGCCCACCACGTTTATGTGGTTTTTGTGTTTTCCCTGTTCTTGCTCTGTCTTGAGTCGGCTACCCCCAAAATGGGGATTGGGCCTGAGCATATAGATAGATAGATAGAGGTAATGCTAGACTGGGGTAAGGCTTTTCTGTGTTACAAGTTGTTGTTTGATGCAGTGGTTAAGCGATAAACCTGCATACTCGTTTCGGTTCAGTGAAGCCTAGGTTGTCTTCGCGGCTGACTGTGTTGAGTTAATAATTTACAGTGCGTGAGGGCAAGAGCCTGACCACCCTGTATTTTATTAACAGTTTGTTTTTACTTTGTCAAGGAGCCGGGAGAAAACCAGATACAAGGGATCTGCATTTCTCAAAGTGCACTTGTTAGTTTTAACGTAATACTTTAAACAGTCGTGAGGACTTCGCTAGGCTACGAGCCGTTTTTGCTCAGTCACTGCTACCTTTTTGCCTACAGTACCCCAGCTAGACTTTACTCGATTAGTATATACAGAATAGTATTGAAGCTTTCCTTATGTATGATATTGTTTATGCACTATTGATTTCATGTGTTGCAAGCTTGGCTACTTTAGTGATTAGTGGCCCACGAGCACAATCCGAGTAGGCTATTGCCGTTGCATTTGCGGAGTACTTCCTTTTAATGTTTGCCATTTACTATTGCATATTCTTTTAATTATTCTTATGCCAATTTAAGCCTTTAATAGTATTTAATTGCCAGTGTTTTTGCTTATTGAATTACTGTTCAAAATCCGATACGTACTTCTTACGAGCATCCGAGAAGCATCTAACTTTTTTTCAGAAGATTCCTTGCTCGATGCTTAACCCTTTATTAGCGGCTCACCACTTAAGTCGTATTTAATAAAGCTGGACTATGTGGCGGCGCTCGACATAACTCGAGTGGCAATTTCAGCACGTAATGTGGCTGAGAGAGAGAGACAAGTGGTGGCAGGAGACTAGCGAGCGTACGACTGCTCCAGACCACCGCGGCGAACCTACTGACACAAATCTCAGCTCCCTCCTCCCTCTCTCACTCGCTACATACTCAATTATGTACCGAAAGTACCGAATTACCTGCTTTTTGCACTCGCGTTGCACGGTTATTGCAAGAAAACTATCCATCATACAAGGATCGTTATGGTGTCATTCGAAAGCTCTGTTGATGCCCTTTC
Source organism: Paralithodes platypus (assembly GCA_032716605.1). Lineage (NCBI taxonomy): Eukaryota > Metazoa > Arthropoda > Malacostraca > Decapoda > Lithodidae > Paralithodes > Paralithodes platypus. The sequence goes on along the minus strand of CM064549.1, from coordinate 9,500,599 downwards.
AGGGATAGATACTTGTTTTACGTTCTGGGTCTTATTTATGCATGAAAATGATCACGTAAACAGCCCTATTTTGGCTAAAAACACCCCGCTGGGCGATACACATAAATAAACCGCATAGGCCGCTCGTAAGGTGTTAAGGACTATTAATTAACGTAACGTAATAGTGCCGATCTGAAGTAGAGGGTGGTGGACTTCTTAAGTTCATAGTCAAGGGTGGATTACTTCGGCTTCGGCCAACACTATTCTTTTGTGATGTTGTTTCTTACTTCATTGTTTGATTGTTGACCAGACTAGATAATTCCTGTCTCTTTATTAGTCTGTTGTTGAACACTAGTACCAAGTTCTTGTATACCCCGTTATAGCAGATTGAACTCTGGAGGGTATTGGTGTTTTTTGTTCGGCTGGCAGTACTCAGGGGTTGGGATCGTGTGTTTCCGTTGTGGCAGCGAGCCGTATTCGAGTCCTGATTGAGAGCCCTTGTGTACCCGAGTGCCAGTTCGTAACACAGGCTATCGACTTGTTCCCCAGGCCGACCACCAAGCGGCAGATCATGAGATTTTTGGGTATGATTGGGTATTACCGCCGCTTTATAAGAGGCTATTCTACTGTGTTAGCTCCTTTGACAGATCTACTAGCCAAAGATAAAAAGTTCCGCTGGGCACCTGAGTGTGAGCAGGCGTTTCGAGTAGTTAAACACCTTTTATGCACTCACCCTATCCTCAGGGCCCCGGACTTTGAACGACCATTTCAGTTGGCGACTGATGCCAGCGGAGTAGGGGCTGGTGCCGTACTTTTGTAGACGGACGAGGAAGGTCTTGAGCATCCAGTCAGTTTCTTTTCAAAGAAATTTACTTCAGCACAGAAAAACTATTCGGTTGTTGAAAAGGAAATGCTGGCAATCGTGTTAGCGCTCAGACACTTTGAGGTCTATTTTCCTGCATATGGGCCAGTCGTGGTAGTGTATACCGACCACCACCCGCTTAAATTCCTCAATCAATTCCACAACCGGAATATGAGGCTGACCAGATGGTCGCTCATGTTGCAAGAGTACAACTTAGACATTCGCCATATTGCCGGTTGTGAGAATGTGATTGCGGACTGTTTGTCGCGGGTGGAGGATCCGGGGTAGGCTACCACGGTATATATATATTTTTTTTTTTTTTTTTTCTATATTCCAACTTACTTCCTCTCGGGCATAGGCTGAGAGCCTTAACATTCACCTCTTTACAATGAACAGTGAAGCCTGTGAGGTCTTGTTCCAGTCTAGGGAGTGAGACATGTGAAGCACGTAGAGTACAATGAGCACCTGCCATCTTGCCTTCACATGAGGCACGGTGCTCACTCATGGCCCAAAACGACCCCATCTCTGAAGCCACCTCGTTCCCGTGCTTCACTGTCTCACCCCCTACACTCGGACTCTCACACTTACACACACACAACGCCACCTGTTGAGCAGATAACTCACCAGGCATTGCACCCCTATAGCATTTTTGAATATGGGAATATTCATACACTGCTATTTAATCAGGGAACAAGGAGGGTATTTTATTGACGTTTCGGTGGGCTTGTGGTAATGCACTGATACCAGGTACAGCACAAATTCCATCCCAATAAATATCTTCCCATTGATACATCGGGATTTGAACCCGGGACCTTTGGATTACCAGGCCAGTGGCAAGACCACTCCACCATATAGCCTCCTGTCTTGGCTCGCGGTGTATTTTTGTGCTGGTGCTTGTTGGCTCGCGTGTGTAGCATCAGCGTAGGGTCGCAGGGCTGGAGTTGTTGGCTTTGATTAGAAGAAAATTAGGCTACATCTATAGTAGCCGCCAAAAACAACATTAAAATAAAATATGAAAAATTAAATAAAAACTCTTTCTTTTTAATAATTAATTTTAACCCTTAAAGATCGGCGCGCAACATAAGTCGAGTTGAAAAAACTGGCAAAAAACGGGTGAAAAAAGGGTGGAAATCGAGTGAAAATGGGTGGGATAGTAATGATCCATACGTCCGACATCTGTGGCCTCCCGGCCCACACTAACTCCAGTTCCCCCACCGCGCGTGAGGATGACAGTGTAACCAATAGTTCGCTAAAAGTGAGCAAGGTAGCAAAATCAGCTAAACTTCCATCTTCGAGGTAACACTGTCAGTGCTCCACGAGTGCTACGTAGCTGTATGTGGCGTCATTGTGTAGCGATTTCCACCTAGTTTTCGGCGCAATACAGTTCCTTTCATACTGATGGTTGATATAGCAGTCAGAACGGCCCAGAACGGCCACAGAGCACCCGCTAGAGGAGGGTTAAGATAATATTGTAGCTGAGTACTGAGTGCAGATGATTTTTCCTAAGTAGGCTGTGCTTCTTAAAGCTCGCTCTGGGAGCACAATGTTATGAATTAATGTATTATATTTGGGAAGGGTGATAAGATTTTTTTATATAAAAATTTTGTTGTATTTTTTTTGAGGAGACTGAGCTTGCATTCCATGAGTGGCAGAGTGGTTAGGAGTGGCAGATTCTAGCGACATTCTGCCTGTTCAGATATGGGCTCATGGTTGAGTGTCCCATATCTTGGGGGGGGTGTGACGCCTCCCGGCGTTAGCAGAATGGTTGCGTGGGGCATTGCAGCTCGCTAGCGCTCGCCAGGATGGGGGGATAGGCTACAGTTGTCCTAGAATGATCTGCTTTATTTCATTAGTGTCGTGTTGCCACAGACAGTCTAGAAATGGTCTTTGTTTTGGTCTGTGACCGCGCCTTATATTTTATATTCGCTATAATATAAATGTTGCTTGTGTGGGAGGCGAGCGAGAGAGTGTGAGGGAGTATACCCGGCAGCGAGGTGAGCTATGACGCGGCGCGACTTCTCCTTTCTCATTCTCTAATCTTTATTAAACTCAACATCCCTTCTGGTTTCAGCATAGACGTTCCCCGTCGACCAGTCGTATTGTACGCGAAGCTCTCAGATATTTCCATATATTAGGTTAAGGAGGTATTATGGTTTATTGAGGTTTAGAGAGACG